>JAROOJ010000032.1:0-380747 GCA_030578275.1 Meda fulgida
ATGAAGTGGAATTTTGAGCTTGATTTGATAAAAGAACTGCTTGCGAATAAATTCCGCCTTTAATTTGTGTCTTTGATTCAACCTTATGCTGACAGTCATCCACTCCAGTTATTATTTGGCTGTATAAGACTAACAAATGACAAGGCAGGATCACATGATAATCAGGGAATCACATGACAAGACACAGAAACATGACAATGACAAGTACAAGAAACAAAACCCAAACTGTGACACAAGCGTTTTCCAAAAGTTTAAGTTATGCTAATTTCACCTTGCTGCGCATGCGTAAAACCTCATAAAAGCTCACTGAGATGATAGAGATGGAACAGATATCATAATTATTACACTATTCTTCTGGCAGGGTTATTTAGCAAAATATCTCATCATTCACTGATGCGTGCGTCCAAGTCACACTCAATCACCATTATGTGTTTGTTCTAAAATGCAATTGCTCTTGTGTTTTGCTTTTGCCGCAGGACAGCAATCGTGAGTACATTTTCATCTTAGCAGGATTGTGATATGAAGAGTGAGCAATTACAGTAACATATCTTTAGCAACACTGTCGAAATGAATAGCAAATAACAGGCACAATACCAGTATAAACATAGATACCTATCGGTGCAATATGCGTCACATGACTAAACAGTTTTCAAAAACCTCAGTTTTCATAGTCCACACTACGACGCGAAAAACGCCATTTTCAAATTGATCCACTTGGGAACGCGTTTTCAAAAAGCTACGTTTTTGCAGGCCAAAAACACTGTCAGTGTTTCTCAGGAAGACCAAAACGGAGATAAAAAGATGTGTTTTCAAACAAAAACGTATGTATGTGTGGACAAGACCTAAAACAACTTGTTGCTGCTTGTTATTGCAAACAGTTTTACAGTTTACTGTGCTATTTTTTCACCACTACTCCCATCCGTTAGCGTGCTCTCATCAAGTTGAAGGACAGGAAATCATACATATGCTCAGGGAAAATAGCTTCCATATTAACCACACTTAACATCAGACCACATATAAGCTCTCACCATTCCAGTTTTAATCAGTATGACAGCATAGTACCTATAAGACAACAGTGTCTAGTTTGACATCAATGCACCGGAAGCTGCACACAGTAAAAACTCCCCTTTGGTTAATACGTTTATGATTATTATTTCTCACGTTATTTTTTATATATATTTTTTTTTTTAAATACATTTTTTTTTGCTTTTATATTAATACTTTCAGCTTCAAACCAATAGTCAAGTTAAAGTCAAATGAAGCTAACGTCTTAGAAAGGAAGTTTTGTTTCAAGGAAGATCTATTCTATATTTGTGTTTGCTGTGTACTTTTATGCGTATTAGAATACAGATTAGTGATGGGAAGTGCATATATTAAAGGCCTCTCATTTGATACTGAATTTACTTATTATTATTATTAAAAACTTTTTACTGTATTTTGAATTAATACTTTCAGAGTACTTTTCAGCTTTAATCCATATTTTAGGTGCACAATGTCATTTTTTACAATTTACAATTCAAAGTATATTATCAATGAATATATTTTTTTAAAAACATTCATTTATTTATGTGTGCAATTAAAGTTAAACATTCTTTAATGTATTTATGTATGTACAGTATGTATGTATTTCAATCATGACAACTCTCAGAATGTAAACACTTTTTTATTGATAAGAATGAAATGTACTATATGGACTAGATTTTCTGCAGCTGCTGGCGGCATGAGTAAAGGCTACTGTCGAAACATGCACATACATTCAAGGAATAGGATACAAGCTGCTGTAAGGAAAGTGGGCATAACCCCCTAGCAGATCTAGGCAGGTGGTGCTGGGGAAGGAGGAGGTCTAAGGAAATTCCTATGGCGTTCTGCACTCAGCTGAGCCAAGTCGGGATGGAAATATGAAAGGTCACATAGATGGATTTAGGAGAACCACTCAGCTGCTCGGAAGAGTTTAATGATTGTTTCATAAACTATGTATGTGTGTGTGTGCAATTAAATTGAAACATTGTTTTCCATCTTGTAGTTTGTAAGCTGCAAGGTAAACCCAAGATTGTTGGTACATTTCCTTAAGAACACAAATATATACCTTTATTGTATTTTAATATAGCTTTGAGAAGTGTCAATCTTTACACAAAGTGTTCATAACTTCAAAGGGGCAATATTAATTATCAGTATTTATTTATGAAAATAGGAGAATGCAGTATGGACAAAAAACAATGACATTTGAATTGAGTTTGACCTTTCCACAGAACGAGGGTTTGAGGACCATGAGAACCTAGTCGAGCCTCTTTCTACATGGACCAGGGACACTGAAAACAAAGTGGTTTTTCTTGAGAAAAAAGACAAATATGAAGTGTTCAGAAACCCTCAGGCAAGTACTTCTTGCCAATGCAATTTGAATTACAGTTTATGAAAATATCAAAGTAAAATACAAAAGGGCTTTTCCCTTACAGTATATTGTTTCACAGAAGTGACATTTCCAGTGCAAAAACTGCTCTCTGACTTCTCTATTTCTAGTTCAATAAAAATGGAACAGAAATTAGAAAAACAGTTAAACTCAGCATATTGACAGTTCCCTTTCGAGGGAACTCGAACTGCGTCGAATGACACTTTGGGGGAACGCCCCTCTGCGTAGCGCCTCTGAAGCATGAATGAAACTAGACCAATCCTGATTGGTGTTGCGTCATGACGTAATGTGTGACGGCATATGCGGAAGCTACAAAGGGACGCCGGCACAAAACAGAGTTAGCTTTCTGTTCTTCAGCAAGCGCTCTCTGTTTGACTTGTTTGTCTTATTTGGTGTTGTCTGTCACAAAGCATACAAACTATATATATATATATATATATTATGGCGAGCCCAAGTTTCACTCGGTGTGTGCATCCCTGCCCTCGCTATATCACGGGTGGGGACACACATCGTTTGTGTACACATTGTTTGGGAGTGCAGCATGCGCGAGCAGCTCTCGAGGGGGCTGCTCGCGAGGATTGCGAAAAGCTTACAATCCGTGTGCTGCGTTCCCGCCTGGCCATTTTCAACGAGGATGGCCAGGCTCGCGAGCCCCGTGGTGCGGGACCCGTGTCCGCCGAGGCGGCGCGGCAACACTCTTCATGGGGCTCGCAGATGGATCTGACAGGGGATCCCGAGACTGCTGAGGCACATTCTCGGGATTCCTCTGGCAGTTCTGATGTTCTCCAGCCCCGCGGCTTCCGCATGAGTGGAGGACCCGTTGCTTCAGCTGTCTGCTTCCGAGGAAGTAGACGTGCTCAGCATCGAGGGCGGGGATTTTGGGGCTGACTCACCCCTCCATGTCCCCGCATATGAGGAGCTGGTAGAGCACACTAGGACAGGCAGAGCGCGTTGTGGCATAGAGGGTACTCGTTCCCCCAAAGTGTCATTCAACACAGTTCGAGTTCCCTCGAAAGGGAACGTCTCGGGTTACGACTGTAACCCTTGTTCCCTGAGAAAGGGAACGAGAACTGCGTCCCTTCGCCATGCCTTCCCCTGCTCGGGAGCGCTTGCTTCATCACAGAAGCTAACACTGTTTTGTGCCGGCGTCCCTTTGTAGCTTCCGCTTATGCCGTCACATATTACGTCATGACGCAACACCAATCAGGATTGGTCTACTTTCATTCATGCTTCAGAGGCGCTACGCAGAGGGGCGTTCCCCCAAAGTGTCATTCGACGCAGTTCGAGTTCCCTTTCTCAGGGAACAAGGGTTACAGTAGTAACCCGAGACGTTTTCTGTAATAGAAGTCTAGAAGACTTCTTTGGTGTAGAGACTGTCTCCATGACCAACATTATTACTTAACCATATGACATTTTGTTGAATGCTGATTAAAATGAAGCCCATTTCAATTTATTTTACAGCTATTTTATTTGTGGAAAAAGGATAAGAAATCTCTAATGGACATGAAAGAGAAAGACAAAGAACAACTTCTGGAGGTGCGTCTGCATTTAACTTTTGATATAATTGAGAGATTTAATGTCAGCTTACCAATGTAGACATTTATCAAACGAATTTAACGGAGTCAGATTTAACGTCTTAATTGAAGACATTTAAAGAAATAATGCAGGTCTAAACAAGTCTGACCCAAACATGACAATTTTATCATCATATACTCACCCTTATGTTGTTCCAATGTGTGTCCTGCGGTAAATAGAAAATCGTCATTCGCGAATGATGAAAGTCTTAATGTCTGGTTCTGTATTTCTGGGTATAGGAGAATTTTTGTGGAGCCTCCATCATTGTGCCTGACCTTGAGGCTATTCTGTATATGAAGGAGGACGGCAAGAAATCCTGGAAACAGCGCTACTTCCTACTTCGGGCCTCTGGATTGTATTACTCACCCAAAGGCAAGACAAAGGTCAGCTCAGGCAACCCAGACCGTAAAACATACAGTGTATTTTGAGTTCAGGCAAATCCTCGCTTATTAAGCTCCGTGTACATCAGTTTGCTTTTTGATTGAATACTTAATCACAACAGACCTAAATAATAACCGTCTTTGTGAAAATGTCAAGAAACTGCATTTCTGTGCATGGGGTTCTCTCTCCATCAGGCATCACGGGACCTTGTGTGCTTGGTGCAGTTTGACAATGTGAACGTCTACTACTGCAAAGAATACAAAAACAAATACAAAGCACCAACAGACCACTGCTTCATTCTCAAGGTACAGTTTTCTTATTATGGTAAACTGCTCTCACTTTAACATTAATAAAGAGTTTGGATCAGAAACATACAGTGTGACAAGGACAAAGATGAATAAAGTAAAAAAACAGCCCACCCTTTTAAAAATATATTGCACTTAATTGTATTGAATGTGCTCTTGTAGTGTACTTTACATCTTAAAAGTATATATATTTTTAAACTGTACTTGCTGGTAAAATAATATTAATGAAATAAAAGCCCATTTAAGTGTACACTTTTAAAAAAAAGTGCACTTTCCAATAATGTCAAAATAAACGTTTTAGTATAAAGACCTTAGATGATGTTTAATAATCAATTGTCATGCTTTAAAGAAGTATTATCTTGATGTGTGGACTAACTTATAAAGCACATTTAAAGTTATAATTATATATATATATATATATATATATATTAGTTATCATTTTACCAGTAGTGTGTTATTCAGTATTAAATTTAAAGTTAATATATTTTAAATGTACTAAATTCACCATTACAAATTTATAATTACAGATATATTTAATTACGTGAAATACAACAAACAAGTTTAAATAGAAACAACATTAATATATTTTAGTTGACCTTTAATGCTAAAAATCAGCTAATTGCATTTAATATAAATTGAAACCATAATACATTTAACTTAACTGCAATCAACATGCAATTAAATGTCTGAAATATTACATTCAGTATTTTTTTCAAAGTACATTATTTTTGTAATAAGTGTACTTCTTTTTATCATTAGATTTGTATGAATATTAGTAAAAACCCCAAAAAGGTTTTCATGGACATGGAAATTAGCAGTACAGATAGGAGAACTAGGGAAGTTGTACTTGTTTTCCTGTTGTTTTTCCAGAGTCTCAGCTGAGATGTTGAGTTGCTTACTCTGTTCTCATTCTGTAAATAATGCACAAAAAAACAAAAACAAATTTGATTCTGGACATAAAGTGAATTCTCATCATTTCCACAACAAAATGCTGCTCTATCAGACTAGTCGTGGACATGAAAGCAGACATAAATGACATGAGGCTTCGAGCATTAGAAGAATGTAAATTACAACCCTCTAAAAAGCAGCCATTTCCCCTTTGCATGTAGTGGGGCAATAGTGTGACCAGGTTAGAACCTTAAAGATGACCTTTCTGCAACCCTTCAAAATGCTTCACTGGTCCAAAACTACAACCCCCATATGATATTCCTATAAAGGGTACGTTTACACGACAACGATGTGCTAAAAACTGAGAAGTTTTTTCATTTGTACAGATGACAATGTTATCAAAAAGATCCCCGTTCACACAGATCTGTCCCTTTTTACTTCATTTAAGAAAATGTCAAATCCTTTTAACACAAAAACATAGCATCCTTGTGTCTGTTGTAAGGAACCTTTTTTATTTTTCATGATGAAAAAAAAAATTATATTGTGTTGATTTGTTTAATTCTTATAACCACTTGTGATGATGTCGGTATGCCCCCCCCCCCCCCCCTTTTTACTGTTAATATCTGTATCCTTTCATTTGCAAAAAATAAATAAAAAATCGTATAGACTAAAGACGTAATATGCATGATGTCCTGTTTTACCAGATTCAGGTTTTGTAGTTTATACGGAGATAATAAGGGTGTCGTTTTCAAAAGTTTTCAGACCAAAACGCTGTTGTCGGCCAAAGCGCATAAGCCTTCCACTTTTAGCTGAAAACAGTGTCATGTAAACATCCCGTAAATTACTAAATGGCAAACCTAGTCTCGGGCCAGTGTTAGAGTGCAACCTCGGCTTTTTAAGTCATTTGCCATAATAACAAGGTGTCTTTAAGTACTCCAGGCAGTTAGGGGATTTATCTGATATTTACGCACCATAAATCAGCTTGGTTCTCTTTCATACAGTAAGTGTTCACTCAAAGACCATTACTCAAGCTGGTAGGCGAAACCCCCAAACCCTGCTAAACAGAAGTTGTACAATAATTATCTCAAGGTGTTTGCTTCTTTTATGCCTGGTGCTACCCCCAAAGATAAAAGCCAATGTGTTGCATTTGAACGTCCAGAATGCAGGAAGTGGTTGGGGAAGCATCTTTTCCTGTTTAGCGTGCATGGATGAGAGCTGACATTAACTGTGGCAACATGAAACATAAGGGGTGACGGTTTGAAGATTCACGGAAAGTGAATCTTTCTTAGATAGCAAGGGGCTAAATTAAAAAAACGGTACAGTATTTTATGTTTTATACAAAACAGCATTTTAAAACCTATAACGGTAACACTGTATTTTACAGTGTCCTTGTTACACGTTTCATCTACTTGCTGTTACTAACAGTAAACTATGCATCTACTACTAAACGACTACATTCAACTAACCATAAACTAAATCCTAATCAGCCCAATAGCAAGTATATCAACCATGTTGTTTTTTATTATTATTACTTAATTCTTAATTGTATAATTACACTGCAACAACGACACCTTAATATAAAGTATTTATTAAAATAACTGATGTGTAAACTTTCGAGATCTGGTAAAGAACTTTAAATGCTACATCTTGCGTGAAGAACTACAGTGGGTCTAAGAGCGAGCCTTGTGGCACTCACAGCTACCTTAATTTGTATTTGTTCAAACAGCATAATTTTTATGCATGCATGAAGGTAACAGTCTGATAAATATAACCAAAACCAATCAAAACTAGCAGTCTAGAATGCCATTATGCTTCTCAAGCCTTTCCAAATGAATAATCTATCATTTGAACAAGACACTATGGTTTAGTAGCCAGCCTGCCACAAGTTGTAAAAGGTCAAAAAAAAAAAAAATTTTTTTAGTTCAGACTAAGCAGTTGTCAAATCCTTCCTTTAATTCAAGTCTGCGCACACAATTCAAAATACCTCAACTTAGTTTTTTTATTAAAAACTATACTCACCTTTAAGAATATGAATATGTGATGAAAGTATTAATATAGAGTTTTTGTTCTACCAAATTAAAAACGAGGCATGGAAATAATATCACTAGCTAAAAGCTATAAATTATAAATGTATAGATTTTATAAATTATAAAGAAAATTATAACTGTAAAACGCAATTTTACCAACATCAACCCATAGGAAACAAAATTTTATGTTTTATGTTTGTCAAGCAATTGGGAAATAAAATGCAAATAAATGTAATACATGCACAATGAAACCCTTACTCCCAACAGAAAAGGGACATGCATTCTTTGCATGTATGTAATAATTCAAAATTATAAAGCACAGGACTTTTGTGGTACATTTTAGCAATATTATGGCTAATCCTAAAGTGTGGCTCTAGTCTAGAGCAATAGAGGGGCAGTGGCAATCAAACTGTGATTTTAGTGTGCCATCCACTGTCTCTGCTATGCAACTGCAGCTCAATAAAATATGTAATCAAAACAATGTTAATATCACCAACTGTCCATTTGGAGAAAAACTAATATTAGCAAAGCATGAACTAATATTGAATACCCTAGTATGTTGTTACCCAACCCTTTGTTGTTTTAAGAACAACAAAAAAACATTGATTAAAGAATCAACCCCTGAAAAATTAATGGTTCCACACATTTGTAGGAATAGGAAATACAACTAAATGAAGTGTTATTATCTTGGCCTTCTAAGGTGAATATATATGGTATATGTTCATATGGTTACTGTGATCTGCTTCCAGCATCCTCAAATTCAAAAAGAATCCCAATACATCAAGTATCTGTGTTGTGATGATGAGTTGACCATGACTCTGTGGGTGACTGGGATACGTATTGCAAAGGTGAGCAGAAACCAGGCCACACACCAAAAACCAAAATAGATAATGATTGTATGATAAATGCAAGAAGACACTAAGTTGAACTTTTTGCAGCAAAGATTGGCATTATAAATTGTAGTTTACAATGCAAAAATGTACTGTAAATTGTAGCTGTAATTGTGTTGGGTCATATTGTGAGCTTGTCAAAGTTCTTCTACCTTATTAACGGTCTTGTTTTGTCATGATTTTTTCACAGTATGGTAAGCAGTTATATGAAAACTACAAAGCCGCTGTGAGGAAAGCAGCCGGCACTGCGACCTGGGCTAACCGCACTATCCAGGCCTCCTCCAGTGCATCCACACCCTCCCCTACACCTAAAGGTAGAGATAATGAGCTAAATAGATGGCTATAAAATGTGTCATCTTGATATATAAAAGGATTTTGATGACATTTTTGTTTATCTTTCAGCCAAAGCTGCGAATGGACACGCTCCTCAGCTTCCAAAGGACACCAAGGTACCTCTAAATCTATCGGTTGCCTTAGTAATGAAGAACACCATAATATAATACGATAAATAATATAAGTTCATGGACCATACTTAAAAGTATATTTAAAAAATATATAAGTATACTTCAAGAGCAGTACAATTAAGCACACTACTTTTTCAGAAAGAGTTCCTTTAAAGTTTTTTTAATCCCCTTGTAATTTCATCATTTATTTGAAATGCACCTGAATGCTACTTTTGTTTTTGAAGGGTCCTGGCAACCAAACATCTTTCCCACCACCTCCGCCTTCAATGGAAACCCTGCCTCCTCCACCACCCGACCCCATGTTGCCTCCTCCTCCCCCTGCTCCTCCTGCCAGCACAACCAAAGTCAACAAGTTTCCTCCTCCACCTCGATTCCCACAATCCTCCTTCCCCCCTCCACCCATGGATGACCTGCCTCCACCACCACCTCCTCCAGAAGATGCCGAGCTGCCCCCTGACTTTCTTCCTCCACCGCCTCCAAGTTTTGCACCTTGCGGGGGAGACTCGCTCCCCCCACCACCTCCAGACCCCATTGCCTCCCTTCCACCACCTCCTCCTCCTGGTCCCCAAAACTTTGCATCTGCAGGTGGAGCTCCACCACCACCACCTCCACCCCCCCCTCCACCACCAGCTCCTGCACCGGCTGCCAAATCATCCGCCGGCTCCGTCAGAAAAATGCCTCCACCTCCACCAAAGAGAACTACACCTCAATCAACAGCGCCCCCAGGTGGCGAACTCATGTCAGAACTGATGACAGCAATGCTGAAAAAGCGCAGTCAACAGTGATCTTGAAGACAGATAGAGCTAATTGACGTCTTTTTGTAGTTGGACTGAGGAACTGACCGCCAAATAAGTTCTTGGCGTGACATTAGGACACACATCTTTAATTATTTTGTTGTTGAATATGCTTGCATTACACCACCAGACTAAAATATGTAAATACTTTGTACTTACGCACATAAATCAGACTATATGCATTACAAATATGGAATGTCATAATAAATAAGGTCTTGCAAAGTTAACTGTTTATCAGATTTTGGCGTCCCTAATTGTTAAACAGGAGTAAACGAGATGCATGATGCAAGTTTTTTACACTTTTTTAGAAATGCAGAAACAGCAATATTACAAAAGACATCCATGTCCATTGTCCATATATAATGTGCATAAATAACGTCGAACCTGGCTCATCCTCCAATCAGATCATCCATTAGGAAGTGTGATCAGGAACAATATTTTTGGTTCAAATGAAGCTGAAATTAGTGATTTGTTTTTTCATTCGACCCTGAGTTAGGAAGAACAGCTGATCCCCAGCCGCTGAGCCCAGGATGGAGGTTTACTGGCATATCCGGCTCTCTCAGCCTCTTCCTGATCCATAAATGGCTCCATTAAAGTCTTCTGCAACAGTGCCACCTAGAAATACATCAAAAATACTGTCACCTAAGAAAAAGACAAGCCATAATGGTCTGTCTGAAGATGTTACATATGTTAATTGTCAAGTCCTCATTTCACAGTAATAAATTACAGCAAATACTTTAAGATATATGATAAGCATGATCATGACAGCATATTAGTGTGACAACACATGTAATAATACCTCTGAAAAGTCATTTTTCTCTGCTTTTCTGATAGCAGATTCAGCCATCCAGTTCCTCAACACATACCGTGGGTTTACTCCTGAACAATAGAAGAATTACAAATAACATCAAATACAACATAACACATCGTAAAAAAAAAAACATACACTACCGTTTAAAAATGTACGGTCAGTAAGGCTTTTTTAAAAAAGAAATTAATAATATTATTCAGCAAGGATGCATTAAAAGGGACAATAAAGACATTTATAATATTACAACGCTGTTCTTTTTAACTTTATATTAATCAAAACATGTATCAGGGTTTCCACAAAAATATTAACTGTTTTCAAATGTTTCTCGAGCAGCAAGTCAGCATTAGAATGATTTCTAAAGGATCATGTGACACTGAAGACTGGAGCAATGATCACAGGAATAAATTACATTCAACTGAACAAATATATTAATTACACAAATACTGTATATTCAAATAGAATAATTTATTTTATATTGTAATAATATCTCATAGTATAATAATATCTTGTAGTAATACAACATTACTGTTATTACAAAATAAATAAATGAAGTTGGCCTTGCCTTGGTGAGTATAAGAAACTTCTTTCAAAAACAAATCTTACCATTCCTGAACATTTCAGCGGTAGTGTACTGTAACAATATATAAACACATAATATATAACACTGCATCATGTAACATATACAAAAACATACCTTGCATTCTGTGCTGCCGTGCTGCATCTGAGTCACTTATTAGCCTGTAGAAAATGATTAAAACTTCAAGTGATGTTCATTTTGAATCCTCTAAAGAGTTTGAGTTTACATTACAGCTACATTACCTTGACAGACGCTGTGAATACAGCTGAACCCAGTCTCTGAAATGCTTGTGTGACGAGAGGTCTGAAAGAGCCCACAATGACTGTCAAGAGAGACACAGTCACAGTTAATGGACTGAAATCATGATTATGGATATTGCAGCTGCTGTGGGAGTGAATGGAGAGGAAAGGTACCGGAGCAATGGATCCCTTCTGAAGCTGGGACAGGGTCACTTCACTCAGCTGTCTGAAAGTCACTGTGAAGTCTGCTCCAGTGTCCTCCATTAGCTCCAACACATCACACAGCATTAAATGGGTCATTCTCAGGACGCGCGTGTGTGTGTGTGTGTGTGTGTGTGTGTGTGTGTGTGTGTGTGTGTGTGTGTGTGTGTGTGTGTGTGTGTGTGTGTGTGTGTGTGTGTGTGTGAGTGTGTGAGTGTGTGTGAGTGTGACACCATTTCCTGAGAATGGCCAAATAACTTTTATCACATTCATTAATTATAGTACAATTAGAGAAAAAAAACAATCCAGCTAATAATTACCTTTAGAAGAAATGCAATCACATATGAATCATTTTCTTCATTTCCCAGAAAGCCCAACTTTGCTTTGAATAGCTCATGAGATCTATAACAGAAACATGAGATCAGGAATGACTCAGAGAAGAATACGCTGTTCTATATTGTCTAATGACATGCTCACCTTTGATGGTAGATTTGTGGATACTCTCTCAATATTTGCTGAGATCTGAAGTGAATGAATTGACACGAATCACCTGTTTTGTTCCAGACCAATACCAACAAAAAATAAAACAATCTCTTACTGTGAAAGCTGATCTGAGGTCAGCAGTGGTTTCAGAGCTTCTAGAAGTTTCTGTAGATTGAACAGGCCAACATTAGCCTGAGCTCCTATACTGTACCGGCCCTCGTCATCAGACGTGTTGGGGACAAAATCTATACAGAGGAAACAATGCTGTAGCAATAACACCCATTTAACAATACAATTATTATATGTTATTATTATGGCTGTCTGTTTCACTTTAACTTATTAGAATATAATAAAGTAAAATAAAAAAAGTAATGGATTAAAAAAATTATGCAATTAATCATGCCCCTCAACCCATGTGTATATATACTGTAAGTATACAACGTATAGTAGATCTAAAGTAGCTTACTATTCATACAATTTTCCTCCACTTTTGCAGTAATGTTTATATATATATATATATATATATATATATATATATATATATGTATGTGTGTGTATGTGTCCTCGTATATGGTTTATGAGGACACAAATGTGTATAATGACATAGGTAATACAACATAAACATCTTCACACTTCCTGTGTCCTCACACCAAATGGCTTAAAAAGATGGATAGGTTTAGGGGTAGGGTTAATGTGTGTGTGTGTGTGTGTGTGTGTGTGTGTGTGTGTGTGTGTGTGTGTGTGTGTGTGTGTGTGTGTGTGTGTGTGTGTGTGTGTGTGTGTGTGTGTGGGTTGGTTTATGTGATTTATGAGGACACAAATTTGTATAATGACATGTGTATTACACTGGTATTACAACTTATAGGTGGTTTATGAGGACATTTCAAAAGTCCTCATAATTCAAATAGCTTAAAAAACATAAAAAACAATGTTTTATTAAAAATGTAAAAATGCAGAATGTCTCCTGTGATGGGTAGGTTTAGGGATAGGGGCAGGGTAAGGGGATAGAATATACAGTTTGTACAGTATAAAAACCATTACGCCTATGGAGAGTCCTCATAATGCTGTTGCACCAACATGTGTGTGTGTGTGTGTGTGTGTGTGTGTGTGTGTGTGTGTGTGTGTGTGTGTGTGTGTGTGTGTGTGTGTGTGTGTGTGTGTGTGCGTGTTATATGACAAAAAAAAAAAAAAAAACTAAGCTTATAGGAAGATGATTGCTAATATTGTGCAAGTTTAAGTTAGACAAAGAAACATACTTGGGTCATATGATTCCATAAATCCAAATGGGCCATAATCAAAAGTGATAGAAAGCAGACTGAAATTATCTGTGTTGCAGACTCCTGTGTGAAGAGGCAGATCATGTTGTTATGAATTTTGCGTATTAAACTCAATCTATAAGGATAAATCTATGTGATAACAGAACAATTAAAGCAGAGTGAACTAACCATGAGCAAAACCAACCGACATCCAGTGGGCGATTAAATGTGCCGTTTCATTCACCACTCTAGAGAAAAACAACTTCACACAACATAAAAACCATTCAATCAGACAATATAAAATAATCTTGCATTCCCGCCAAACAGCAGAGAGACACAGATACTCACCACATACTTGTCACGGTCATTTGTTGCTATGGATTTAAAGTGCTCTTTAATTACAAAGTCCAACAATGTCCTGAAAATTAAAATTAAAATGAAGTTAAAAAGCAAACAAGAGTGAGAAAAAAATATTACCCTCTCAAGTTAAAAGTTAATATACCGTAGGACATCTAACTCTCCAGTTCTAGTTAAAATCTCCAGTGAACCGATACGAAACCAGGACTTGGCCAGACGCAGAACAACCGCTCCTGATAGATACAGAGAACAATCACATAAAGCTGATAAAGAACTTAGTTACTCTATTTTTCCAAATCTGATCGTATTTTACCTCTTTCTTTTATGACACTGCCATTATAAAACGGATCCCTCCAAACAGGTTCCTCACTCACAACCAGACTGACAAACAATAAAGGCAAAAAAAATGGAAAAAAAGTATAAATAATAATAATATTCAACACCAAAACATTTGAATGTGATAAATACATATATTACTCTTCTTGTGCATGTCCATATGTACCTGAGGGCTCTGCTGGTAGGAACTCCCAGAAAGTGCATGGCTTCACTGCACAGGAACTCCCTCACAGAGGAGCGAATCACAGCCCGTCCATCACCAGCCCTGCACACAACACATCATGTACAGTACACAGCAGAACGATTACACTGCCAGACAGAGTCATAATGTACTACTAGATACATCTCAGAGTTACTTAACAAGCATATACAAAATTATTGAGCAGCAGGAACTGATGTTCACCTTGAGTATGGGGTCTTTCCTGAGCCTTTCAACTGGAGCTCCCATCTTTCACCTTTTCTGGATAAAAAAAAGAGATTGTATACTGCACATGTTTAAGCATTAACCCTTTAACTGCCACCGCCCCGCTATCGGGACGTTTAAGTTTACTTCACTATATTACAATTAAATCCTAATTTAATCATGACAAACTATATATCGTTGGAAAGGTCTAAGACTCCTAAATAGATATGTTAGCACTGTTTTTTGTAACTAATCATGTAGGAACAGTAATAGATGAATTTATGACAAGAGTGCACAAATCTACATCATAACAGGAGTTCTGACCTTTGTCACAAAAAGTCGACGCACACATTCTTAATAATTGAAACTTTGGTTTTCATGCTTAACGTTCACAATAAAACATATGGGGTTTTATAGGGTTATGTAGTATTTGTCAATAAAAAATAAAAAATATTATCCTTTAAAAAGTATATTATATACATATTATCCTCTAAAATATAATATTATCTTTTTTATCACCTTTTTTATTGCATCACACATTTTAGTAGTTATAAATTAGGTATCATTTGAAAGCTTGCGAACTCAGAATTCATCCTGTGAAAACCGTTTTGAAATTGGATTTTGCGTTACCATAGAAACGGTACTATAAATTATATGATCAGGCTCCTCCCCTTCTTGGGCGTCATCGTGTTTCATAATTTATGATCAAAACCTTTTCTAATCATGACAGAACACATATTGTCAGAAAGGTCTGAGTCTCAAGGTTCCATATTTTGAGACAGAAGTGATATTTGGACAGAAATGTATTAATTTGTTATAGCAGAATGGATGCAATTAAATTCAATGGAATTCAATGGCACCCGGTGGCTATATTTGGTATTACGCCTAAACAAAATCTCTAGGGAACTTAAATTTTTGTGATATCAACTTCAAAATTGGAACACTACTTAGATATATGGCTTTGATTTTATAGTAATTATATTGTAAAATATATTTTATATAAAAGAAAAAATATTAAGTACGGTATATTTGACATTACAACATTTAAGTTTGAATACTGCATTTTAATGTTCTTTATCAAAAAGGGGGTGACAGTTAAGGTTAAGTGAGAATTAGATTTAAAAAAATGACAGAATCATCTATTTGCCAAAAAACCAAGAAGTATAGATCACACTTTCCATTCTTTAATCTTGAACAACATTATGGGAAAATTGACATGCATTACAACAGAAAGATCACATGACAATAACAGCAGATGATTTCTGTTGAACGCTGATGGAACGGGATGATTTTACCTGTTAGTGTATTCACCCAGCAAATGTGCTCTTCCATCCCCCAACTGTCCAGCCCAATAACCAAACTATAATAATAATAACACATGGTTGACATGTTTGCTCTGGTTGTCTTATGCCATGGGTCTGAAATGACGGTCAGTTTTACCTGATGGCCCCCGTATCTGTGTGCCAGAGGAACAGAGCCAGGAAACAGTTTCCCACCACTGACACAACGGACAAACTCTTCATTCTGAATCACAGACTCATTCAGATCCAAAATATTCCTCAACACATCCTGAAATACACAAAAGAGCCTGAATATATGCAGAAACAACATTTACAAAAAAGTACTGTGGTGGTACCATGGTCCAGATGTGTTTATGCAATCCTCAGACCGCTGGTGGTTCTGTAAAGGAGTCCAAGTGGCCCACGAGCATTAGCTGATTAAAAGCTTTATGACTGAATACATTAATAAAAGTATAACTGACAAAAAAAAAAACACTGAATTAACTGAATTAATGAACTCAATACAATAAATTAACTGTTTGTGACTAAATTCATTTATGATAAAGTGTTTCTATTGGTAGGCAAGTGTTGGTCCAATTTGTAAGCTAGCATTATAACATATAATAGCTCAAAATAATTTGTGCACTACTTTGGGTGGTTCGTATTTTTTTTTCTTTAAAGTGATCTGCTACACCCTTGTAAAAAATAAGTGTTTAAATTAAAAATGGAAAACTATGTTTCTTTTAAAAAACAGTTTTTGCAGATAATACAATATTAATGAAATAAAAAGTGTACTTACCGAGTATACTTTCATGACCGTTTCTTAACCAACTTAAGTACACTTTCAAAAACTGCACTTTGTAATAATGTCAAATTAAAAACTTCATTTAAAAGTACATTTTAAATTATTATGTTCTATATTGTTATATAATAATATATTGTTGTGCTTTAAAGATTAAGAAGTTGACTAACATACCAAGATACATAAAAAGTACTATAATTTTAACTGTTGTGGGTTAATGTTCCATTTAAATAATGTACTAAATTGCAACTTTATTATTACAAATGTGGAATTACAAATATGTATTCAATTCCCTGATTTAAATGATATTAAAGTATGAGTTAGTTTTCTGTGAATGATGATGAGTGTATGTTTATTGACCTGTGACACAGCAGCCAGTGTCAGGGGCTCTTTCAGAGGAGAGGGCTGAGACTCTGAAAACACACATCCCTTCACAGTTCGAATAAAATTACCATCGACCTCATCAAGAGGGAGAGCACCTGTAAAACACACAGGAAGTGATTAAAACATAAAACATAACGTGTAAAATAGCGTTAAAACGTGTAAAATTGGCACTCGTATCTTACCTAATAGTTTATGTGATAATGCCAGTGGTATTTCTCCACAGTGTTTCACATTGCTATAATAGTGACCTCTATCGAACTCTCTTTCATAACAACTTTCATTCTCACAGAATTCTTTTTCGTCCCTAAATGTAGCGATGGCGACGACCGACAGAAATAAAAATAACGTGAAATCATGTTTTGTCATTACATCAAACTCACAGGCATATATATATTTTTTGTTTACTATTTATTTGTAGGCTACTTCCTTTCATCACGTAACTAGAGGAAAACATCAGAATTGTGTCACAAACAATCCTTCTAGTTCGACCAGAGGGCGCTCATTGGCTCATAAAACCCGAATGCTGCATTTATGCCATGTTTTGTCTTTTTGGAAATGTATGCGCGTTATAAACCATAACCGATTAAATCTTTCAGTTGTAAGAGTTCAGAAACTGTCGTACAAATGGAAACTCTCGGAACTTTCTCATTATTAAATAAGCGTCTCTAGCCAATGATCAGAGACGACTGTGATTGGTCAAGCCCCAATCTGTACTGTAAAAAGTAACAGGTACCATGTGACCAAACAACTATTGAAAATACTGAATAGGCTACTTAAAAATTATAAATACTACTGGAGAAGATTGAAATCTTTATGATTGAAATTAATGTAATGAAAATGTACTTTTTTAAATGTAAAAATGTTAACATGTTATATTTTTATTGGTTGTTTATATTTTGCGCAGTAACTTTGTTGGTCTTGATGTCTTTAACAGAGAGATTCGAATCTCACAATTAGCAGATGACACGACTTTATTCGTAAATATTATTCTTAGATAAAGAGCGGGTTTCTTCAGTCTTAACTAGGCTACAATTGATGCTTTCTCTAATGCCTCTGGACTCAAACTTAATTTATCCAAGTGTAAAATTATTTGCTTATTTGACAATGTAGAAAATGAAATAGAAAATATACCAATTAAAAATGAAGTGAAATATTTGGGGATTCATATAACAAAAAAATGTAATTGGTAGAAAGTTTCTGAATTTTTCTCCACGGCTATCCAAAACAAAATATATTTTTAATAGTTGGCTACAAAGAGATCTGTCAATTTTAGGCAGAGTCTTTTTATCCAAAGCAGATGGATTATCCAGATGTGTACCCTTCCCTGTCTTTAGCTGTAGATAATCACACCTCCAAAAATATTGATACGATTTTTCTTGACTTTATTTGGAATAATAAATCTCACAAATTGAAAAAATATATTTTAGCAAACAAAAGGAGTGAGGAGGGTCTTGAAGTCCTGAACTTTACTAACGACACATTCAAAATTAATGGTTGAAGAGATGCTTGCGGGTCAGACTCTATGTGGTATTTTATCCCAAATAACATATTTAAAAGGGTATGTGGCCTTTAATTTTTGATGAAATGTAATTACTCCACTGGAAAATTGCCCATTAAATTGGCTAGATTTCATCAACAAGCTCTGTTAGCTTGGAAATTGGTTTACAACCACAACTTTTCCTCCCATAAAACCATTTTATGGAATAATTCAGATATTAAATTAGGAATAGATCAATCTTTCTTGATAAATGGTTTAATAAAAACATGATTTTTATTGCTGAATATTCATGAGTTTTCGCGCGAGGCACTGAGAATTTTAGTTCACGCGCTGCTTGTTTTTCAGCAGATGTAATGGATTATTTCAAAAAAGGTAAATAAGACTGTTTCAGTTTATAATGTTTTTATTCGTTTGCACGTTTTGTGGTCCCTGACTGAATGCAGGCATTTACTTCGTGTAATGTTAGGATAAAGCACAGAAAACTAGTCGTATACATTAATTTGTGGTGCTTTTCCTTGTACCTTGCCATGCTTTATAACCAGCAGGTCTGGAGCAAAATGTGGCAGCGGCACCTCACAGCATTTTCCGCTGGCATTTTCTCAGGGAGCTGCTGTTTGCACCTGTCGCTGACGAGTTATGATTCAATTTTTACTATAAAAAGTGCATTCAATTCAATTAAATCTCCCAATTACGTATCAACTGCATCAACTAAATTACAGCTCACCAAAAAGCCAACAAACCAATGTTTTCTGAAATCACCAAATTTGCTGAAATTCAAACTTACAGTTTTGCTATTTCGTTATTGGGATAAAAGTGTATAGTCCGGATATAACACTGATGTTGCCGCATCAATCTAAATGAGCAAATAACTTTGAAACTAATGTTCGCTTCAAGTAACGATTGTATCTATTACATTGTTCAACCAGTAGGTGGCGTCCAGTGACTAATGTTTTCGATGTAGCCTATCACTGAATCATTCTGGACAAAACAAGTTTTCATTCGTTCTTTTGAAACAATTTTTTTTACATACATTTAAATTAATAAATCTTTCTCAATGGTCTCATTTTAGAGATTTATAAATAGACTCATTTATAACATAAAATAGCTGGAACATTTTGTCGTCTTACCTTAGTCCATATGGTGTTTATAAGCGCAGCCCTGCTTTGTGTGCAGCGGTAAACAAGCAAACGCTATATTTCTGCTGTTCCATAAGCGCCACCTACTGACAGAAAGTGAATTTGCGTTTTAATTCAGTCCGTCTGCTGTTTTTGTTTTGTGCAGGTGTCTTCCAGCATAATTTCACAAAACAAAAGTCAGACCATTTTGTTTTTGCTTTAAATCTTGAAATGATACAATCTAATTTAAATACAAAATTAATTATCATGCTACATGTGTGTAGCATTTTTCTTTGCATCAAGATTACATATTAACTTGTAGTTTGTATGGTTAATATTAATGTAGGCTTATTGTCAGCGCACTAAGGTTTAAAAAAGGTAATTCGGCCGTCACATGGTTACATTTTTTCCCATCCGGCCCTTTACCTAAAATGTGTGTGACACCCCTGAATGACTGACTGAATGGTGAACCTATTGGACACTGATGACATAGTTGTATTATTTGCATACTGAATTGCCATTGATCTTCTGTCTTGCTCTTTCAAGTCCAGTGCTTATTGAGACAATGTGTATTTTCTGTTACCCTCCAGAATGTCAGCTGCAAGCCAACCGTACAGCCGACCTGCGCCCACCCGGCTCATCTGTGGACAACCGCTCAAACCGCCGCACAAAAGCAAAAATTCAAAAACACCAGAAGGACAAATTGAAAAAGTGAGTCAATTAACCTATCTCTCAAAAATGGTATAAATTTAAGATAATCTCAGTCATCATTTTTCTAGCTTTTTTTCATAAATAAGTATTGTGTTCACTTCCAGTGCATTAGCAACAATCTTCCCATTGTGAAGTTGTACATGCAGGAGTCGCTGATGCACAGGTCCCCATCAGGAACGTGTCTCTGAGGTGTGGCCTCAAGGTCTTTAAGGTGTCCCTCTGGCGAGATGAGGCCCTGCTTGAGCTCAGCTTGGGAGCTCAAGTTGAGATTTCTAACCTCAAGGCGACTCTCAGGCCAAACGGACTGGCCAAATTCAATTAAAGGTACAATATGCAGGATTTTTGCAGTAAAATATCCAAAAACCACTAGGCCAATGTTATATATTTTGTTTAGTTGATTACTTAATATCCCAAATGTTTCCAACTATTTGTAAATCGTGAGAAAATTGCGATTTTAACCAAAGAAACGGGACGTGTGAGCAGGGGAGAGGGAGTCGTCATTCAATGACATCATATCCACCCGGCAGGTTTGACCATAGACATAATAAATACATAGACGCCCTATTGGCCGCTGGAGCGTACGTCAACGGCGCCGCCATATTGGGGATGGCAACTTTCCCATCCTCTCATACCGTGAATTGAGAAAAATGCCTGTTTCGTGTGCTGCCTGCGGCTCTGGGCCTACAAATCGTCACACAATTGAAAACAGCTTTCGAGGAATTACCTTTCCCAAGCAAGAACAAACGTTTGTTTTTGGTTCTATTTGGTCATGATTTAATTAGTAATAATAGTAACATTCAGAGGATACATTTAAAAATACTACTGTTATTGTGTCACGAAATGTAGTTTTAATAGTTTTTCAGTCGACAATGTAGTTTTTTAAAGCTCAAATATGTGGTTTGTTTATAAAGATAGCGCCTATTTAAAAATTTGATCTGACGTTTTCGGAGTTGTAAGATGCGATCACCGGGCGCTCAGAGCTCGTCTACACCGCCTGGAACTGCCGTACCTCGGCCAGTGCTTCTGACGTTTGCCGCTGGCTCGGGTGTCTCTAGTCTAGTGGTTAAACATGAGATAAAATTTGTCTTGTGTATATCTAACGGGCGATCTTTGGTCTCATTAATCTATAAATGGTTCCCTGGTAGGCCTAAATCGTTTTGGCTGAGGGCAAAGTGAAGAAAGTGAAGTTTCATAACTTTATATTTAGGCTATTTTAACGTTGTATCCTGCTGTATGTTTGACTGAAGCTACTTCTGTTATAATGGCTATTACTGATCAATAAAACTGACATTTAACAAAGAGTTAAATATTAAATATAAGTCACTATTTAAATTCTTTTTTTATTGTGTATATTCTGTATTGCTATTATTATAGTTTTATTAATAAACTATATGCTATTATCAATATTTTATGATTGTATTATTGTACTGATGATATTATAATTATACTATTGATTACTATTTTATTTGCTGTATTCTATTAGTTAATTTTTTGACTAAACTATTTACTATTACTTCTCACTTTATGTTATATTTACTATTTGTACCATAACATTATGTATTATCATAAAGGATCCATCAGTTATCTTTGTTATTGCTTAAATCAGGTCAATCACAGAAAATGCTTTTCTCCACAATGAGAAAACTTAAATTATATCTCAGTATTGGGGTCTTCCCCATTCTTATCCAAGAATAAAGAGCCAGATAGGCCTACATGACAAGCCTGAGCTTTGACCATTATTTAAAAAATATATATTTTACAAGTCTAACTATCGAGATTTTAAACAACTAGAGATGGAACTTTTTGTACACCACATACAAACCACTGAAATCGGTTGATAAATGTAAAAACAGTTTTTGTTTTTATCCAGAAAAAAATGCATCTCACCCGTTTACTTGCATTTGATTACAGTGCAGTTTTGCCCTCCGCAAAATGGCGGACCCGTTGACGTATCGCAGCAACGTTCCAAAGTGGCCAATAGGGCGTCTATGTATTTATTATGTCTATGGGTTAGACCCAAGGGGGTAATCCATCAGCCGGAAGTTGAAGCCTCGCGGGAGCCGCCATTGTAGCAGAACTTCACTTGCTTTTAGCATTCCATTGACTCCCATTCATTTTGGCGTCACTTTGACAGCGAATAACTTTACATCTGAGGCGTCCAAAGACTTGATTTGTCCATTATTTATTTCTAAAGAAACACGACAATGTATAAAAGTCTCCATTACTTTGTATCTTACGTTATGGCCCCGTAGAAGCCGTTTTTGTAAAAAATAGGCTAACGATTGCATCATAACCATGGGACTTTCTGTTGCACAATATAGACATTACCGTAGAGACAGGACGAGAAGCTCGCAGGCAATCTGTTACTGTCTATGAGGCAATCGGGGGGAAATTGAGGCATAAAGTCAAGGGAGAAGCCCATAAATAGAAAGTCCATAAAAGCAATGGGACAAAATATTTCAACAACGTTTAGAGGAGGTGATTCAGATTTGTCTTGCCACAACTACTAGAAGATTTACAACTGTCAGACTGTCATCACGCTCAGTTTGAGCCTGCGCAGTCGCTCAGCCATCAAACAGGAAGTGCAATAATCGGGCTTCAGTCTTCTCCGTTGTTTAAAAAAAAAAAAAAAAAACTAAATGCTTTATTGTCAACAACAGGTAGCATGTACAGTGTCATATCTCATATAACAAACAAATAATTCACATGCCTCAACAAGAAGGAAAAAAAATAATAAAATAAAATAAAAAGATGAGAGGGTACATAAGCATCAGTTTACAAATAGATATACATTATACATTTAACAATTCCACAGGGTATTTCAATGCAATTTAAATACAGATATACTTTACAGATCAGCATTATTCATTATATTTTATATTTTTATATTAAGTGAAAATGTTAAAGGAGGCGCATATATTAATCACTTTAATTGCTTTACTATTTTTAGATTTTGACATCATATCAACATACATTTTAATCTCTTTTCCAAGCACCGTAAAAAGAGGTTTGCCTTTTTTAAACTTGCATTTATGAATGTGAAATTTACATAGAAATAAAATAAAATTTATAATAAAACCAACATCCTTTAAAGAGTGATCCTTGATATAATAGCCCAAAATCACATGTTTGTACGATAATTTAAATGTTTTTAAAATATTATTAGCAATAAAAATCTCCACATTATTCTAAAAATACTGGGTATATTGGCAAGACCAAAACAAATGAGAGATTGTTTCAGAGGAGCATTCACAGAAAGAACATTTTAAATCAATATTAACTTTAAATTTTTGTAGGAATACCTTTGTAGGATACACTCTATGAATTAATTTATATGAGATTTCCTTAACCTTATTTCCAAGGAGGAATTTTTGAGGCAATGACCAAACTTGAGTCCAATTTACATTACTAAAGAAACTGTTCCAGTAGAAAATAACATAAGGCGTAGAAATAATCTCTTAAAAACAAGGATCTAATTTTATAATTGTTAGGCTTTAACCCAGAGAAACAGATATTACCGACATAATTATGTTCAGGTCTAGGAGGACAGACAGATAGTGTGGATGTATATACACTGCTTTTGAACAGCATCTGTACACCTGCAGGTATTGCCTTAGTAAGCACCTTGAATTCTTTTAATGTAATAGGTATGTTGTACATTGTGATGAAATCTGCAAACGTAAATAAATTCCCTTCATTATTAAATAACTGATTCACCAATAACAATCCACTACTAAACCAATTATGAAAAAATAAAGACTTATTTCTACTCAAAATGTTGGCATTATTCCAAATAAGAAAACTATGGGGGGAGAAGTTGTGTTTATAAATAAGACTCCACTTAGCGAGTACTTGGTGAAACTTAGAGAGTTTGATTGGTAGTTTTCCAATTTTGTAATTACACATCAAAAGAAATTCTAGGCCACCCACATGAGAAAAGATAAACCGAGGAATTATATTCCAAATCGATGAAGAGTTTTGAAGGTATTGTCTTATCCAATTTATTTTAAAGTTACTGTTTAGAGAGCTAAAATCAATAAAATTCAACCCGCCTTTGTCATATGAATTCAGTATCACTGATTTTTTTATATAATAAATTTTGTTTTTCCACAGGAATTTTGTCAATATACCGTCAATTAGTTTACATGTGTGTTTGTCAACAGAGATCGATTGAGCGGCATAAGATAATCGAGAAATGCCCTCTGCTTTAGTAAGCAGAACTCTGCCTTTGAGTGATAAATCTCTTAACAACCAGTGGTTCAATACCTTACGTGTCTTTTCAATAATCGGAAGAAAGTTGGAAGGGCATCTAATTTTATCATCTTTGATTATTCTAACTCCCAAATAAGTAACACTCTCTCTCACAGGAACATTACAAATTAAGGACTCCAGACAATTACCAACTGGGAGTAACTCACATTGGTTTATGTTAAGGCGAAGACCTGAGGCTTTAGAAAAGGGCTCAAGAGTCTCTAATGCTACCGCAACCTGCGAGGCATCCTTTAAAAACAAAACGGTGTCATCAGCTAACTGACTCATTACCACTTTAGTGTCATCAACAGTTATTCCTTTTAAAGGGCTTTCTCTGATATGCAAATTTAGAAGTTCGGTAGCTATCAGAAACAGATATGGGGAGATTGGGCATCCCTGCCTGACTCCCCGATTCAAAGTAAATCTAGGAGAGGTACCACTGCTGAGTTTTATAGAGCTATTGCAATTAGTATAGAGCATTTTAATAGATTTACAAAAGAAGTCACCAAATCCCACCTTGCGAAGAGTCTGTAACAAAAATTCATGCTCCAGGGAATCAAAGGCTTTATAATAGTCTAAGAAGAGAACAAGACTATCATTAGAGAAAAATTCAGAATAATCTAGAATGTCTAAAACCAGACGTATATTATTAAAGATGTGCCTATTTTGTAAAAAGCCAGACTGACATTCATCAATTAAATTATTCAAAACACATTTTAATCTTTTTGAGAAAACCAAAGCAATAATTTTATAATCGTTATTCAACTATGTAATTGGCCGCCAATTATCAATCAATAAGGGATCTTTATTAGGTTTTGAAATTAAAGTTATAAGTCCTTGACACAAAGTCGGAGGAAGCAGGGCTCTTTCTATACTCTCTTTAAAAACCTCAAGCAAAAAGGGGGATAAAAGTTTGTTAAAAGCTTTATAAAACTCAGCCGTTAATCCGTCTGTTCCTGGAGACTTATTATTTTTCAAAGAGTTATTGCATCACTAATTTCTTGTAAACTAAGAGGGGCTTCACATATGTTGAACTCTTCATTATTAATCTGCTTCATATTATGTAAGGACTCCAAAAACTCAGTAGTAGAATGTTGACAGAAATTTGAAGCATACAAATTACTATAAAATTCAGAACAAAAATTTGCAATAATTGTAGGGTCCTCCACAATATTATCCTTAATCCTTAATTTTTCAATGTGATTATTTTTAGCTTGTTGCCTCTCAAGTCTAAAAAAATAAGCAGAGCTCTTTTCACCCTCTTCAAGCCACTTCCTTCGAGACCTAACAAACGCTCCTTCAGCCTTTTGTTTGTACATCTCCTCTAGTTTAAGCTTCTGAGCAAGTTCTGCTTTATCGACTTCTGATAATTCTTCTATTCTTTTAGATACTAAAGTAGAAATTTTAAGTAAAATGTCATCCTCATCAGCTTTTCTCTTTTTAGCAAACTCGCTACAGTGCCTCCTAAAAAAAATCCCATTTCGAATTTGAGAAGTTCCCAATTGCTACAATATATTTTTTTTTTTCGATTTTTGCTTTATTCCAATAAATTAAAATGATTTTTTCTATTCCAGTGATTACTTCTTCATGTTGAAGTACTGAATTATTTAATTTCCAATATCCAGACTTTTGAGTCAAATTTACGGAAGAACTAAAGGGATTCCCTTTCGAGAGGTCTCTCCTATTGCGTAAGTAGCTTACGCTATGGGAAAACTCCTTTTCTCGAGAAATATTGAAGTCTTTATGTAAAACGCATTGCAGCTGCACAGCATACAGCAGTGAGCGAGGCAGCTCGGTCATTGGCTGTGCTGCGGCAACTGCACGAACCTATGACGGGGCGACTCTGAACACGCTTCCAATGAGCGTGCTTCGCGCCCGCGCGCGTCAGAGCCCGCCAAGATGGGCGTGGCCAAGGGTATATATTGGGCGCCCCGTCGTCTGAGTTCTTTAGATTTAATCTCCTTCAGCAAAGACCATTCTCTTCGCTGAATCCTCCGAATTTTTGGAGTCTTTTCGCCGCCGTCGACAAGCCTACAGCAGGACTGCTACGAGGACGCCGGCGCCTTCAGCCGCCTTCGAACGCCTTCTGCTAAGCCATCCGGCGCGCATCACCTCATATCCTTTTCTAAAGCTATATCAAGTGTTCGCTCCACGCAACACTTTCTGAAAGAGCAAATTAAGGCGTTGTTTCAAATGCCTTCCTGCGCCTCGTGTCGAGGCCTTCTCCCGGACGGGGATCGTCACATTATCTGCTCTCGCTGCCTGGGTCCGGACCATGCAGAGGCTGCCCTTACTCGAGGCGGATGCCCCGAGTGTGACTCCCTGGGCCTCACCGAGCTGCGCGCTCGCCTCGCCGCTTTCGCCGCGAAAGAGCCTACTACCACCGTGCCACCGTTCCCTCTAGTTGAGCTGCGCAAGAAGAAGCGCCGCTCACAGAGGCCGCCATAGCACGCGGATTATAGTGACGTCACGCCGGGCCAATCCCCGCGTGCCTCACCGCCACCCGAGGACTCCCCGCCGCCAGTTCAGTTCACGCAGGCAGACCAACACCCCCCCAGCGGAGCGTTGGGTCTCGTCTCGTTTGGCGCGTCAGGGGATGACGACGGAATGGATGACAGCCTTTCTTTTGATGCTGCATCCGACGACTGGCCGGGCTCGTCCTTCGACCCCGCGCCATCGACGTTAGCGGGCACGAGTGTGGGCTCCAGCATGGACTCGGAGATCGTCCGCATCCTGTCCAAGGCCGTGGAAGACCTCGTGCTCGATTGGTCTTCCCCGGAAGAACCAGCCCGCAGCCGACTAGACGAGTGGTTCCTGCAGGGGCGCCGGCAGGCCCCTCGACAAAGGCCCTCCCCTTTCTTCCCGGAAGTTCACGACGAACTCACAAAGTCGTGGAAAGCCCCTCACTCCGCTCGCCTGAAGCCTTCTTTCTCTTCATCGCTCTCATCTGTGGACGGCGCGAAAGAAAGAGGCTACGAGGGAACTCCGCCCCTCGAGGAGGCTGTGGCCAACCACCTGTGCCCACCCTCCACCGCTGGATGGAAAGCCAAAGCTTCTCATCCCTCGAAGCCCTGCCGATCTACCTCAGCTCTCGCCGGTCGCGCATACGCCGCCGCCGGCCAAGCTGCGTCAGCGCTTCACTCAATGGCTGTCCTCCAAGTTTATCAAGCCAAACTTCTCCGCACCATGGACGAGTCTGGACCTGATCCTGAGGCGTTTAAGGACCTGCGCAGCGCCACCGACATAGCTCTGCGAGCCACAAAAGCCACCGCCCAATCCATCGGCCGTGCTATGGCTAACCTAACTGTCCTTGAGCGCCATCTGTGGCTGACGCTAACAGAGATGAAAGATGCAGATAAGGCGCCGTTCCTCGATGCGCCTATCTCCCAAAGCGGCCTGTTCGGACCGGCGGTAAGAGAGTTCGCTGAGCGCTTCACTGAAGCCCGGAAGGATTCGCAGGCTATGCGTCACTTCCTGCCAAGCGCTCCAGCTCGTCGCAGAGCCGCCAAAAGCCGCCTCAGCAGCAGCGAGTCAAGACGGCACCTCCCGTCTCTCAGCCCAGACCTGAAACTGACTTCCGACACCGCTCGCGCTCCGCCAACAGGAAGCAACCGCCCGAGTGACTGGGACCTCGGCCCAAGATTGTGCTGAACCCGGAGCCTCGTAAGTCTTCCTAGCTATAGGGAGAAAAAGAGAGAGCGCGTGTCTCGCAAAAGCCGGACCACTCTCTCCAAAACGTTTAAAGCATTACCCAGTCCCCTTACAGGCGGCTGGAAATGTCTGTACAGCAGCCAATGGGCCAGCCGCACAGCTCGCTCACCTGCAAACAAACGCCGTTTTAACGGCGACACACAGAAATCACATAAAGAGTCATTTTCTGCCTGTGTCATCAAGGGGTCACGTGTCCACACTGAAGTGCGCATTCCCACATATCAAAACTGTCAAAGCAGTGCCAAATGCTTCCCCAGCTCAGGCTGGACGCCCCATAAATGTAGATCGTGTGCCCACTGTCATGTATGCACCACTACACATGAGCACTGTTCCCACAGTTATAAACACTTCCCCAGTAAAAGCGGGAAATTCTATCAGGGTAGCGCGTGTGCCCGCTGTCATGCACGCACCCCTACTCACAAACACTGTTTACATGGCCAAAAACCTCCCGCCACGAGCGGGAAGTTTTATGAAAGTGGCGCGCGTGCCTACTACAGTTTATGCACCCCCACCCATAAGCACTGTCCATACAGTCTTAAACATTTCTCCAGCCCACGCCGTGAGCATTACAGATGTGGCGAGCGTGCCTGTAATCTCACACGCACCCCTGCACTCGGCACTCAACAAAGCTGCTCAGCGTGCGCCCGCGCCTCTGAGAGCTGTAAGCTCAGTATTAGCACGGAGCGATTCGCCGGCGGGAGCCATACGTCACTGCGACACGCCCCCAGCCAGCATTCAGCCCATATCTGTGCGAGCGAAAGCTTGGGAAAATATCCCCGACATGCCGAAGTGGGTGTTGAACATAATAAAACACGGTTACTCGCTTCAATTCGCTCGCAGACCACCCCGCTTCTCAGCGGTGGTCGAGACGAAAGTGAGAAAAGATGTTTCACATGTTCTACGCACCGAGGTGCTCAAACTGATAGAGAAGGGCGCTGTAGAAACTGTTCCTCCCTCTATGAGCGAGGCGGGTTTTTACAGCCGCTATTTTCTCGTCCCGAAGAAGGATGGTGGTCTCCGCCCCATCCTAGATCTCAGACATCTGAACAAAGCTTTAATGATTCGCTCGTTCAGAATGTTAACAACCAAAAACATCCTCGCGCAAGTTCGCCCGGGGGATTGGTTTCTATCAGTGGATCTGAAAGACGCTTACTTTCACATTCCGACAGCGCCTCATCACAGGCCATTTCTGAGATTCGCTTTCGAGGGACAGTCATACCAGTACACAGTACTACCATTCGGCCTATCACTGGCACCCCGTACATTTACGAAATGTATGGATGCAGCACTCTCCCCCCTGAGACAGCGGGGAGTGCGAATACTGAATTATCTCGACGATTGGCTAGTCCTAGCACAATCAGAGAGTCAGTTAATGACACACAGGTCTTGGATTACCAGCGATCTAAAATGCCTGGGCCTAAGAATCAATTTTGCAAAGAGCATGCTATCTCCCAGCCAGAATATTTCTTTTCTGGGAATAGTGCTAGACTCAGTGCAGATGACGGCGCGCCTCTCATCAGAGCGCGCGCTCACTATTCGGTGCCTAGCAACATCGTTCAGAGCGGGCGCGCGCGCCCCCGTCAAGCGATTTCAAAGGATGCTCGGTCTCATGGCCTCGGCATCAGCTGTACTCCAGCTAGGATTGTTGCACATGCGTCCTCTCCAACGCTGGCTAAAAAGCCGTGTCCCCACTCACGCGTGGCGCTCGGGCCATTTTTTAATCAGAGCGAATCACGGCTGCATAAAAGCCCTGACGCCATGGAAAGCTGTCGACTGGTATCAGTCTGGTGTGAGTTTGGGCGTGAACACAAGGAGAAAAATGATCACGACAGATGCCTCCAAAATAGGTTGGGGGGCCCTTTACGAGGGCAGGCCTGTCTCCGGCTTGTGGTCAAACCCGGAGAAGCGCCTACATATAAACTGTCTGGAATTGAAAGCGGTCGCCTTGGCGCTCAGAGCCCTGCTTCCGTACCTGAGAGACGAGCACGTCCTGGTCCGAACGGACAACATGACGGTAGTCTCATACATAAATCGCCAAGGTGGACTCAGGTCGAGCTCCCTGCACTCGATGGCCAGGGAACTCATCCTATGGTCCCAGTGCAACCTGCGCTCGCTGAGAGCAGCTCATGTGCCAGGTGTCCTGAACCAGGGAGCGGACATGCTGTCCAGAGACAAAGTTCTCCCAGGAGAATGGTCTCTCCACCCCCTGACGATTCAGTGGTTGTGGCAAACCTTTGGCAGAGCAGAGGTCGACCTTTTTGCCTCCAAGGAAAATGCACACTGCCCTCTCTTCTTTTCAAAGAGCACAGACGCGCAAGTCTGGCCGAGCCGCCCATTGTATGCCTTTCCCCCGATCGCGATGCTACCTCAGGTCATCAGTCGGGTCAAGGAGGAGAAATGTGCAGTGCTCCTGGTAGCCCCACTCTGGAAGAACCAGACGTGGTTTCCAGAACTGATGCAGATGATGCAATCTGCCCCATGGCCGATTCCGCTGAGGCTAGATCTCCTCAGGCAGGCCAACGGGATGATCCTCCATCCCCGCCCCGATCTGTGGGCCCTCCATGCATGGCCCATCAACGGGTTCCCGGGAACCTCCCCAGTGGAGTGTTGAGAACCATCACTGAGGCACGAGCGCCCTCTACAAGGCGCTTATATGCCCAGAAATGGAAGGGGTTCAGTGACTGGTGTAAAACCAGGAACTTTAATCCTGAGACATGCGAAGTACCGAGCGTGCTCGTTTTCTTACAAGAGCTGTTGGAGGCAGGCCGCACTCCCTCCACGCTCAAAGTATATGTGGCTGCCATAGCGGCGTCACACGATCCTGTGGAAGGACGCACACTAGGGAAAAACTACCTAGTTGTTAGTTTCCTGAGAGGCGCCAGGAGGATAAATCCCCCCCGCCCCCCCTCAGTGCCGATCTGGGACCTGACCACGGTCCTGGACGCACTCAAGAGTGCCCCGTTCGAACCTCTACGAACTGTGCACCTTAAACAGCTCTCGCTCAAAACTGCTCTCTTGCTGGCTCTCGCCTCAGTCAAGAGAGTGGGCGACCTGCACGCGCTGTCATCAAGCGCTGCCTGCCTGGAATTTGGACCTAACGACAGCAGAGTTGTCCTTAGGCCAAGACACGGGTATATTCCTAAGGTGCTCTCTACACCCTTCAGAGCACAGGTGATATCCCTGGCCGCGCTATCGTCTCCAGCAGACGAAAGCGACGCCAATTTACTCTGCCCAGTCAGGGCGCACAGAGTATATTTGGAACGTTCTGCCCTGTTCAGACAGACAGAGCAATTATTTGTATGCTTTGGCAGCCGCACCAAAGGTTTCGCTGTTTCAAAGCAGAGAATATCGCGCTGGATAGTTGATGCTATAGCGCTGGCTTATGAAGCCAAGGGCCTTCAGTGCCCCTTGGGCATCAGAGCTCACTCTACGAGAGGCATGGCCTCCTCGTGGGCGTGGTCAAGTGGGATACCCATTCAAGATATTTGTGCGGCAGCAGGCTGGGCCTCACCGTCAACATTTATCAGGTTTTATAACCTACAGGTCCCGTCATTGCATTCCAACATACTGTCGGTCTAACTATGTATAGGCTGGAGTGTGTATATGCTGAGCATTATCTCCTCCCTTATAGGGTCCGTCTCTGACTGACTTAGAGGGGTTTTTTATGCATATCAGTACATAGAATGTGCTTGTGTGTTTTTCCACTGAACGCCCATTGGGCCGTTCTACATTATCCCTTATAAAGCCCGCCTTCGGCCGGCTCGTTGGATAATTACTTTGCTTGAAGGCTCAGGCATCTGCCTCTGGCTATAATAGAGCGAAGTCAGCACGCACGGCGTTTTACATGGTGTTCCCATAGCGTAAGCTACTTACGCAATAGGAGAGACCTCTCGAAAGGGAACGACTCGGTTACTAACGTAACCTCGGTTCCCTGAGAGGAGGGAACGAGTATTGCGTAAGCTGCCGTGCTTGTGCTTGGTCAGTTCGCTTCAGTCGATTGAACCTAAAGAACTCAGACGACGGGGCGCCCAATATATACCCTTGGCCACGCCCATCTTGGCGGGCTCTGACGCGCGCGGGCGCGAAGCACGCTCATTGGAAGCGTGTTCAGAGTCGCCCCGTCATAGGTTCGTGCAGTTGCCGCAGCACAGCCAATGACCGAGCTGCCTCGCTCACTGCTGTATGCTGTGCAGCTGCAATGCGTTTTACATAAAGACTTCAATATTTCTCGAGAAAAGGAGTTTTCCCATAGCGTAAGCTACTTACGCAATACTCGTTCCCTCCTCTCAGGGAACCGAGGTTACGTTAGTAACCGAGTCGATACTGATTGAAATAGCCTTGTGATCCGAGAATGGAGATGGTATTATATCAGTAACAATATTAACTAAATCCTTAGACGTAATCCAATAATCAATCCTGGACTGACTAGATAAGGAGTTATTACTCCAAGTAAAGCATTTTTGTGTTGGGTGAGATTTTCTCCATGTATCAATTAAAGAAAATTTCTCCATAAACGTAATTACATAATCAGGACTTAGATTTCCAGCCTGAGGAGGCCATCTATCTACCCTGTTGTCCAGGACGACATTGAAATCGCCTCCAAAGATCAGATAAGAGTTAGGATATAAGGCTATACGAGTCACTTGATCACCTAATCTGTCAAAAAAGGCAGTATTTTCTCTTTGTGAGTTCCCATATACATTAATGACAATACAGGTTGAATTTAAAGTTTCAAGGGCAAGTCAAATGTAGTGTCCCGATTTATCACACTCAGAACTTCATATTTTCCCTTTAAAACGATTCTTCAAGATACAAACCCCAGCAGAATGAGTAGTGCCATGAGATAACCATAAATCTAGTCCCCATTGCGACCTCCAGAAATTAACATCTTGACTATCCGAATGGGATTCTTGCAAAAAACAAAAATCTGTATTAAAGCGCTTCAAATACAAAAAAATAGCTTTCCTCTTAACAATGTTACGTAACCCTCTACAATTAAGAGAAACAATAGATAAAGACATAAACCAAAAGTCTATAGAAAATACAAAGTTAAATCCAGAAGATTCCTGTAAAAAATTACAGCAAATCTTAAACGGTTACAACAGGTTAATACCAGGATGAGAACAGCAATCCCTTTCTAATGCAAATAATTATTTTCATTCACTCTCTTCTCTTCTGCTTTTTAAGTATTATTGCCTCTTTTATAAATGTACAAGCCAAAACAATTGAACTGGAGTCTCAGTCTCATTCAAGTCTTTAAACAATATACGGAGAAGAGTATCTCCTTTTCCAAAACAGAGAATTTTTTTTGTATTATTGCCTCTTTTATAAATTTACCCAAAAAAATACTTAACTGGAGTCTCAATCTCACTCGAGACTTTAACCAAAAAAGAAGGAAAGTACCTTTGTACTAACATCTTCGACAGTAGATATTTTCTTCCAGTTTCATTCACCTTAATTACAGTAGGGCATCCCTTGTAGTTTAAGTGGGTGGATGAATCTCAGCGCCGTCTACAAAAGCACGACCACCAACGAAGAAAGCTTTCTTGTTTTCCTTACGCGCTTTTTCAACCGCAGGCCATAATTTCAGTCTCATTTCTCTATCGGCAGGAGACAAGTCCTCAGAGATCCTCAGGTGGTTGTTCTTCAGAAAGTCTGCATCTTTGGCAGCACGCCAGACAGCATCCCTGAAAAAACGTGATGTGAACTGATATATAACTGCTCTAGGAGAGCTACTTCCAGGTTTGAGACGACCGAGGCGATGTGCAACATCCACGACGTCAGGCAGTTTATCTTTATGCTGCGGTAAGAGGCATTGACATATTTTGATGACCTCGTGACGGACATCTTCTCCATTTTTCTCTTGAATCCCCTGAATTCTTAAATTCCATCTGCGGGAATAGCCCTCCAACAACGTTAGACGTCTTTCATGCTCTTCGGCACACTTTTCAACTTGTTTCAGTCGAGGTTTTATGGCATTGACGTCTGTGCAGATAAACTCAATCGTTTCTTTTAACTCGGAGATTTGTTTTGTGTTGACATTGACTTCTGTTTTCATTTCATTTATTACCTGTGAATTGACTATGTAAACTTGTTTTGTCTACTGCATCCACTTAATGTGTTATCCTTGATCTCGATTTAGTTTCACCTTGTGTAAAAACTTAAAAGGCAACAGGTTTCCTTGCAATTTTCTAGAAAATCAACTGATTCGGGTTAAGAGTAGAAAATGATGCATGCTGTCCATTTGTAGTAATCAGAAATAGGAAGCAACCAAACACTCTTAAACAAATGCAAAAAATCTTTTGGCTAAAGACAATTTCAAAAGAAAGTATGTACGAATAAAGCTTCAGCTGAACATAAAAAAAAGTATGATTAAATTACACTTAATTTTACACTATTGGTTCTTTTCGATCTCTATCCTCTGAGTTGGAGTTACGGAGTGTTTGAGAATAGGTTTGTTAAATATGTGGACAGATGATAGGTTTAGAATACTTGAGATAATGAATTATCTTTTCCTTCAAGAAACCTATAGAAATAGAAAAGATAATGGATGGGATGTGGTGGGAGAACAGTTTGCTTTTAGTCGTGAAACAAACACCAGTGCCAGTTTTATTTTATTTGCAGAAAACAATATAAAAAGGTATTTAAATGTATTGCTAAGAGAGTTTGGGGTAACATGTAGGTCCTATTTGAAACAATAGACAAAAAAATGTGTATATAGTAGAAGACTGGAGCTAAACATGGTCAATCTCGTGAGGTCCATGGTCATAGGCCTAGTTAAGTTTATTTAGTGGATGTGAAGAGGAGGAGGAATGTAGAAGTGGTTTAGAGCTGCTTATTAAATAAGAAGAAAGTATAGATTCTATTTAAGTGAGATGTGGAATAATAGGCTTATGGATTTTTATTACTGACTGATATAGACAGGAGACCAGGGCCCGTATTCATAAAGATTCTAAGAATCCTCTCAGAAAACTCCTAATTTACCTTAAAAACTTTTATGTAGGAGTCTTAGCTTAAGAGCGATTCGGGAACGATCTGAGAGCAACTCTGAGTAAGGAAAAGACAAAAACTCTCATCTTAGTGAGGAGGCGGGGCTGACCCTGTTGCTATGAATGACACAATCTTTTGAAGACTGTGATTGGTTGGTTGTCCAAGAAGGAAAAAAAAGAGCCATTTTAAGTATAGAGTTTACTCTCTCTCTCTCTCTCTCACACACACACACACACACACACACACACACACACACACACACACATTATATTTATGTATATAAATCCTTTTTTTTAATCCTTGCTGTTAATATCCTAAGGTATTTGATTGGCTTAGAATGATAAAAATTGTTCCACTCTTTCCAATTACACTGATTGCTGTTTATTTAAGTGGTGGTTTGAATGTTTGTTTTAATATAGCAAACATGGAATAAAAAACAAGAAAGACGAGAAAGCCCGACTGGTCAGAAGAACCTAGTTTACTGTTAGCCCAGTTAGTGGATGAACACTAGGCCATCATTAAAGGAAAATTCGGGCCGGGTGTCACAGCATGGAGCGAGAAGCGGACGTGGGAGCTTATAGGGCACATTATTAACGGTTCATTCCCCTGCTTGTGCGCACCAGGGAAGCCTGCTGTTCATAACTGCAGTTTTTTTGATCCTGCAAGGTGGGAATGTCCAGTGGAAACTAAATGAACTGCGACACAATAAGAGGTTCTGAAAGTGCTGTAATGTTTGTGTGATCACTGCTTACAGAAGGTTGTGACAGACCCAAATCACTGCTGCTTTATTGCATTTTCCCATTTTCCAAATATCTTAATGTAGTGATTACTTTCATTTCTGGCGTTATGGCATTCCTGCGCTGTGTCGGAGATATTAGCGTGTCTCTAATAAGATCAGTCACAAACATGATCCCTGCACGATCTCATCTATAGCGTTTTATTAACTCACTGTCATCTATTGTCTGCATCACATTTCTTCTCCCTCTTCATCGTTCTGTCATTTTCTCCTCTGCTAAAGAAACTCTTAAGCCTCTTAAAAGTCCTCATCCATAGGCCTACTCCTAACAATTTTGACCTTAAGACCTCTTTTAAGGGTTAAGATGCTTTCTGAATTACTTTTTTCTTTACTAGGATTTTTTCTTTAATTTTAAGAGTAAACGCCCACATTTCTAAGAATTTTCTTAGAATTTTGTCACTAGGAGCTACTCTTTGCATTAAGATTCTTAAAGGGATACTCCACCGGTTTTTCATATTAAACTATGTTATTCCCTTAACTAAGACGAGTTGATACATACCTCTCTCGTCTCAGGGCGTGCACTATATCGCTCTGTATTGCCGCAAAACTATGTTAGCACTTAGCTTAGCCCAGTGCATTAAATATGGGCCAAAAAGAGAAGCGACCAAACACTTCCTCGTTTTCCCTATTTAAACGAGCGATATAGTGCACGCCCTGAGACGAGAGAGGTATGTATCAACTCGTCTTTGTTAAGGGAATAACATATGAAAAACCGGTGGAGTATCCCTTTAAGACTAGCATTGGTAACTAGCAACAGTGGAGACTCAGACTGTCAGCTGTCTGTGTTGTGTTCTGATATTATTATATTCTATGACATTATGATATGATGTTGCTTAGTTACAAATGATCGCGCGCGCGAACTCGACAATCGACTACTGTGGACTTCGACCGAAAACAGGAAGCAGGCGCGTCGTTAGACATGGGCATCCGGGGCTTCAGCCCCGGATGTTTTTTTTATAGCCCCGGATCTCAAAAAATTGATAATTATTATTATTTTTTAATAATTTTGTATTCATTTAAAAAAATGTACCAGGTCTTTTAATCTATCCTTCGGAATCGTGTATTAAAGACGATTACAACGTGTTCAAGCAGATCAAAGTTACTATGGTTACAGAATGCTTGTGTGTAGAGTGCGCACCAGAGGAGAGAGACTAAAAGAGTCATCGGTTAACTTACAGCTTTAGGGTTTGACTGTCATTGCTGTTTGTGGCTTCTGATGGTAGCTATTATGGAAATTAGACACTTTTTAAAAAGTAAAATAAGGAGTCATACGAGGGAGGCAAGAAGAGTTATCTACTGACGCCGTTCCCTCATCATTAAGCTCAAGTCGGTGAAGACCTTGGTCTAATTTACTAGGCCTGTAAGTTACTCACTGTGGTATTAATGCAGAACATGTGCTGTATATATAAAGTGCGTGGGACCTTACTATTTCGCCTATAGCTAATCCATTTTGTGAGCCATAATCCGTTTCTCGTGAGGAATGTAGATGAAGTAGCCTTTACATCTGATTTGGCGATTGAAACACGATGTGTAAATTAACGTTATTCAGGGATGTAGTGGAGGCTGAACGCACATAAACGCCGTTTACGCACCTCCCAAAAGTGGGTTTATCCACCTCTAAATTGCGTTTATCCACCTCTAAATAGATAAGCCATTTTAAATTAAGCTTATGTCGTTTTAGTTTCATATTGTTCATTAATAGTTTCTTAGGTTGTTAAACCTAAGACGAAGTCTTTCATAATGCGCTCCATGCGCGTGCACTGATATTGACTACTACCAGCTGTTTACAGCGTGCTGTCTTATTGACCAATCAGCAGGAAGCAGCAGACTGGATCAAGATTCACCCGTCACTCACTAGCGACTAGCCCAAACGTCTAATGTAAAAATGGATATCCGGCAATTTTTTAAGCGCCGTCGAGACGCAGTCCTCCACATCCTGAGGCCAGCAGCAATCCCAAAGTGAGTGAGCTCGGAAAACAGTGCTAAACTTCATGTTTTTGAGGTTAATTTGGATAGATTAATAGATAATTAGATTCATGTCACTGACTCAATAAGTCACCTCTACCTTTTCCCATTATCCAATGTTACAAGTAAAATTCAGGATACATTATCAGATAAATAACTGGATGTAATTATATGCATTATCTGGCATTTAAACCACTGAAAGTTTGATATAACAAGCTCCCTTTTGTAACGTTACGTTAGTCAGATAGCTAGTTAATGTTATCGCTATAGCCGTTCGCGGGTACGTTAAACGTTTCTATGGTAACAGCGAGTTGGACCAATCAGAGGCTTCGCTGTTAAGTTTAGGACTGTGGGTAGTGTAGTTTTTCTCCATAAGATTGCGTGGATAAAAACCTATTTTTACAGTCTATGATGTTTTTCTTGTAACAATGTTGATTTCATACAGAACTGTAGCTTATACAGAAGCAGAAACTTTCGTTTCACAAACACATAGCTCGTGGTCAGTCTACCTCAGATGCAGGGCCTGAATTTCATTCAGAAGGGCGAATCCCCCTTTAGGTTATTCTTATCGGCGGAATTTTTAATTTGAGGGGGGTGTTTAGACTTTTTTTTTATTACATTTATCTCATCTAAATGCTCATCTATGCTCACTCATTGCATTTTTACAATGGAGTAATTTTGTTCTTAAGAATTTACACTACACAAGGAAGCTTGATTTCAATCTTTGAATTAAATTGTATATAGTTCTCTTTACAAACCTATTCAGAGTGCCTGTTTACTGTCTGTTGAATGCCCTCTTTACTGGACCTGCACTGTCTATAGTTCCTTTTCCAGACTTATACAAGCAGACTGTTGGAGTGATTTATGTGTGTGTGTGTATAGATAGATAGATACATAGATAGATAGATATAAATATCTATATACACATTATATATATATAGTTTTATATTCATTTTTTTAAATATTATTTAATATTATTTAATATTCATATATTATTTATTTGTGTTTCTGTGAATAGCTGTTACAGTTATACAAATAAAGCATTCTATCTTTTTAGGCCTACCTATCATTTAAAATGCTACAAAAAATGCACCTGAATGCAGGAAATGAAGTGTTTAATGGCCAACATTTCCTGGGGGAGGTCCCCCAGACCCCCATTTATATTATTATTGCTTATTATTATGTGCCTATGGGTAGAAGAAGTAGTTACCAAAAGCGGGCGGGGGTGGGTGGTGGGGACTGGGCTAAGCCCCCAATGTATCAAGATCCTAGCAACGCCCCTGACAGGAAGTAAATACAGGTATGTGAGCTGGCTAATTAACATAATTTTTTATTAATCTTTCACATCTACTGCAGTCACATTGACCGTGGTCACTCTTAATAACACCACTCACATGGCTGTGCACTTGTAATGACAATTCAAGGATGTTAAGAGGCTAAAAGCAGGTTTAGAACTTGCCCCACTGAAGTCAACAGGGTGCGAATTTTAAAAAGAGGATAACACGGTGTAGGCAACACCGATTTTTGTTGTTTTTGTCTTTACTAACAGCACTCCAAATGTATAAAAAGAGTTCTTCCTTTAAGATTCTTTATGAATACGGGCGCTGATCTGCACAATAATAACCAACTGCAGAACCGCAGAACCATTACGTCATCACAGTCTGAGGACCACAGCGCCAGCCCGACAGTCTGAGGGCGGAAGTGGGCGGGTAGCAGTCCGATACCGGAAGTGTACGGAGTTCATGTTTAGACGTGTTTAGACTAGACAGTAAAATGTTTTTAGACAGTAAAAGATAGACAGTAAAAGGTTTAATTATGGCGGAGCACAATGTAGAACAAGGAAAAGAAGAAGAGAAAGAGGTAAAAAGAAGTTATAAAGTTGATATGGATCATGCAACATACTTAACATAATAACGTTACGCTTATACAAAACGGCTCTGTACTGAAATGTTTTTTTGATAGGAAGTATTTTGAAAGGAAGTATTTTGTAAGTTAATATTTAACAATATCAGCAGAAGGAAAGGAAAGGAAGAAGGAAAAGATGCTCTGGAACTGGCCAAAGAGCCTTTCATGTTTCGGTTCCAGTTTCAACAGGACATGGAAGTTTTTCTTCCGACGAAAGGCACCTCAGAATAAACTCCATGTGTATGGAGTTTTAATTTGTTATTTATTTTTCTCTTGAGAATTATTGTTGTCAAATTTGTGCCTGTATAACTTTTATAAGATTTATTTTCTTTGGTTTAATTTGGTTTTATATAACTTATTTATATAGTTTAATTTTGTAATTTAATTTAATTAGAAAACAGCTAGTGAGTGATTTATTTTTATATTTCAGAGGAAAAAACTCATTTTATTTAAATTAATATTTTTTGTGTTTTCAGTCCATCATATTATTGTGTATGGTGGTCTTTGTTGGTTGAGTATTTAAACGTATTTTCAATTGAATAAAATGTTCAAACTCTCAAGCTTTGTTTTCATTGTATTATTTATTTTTCATTTTATGCTTTGTTGTATAATATTGTTTATCAATCTTAAATATACATTTTCACTGAAATCGTTTAAAACAAAGTTTTTATAATAACGTTGTTTTAAACTTTAAAACTTTCCAAAACACGGAAGTAGCGTAATGCCTTGCCGCGCCCACTTCCGCCCTCAGACTGTCGGGCTGGCGCTGTCGTCCTCAGACTGTTATGACGTAATGGTTCTGCCACACTTCTACTGGCGAAAACAGGTATGAATAATCTGCTGTGGCTCCTACAAATGCCTTAATCCGTGTTTGCTTGTTTTGAGTTTATCAACACACAAAACTGACTGGAGTTATTAACTGTAAACCTTTACCTTACTGGTGATTAAACTCACGTCATCTGCCAATAAGGGCAACCATTAAAACACTACTAACCAACATTATAGCGACTTCAGCAGTTTAGTCACGTGCCCATTTCGTCACAGATCAAATCGAAAGTAAAAGAAAAAAGAAAGCTGATGTTTCGCCATTTTAGTCAGACAGCCGATTCCTTCCGATACAACATACTATTAGATGTCAAATATAAACTTTTATTAAATGGTGGACAGGGTTTTTTGTGTAGCCTAGGCTACTCCATGGAACAGATGGAGGAGTTTGTGAATCGGTTGGCTATGTGTGTAGATATATTTTGATAAAGGTTCCTGTTCGCGTAGAGCCTTTACAGGTGACTAACACATTCACATTTTCTCTGAAAGGAAATGAACGAGGCTTCTTTTGTGTATCGTGTATCTTTCAAAAGATCTCTATTTGTTTCCAACTCTCACGATCTGGTCAGATCAATTCTAAAGATGTTTAACAATGTTTAATTACATTAGTTTTGTGTTTGTTTGTCATTTCCATCCAGAGTCAGTGGAGATCAGACTGTTTCAACTGTTCAGCTTTATCATGGATGACAGACAAACATCCAGAGATGTAGATTTTTCTAAAGGATGCAGGTATGAATAAACACATTAAATAACCTTATATATATATATATATATATATATATATATATAGGCCTAATAAAAAATATGTATCCTGAAGAAAAAACTGTGACATTCTAAGTTTTTTTTAAATACACTGGTTTGAAGGAAATTTCTTGAAAACAATGTCTAAACCCTCCTCAAGAGCTTTTCATTAAAACGTTTTGTTTTTACGTTTCGTTGTTCTGTTAACAGTTCAGTTCAGCAGGAGAGATCAGAACCAGAGCCCAGCTGTGTGTCTTTGAGGAGTGACTGCTCTATTGGTCGTATAATAGATTTTAAGAATGACAATACACAGACTGATCTCAGGTAAAAAAAATAATTTTAAATACATGATTGGCATTTAAATATTATGGTGTTTTTGTGTTTTGCATTTATGATATTCACTGTTGTGTTCACCTGATGCAAGAGAGAAATATCTACAAAGTGTTCCAATTTTTGGCTTGGACTCAGATATAGCATTTTATTGAATGATATGCTTATATTATTTTAAACACCCAGATTTTGTGGACATTTTAAACGGATTGTATTCCTTTTTGTTGGTATGGGCTTTGTGGAATAAATTCCAGGTAATGTGCAGCAGGTTCTGCTGCTGAGGGCTTATATTCAGAGCTCAAATAATGCCCTATTCCTCAAACCCATCATAACCTCCTCCAAAATGACTCAATACAATTAAACTTTATGAAATTAATCATGTTGTTGTTAGAAAACATTGTTTCTACTCAGATAATCACTGGGACTATACAATCTGCACATATTGTCAAATAGGCACAAGGTTTTGTTATCAGTTGAAGATCCTCCTTTATGCCTCTTATGATCTTTAAAGCATATTTTAAGGAAATGCAATGGTTTTTAACTCATCTCCGACTCTGTTTTTATTCTATTGATTCTTATGAAAAGAATAGTGAGGCCAATTTAGTTTAAAAAAAACTTTGGTAATTGCAGTTTTTTGTTTATTTCACTTTTTATATTTTACTTTTATTCTCACCATTAAAATAGCTCTGATGGGCACTGGCATGATGCTAAGTTATGAGCAATCAATCAACAATGTGTAATATGTACAATATATAACAAGCTTTCTCAAGCTTACACAAAGTATTTCTTGACAAACTTTTTTTTTAATAGTTTTTAGTATAATTACAGTTGTTCCTTTGAGCAGTTGATTTATTAATAAGTGCATTTACTTATTGATAGAATTATTCAGGTGATGTAAAAAAAATCCACCAATATCACAGTGTCTGATTCTTGATTCTCTTCATGATGTTTAAGTTCAATCCCACTACAAAGATCAGCAGTTACAAAACCCGTCTGTAAGAAGAATGACCAATCTATGAATCCACTACAGGACTTTAATGAAAGCAGGTATGCTGGAATCAGGTAAAGTTTGGAATTTTTGATTGAGATCAAAATTAAAACATTAATAATTAACACATTTCATAAATATTATGATATGTTCTTGGTCATGATACAGAGAATAAATAAGACATTTTACTCTATATATTTATCTCTATATTTTTAATACATGTATTTTAATTCTGCAGCCATGAAGTCCTCAACACATTTAGATCAAAACTGATGGAGAAGTTTAAGTGTCTGAATGAGGGAACAGCAAAGCAGGGAAACCCAACACTCCTGAATGAGATCTACACAGAGCTCTACATCACAGAGGGTGACAGTGGAGAGATCAGTAAAGAGCATGAGGTGAGACAGATTGAGACACAATCCAGGAGAGCAGCAACAGAGGAGACACCCATCAAATGCAATGACATCTTTAAACCATTACCTGGGCAAGACAAACCCATCACAACTGTGCTGACAAAGGGAGTCGCTGGGATTGGAAAAACAGTCTCTGTGCAGAAGTTCATCCTAGACTGGGCTGAAGGCAAAGTGAATCAGGACGTCCAGCTCATATTTCCACTACCTTTCAGAGAGATCAATTTGATGAAGGGCAAAACATTCAGTCTTTCAGATCTTCTTCATGTCTTTTTCCCTGAAACAAAAGGAATGGAAATATCTAGTGACAAATATAAAGTGTTGTTCATCTTTGATGGTCTGGATGAGTGTCGTCTTCCCTTACATTTTCAAAGGAATGAGACTCTACTAGATGTAAACAAAAAGAACTCAGTGGACGTACTGCTGACGAACCTCATTGCGGGGAATCTGCTTCCCTCTGCTCTCATCTGGATCACCTCCAGACCAGCAGCAGCCGATCTCGTCCCCTCTGAGTGTGTCCATCGAGTGACAGAGGTACGAGGCTTCAATGATCCACAGAAGGAGGAATACTTCAGGAAGAGAATCAGTGATCAGAGTCTGGCCAATAAAATCATCACACACCTGAAGTCATCAAGGAGCCTCTACATCATGTGCCACATCCCAGTGTTCTGCTGGATCTCAGCCTCTGTTCTGGAGAAGATGTTGAGTGAAGCAGAGAGTGGAGAGATTCCCAAGACTCTCTCTCAAATGTACACACACTTCCTGATCCTTCAGACCAACATCAAACATGAGAAGGACTATAAGAAGAACCTGACAGATGAAGACATGATCCTCAAACTGGGGAAAGTGGCTTTTCAGCAGCTTGTGAAAGGAAATGTGATCTTCTATGAGGAAGACCTGAGAGAGTGTGGCATTGATGTGACAGAAGCATCAGTGTACTCAGGATTGTGCACTCAGATCTTCAGAGAGGAGTCAGGCTTGTATCAGGCGAGAGTATTCTGCTTTGTTCATCTGAGTGTTCAGGAACATCTAGCAGCTTTATATGTGCACCTCTGCTTCATAAACAACAACAGGAATGTGTTTGCCACAGTCTCTAAACCAGGTTTGTTGTCTATGTTTAAGGACTGGTTTAAACCCAATTTATCAGAATATGTTTCATTTTCTGAGCTCCATGAAAGAGCTTTGAATGAGGCTCTACAGAGTAATAATGGTCATCTAGACCTTTTCCTGCGATTCCTTCTGGGTTTGTCAGTGGAGTCTCACCAGATTCTCCTTCAGGGACTAATGACACTGAGAAGAAGAAGGTTTGACAGCAGTGAGAAAACAGTTAAGTACATCAAGGAGAAGATCAGCACCATTGACTCTCCAGAGAAATCCATCAATCTGTTCCACTGTCTGAATGAACTGGGTGACCAGTCGCTAGTGGAGGAAATACAACAGTATCTGAAATCTGGAACAATAAGTGAAGCCAGACTCTCTTCATCTCAGTGGTCAGCTGTAGTTTTTGTGTTGTTGACATCAGAGAAGAAGCTGGAGGAGTTTGATATTAATACATTTGTTGGAGAAAACAGTAAAGCTGAAAAACTGAAGGTTCTTCAGAAGCTTCTGCCTGTGATTAAAGTTCAGTAAGTATCAGTGAAAACAATCACTTTACTGTGAAAACAAAACCAAAGGCTCATAAATCTAAACAATTACAAACATTTATTGTATAGTTATAGGAACAATATGGCAGCATTCTTGTTTTTATTGTTTTTCTGATTTTTTTTATTTAAATTTAGCTATTTTATTGATGGGAATAATGTCTTACATTTAGAGCAAAGGATGGAGTTAGTTTAATTTTATGTTGTATGTCGTGTCTGTTCAGAATCTTGTTCTTTTGCAAGTAAAATAATGGCAAATGTTTTTGAAACAAAAAAGCCTGTTGAATTGCACTACTTGAAAAAAATATGCATTGCATATTAATGCATTGTATGTTTAGGGCTTGCGTTTTTATGGGCTGAAATTCAGCATGGTTGAATATTTAAGCTGTGAATATTCAAAACATTCCAAACACATTTTCATTATTAAAAATTAAATAATCCATATTCACCTTTCATATTTCACTTCCAAAATATTCAAACTGTTTAAAAATACAACCTAGTATAATATTCAACAGGCCATTTTCGGTCCATTTTATTTCGCATTACTCTCCATCTGCTGCAGCAGGGGTGCAAGCGCGTGTTGTTGACGAAGACCAGAGCAACAGTAGAGTAAGCCATTCATTCATAAAAACTCATTTACAGCAATGTAAGTGTATTTGTGATTATTATGACGGCTGGTTAATGTTAAATTCAGTGTCTTCATGGTTACTTTTCTTGTGCAGCCTATATGCATCTTTCTCTACCGTGAACAAGATTATAATGTTATTCCCCCGATGTGGATGTACAGATCCAATGTTACATTTGAGGTTGACATATTTCTCTCTTGGTTGTTTAGTTAACTTTATATTGCGGCGATGTGCTGCATGCAGTAGCCTACTAGGCTACTAGGTTTCCCACAATACTTCAGGATTTCCCTGCTGGACATAAAACGCTTAACGTAGCTTAATGGAATAATACAGATATAAAAGACCAAACTCGCAGGCAAGCAGATGGACTCAGAATATGAATTTAACGTGTTGTTTTGAATTTAATTTGAATTCACTGGTTAAATATTCAACCATGTTGAATTTCAGCCCATAAAATTGCAACCCCTAAAAATACAATGCATTAAAATACAAGCATGGTCAATGCAATGCCTATTTTTTCAAGTAGTGCAATTCAACAGGCTTTTTTGTTTCAAAAACATTTGCCATTATTTTACTTCCATAGAGTTTGTTATCCTGAGTCCATACCCATTTGTCTTTTATTCACACTTAACTCTCTCTCTCCCATTGTAATCTGTGATACCATGACCTCAAGGTTCCATTGTGAGACGATGCCATCCATTGGGGACCAAGTGCAGGGTTTTCTTTACTCCATCTACAAATTGTCTATTTTTTCTCTATTTTCTATTGCTTTTTGTTTTCAGTTTATAGTGTTTACCAAGTATGATTTTCATCTCTATACAGTTTGAGTGATTGTGGTGTCACAGAGAAAGATTCTGCTGCTCTGACTTCAGTTCTGAGATCAAACCCCTCACAACTGAGACAGTTGAATATGATTGGTAAAAAACTGCGAGATCCGGGTGTGAAGCTTCTCTCTGTTGTACTGGAGGATCCTGACTGTAAACTGGAGAAACTCTGGTAAGATCATCTACTGTATATCATAGTCAGACATGTTATTGTCTTCTGTAAGACTAAATCAGGGTTCCACAAATCTGGCACTGGAGGGCCGCTGCCCTCCTGACTTTAGCTCAAACCCTGATAAAACTCACTGTAACTCTGAAGACATGGATTAGCATGTTGAGGCGTCTTTAATTAGGGTTGGAGCTAAACTCTGCAGGACATCGGCAATTCAAAACCGGATATGAGAAACCCTGGACTAAATGCTTTGATGTAAATTTTAGGACTACACTGCAGAAAATACATTTCTTTCTCAGTATTTTTGTCTTCTTTTCCCAGTACAAATATCTAAACATTCTTAATTGAAGTTACATATTTCAAAAGATGCGTAATAGCGCCCCCTACCGTATAACAGTGAAAAAAACGGAAAGCTGGAAGTTTCCGTCAATGGCGGGAAGCGTTTTATCACAAATTACGGAAATTTCTGTCAATGGCAGGGTAAGAGTTAAGCAAATATTAAAATGCCACCTCAAGAAAATGTCAGTGCAAGCTAAATAATATTCATCATAGTGATGTCACTATGTATACGCTTATTTTCACACCGGCCCACTTCGAGCACTGCTGGAGGCACATCATCACTACACACGGCTTATACAGTAGAGAACTGTTGAGAATACAGTAATAATACGGTGAAAACTAATCTACAGTAACATACTGGATGCAGATTCTACAGTAGAGAACTGTTGAGATACAGTAATATTACTGTGAAAACAAATAATTTACAGTCTGCAAAAACATAACAAACTCAATATAACAATGCACTGGAGAACAGGGGCACGTTCTTCATACGTGGATTACTGTTATGTGGATTTTACTGTTGATGATTTTACATGATCCAGGATTGTTAGGTTCTTCGCAGCTCATCCTGGAGTTGCTGTCAGAGCAGCAGGTCTGTAAGCTCAAACCTGCTTGGGAGCATCTTATTTCAAGTAAACAGGATTAGATTGTATCTTGTCAAGCGCAGGTGATACTTAAAGTCTGTTCCAGCCACTGCTAATGATCCAGGTACAATAATGACTTAAAATAATAATAATAATTTAAAAACTCATTTGAAAATAATATTACAAAGTTGTGTCTATCATAATAGATGCAGTTTACTCACTGAGAGATTTATTTGTGAGGGAATAATTACCTAATGTAGATGTTACATGATGTAGGCCTAGAGTCAATCTGAGCCGTACATTAATTTGCAGATATTATCGGAGGGGTTTGTTGCAGCGCAGGAGATGCAGTTAACTTAAAAAAAAAATGCTGTGCCATTAGAAAAATGTTCTTGCCCCATAAGAAACTTTAATCAATGCTGTCATTTAACAAATCTGCTTTACAGGTCAAATTAATTGAATTTCTAATTACAACATGAAAATGTAAAGTACAAATACTAGAAATAGTGAAATAATGGAAATAATTGGGAATCATGTAACAAACATCATTTAATTTATATTATAACTTTTCTGTCATTTTGGATGATTGGCTGTTTCCTTAAAAAGGTCCAGAAATGTTTTTGTCAGGTCTGTGATGTTCTTTTTTAATATGATGTCATTACGTTGCTGTCTGAAATCATTGAAAAAGTTTTTGTTTGTTTGAGCCTTCACAACATCAGTGGATCAATAATTATCAAACAACAAAAGAAGATTATCTTTCCTCTGTGTTTCTCCTATTATTGAGCTGCCAGTATAAACCGGGATTTTTGGAGCAGGTGTTGAAAGCTTTTTCAATTTCTTTATTTTTTATGACTGTGATGAATCTCCAATTAAAATTTAGACATATTTTATAGTCTGTGTAGAATTGTGGCTTGTACGTGTTGATCTGAATTGAGAGAGTGAAGAGTGTGTCATTGTTCTCTACAGGTTGAGATATTGTGGAGTCACAGATGAAGGTTGTTCTGCTCTGGCTTCAGCTCTGAGATCAAACCCCTCACACCTGAGAGAACTGAATCTGACTGGGAATAAACTAGGAGAATCAGTTCATCTGCTCTCTGCTGTACTGGAGGATCCTCACTGTAAACTGGAGACACTGAGGTAAGATCGTCTCTCTGGTAGTCACACATGTTTTTGTCCAGTAAGATGAATCATTTGATGTAAATATTAGGACTACAATGAACTTGTAAAATGTTCTGTAAACATCTAAATATCAGCACAGAAATCACAGGTGTACACATATGACTAATCTCACGATCTTGTACCAGTGTTTATTTTTACATTTTTAAAAAAACTCTTTAAATTTGGTCAATATTTCATTATATTCAATCATTTTAGTCAGTTTCACTCTGACTACAATGACATTCCTGTTCCCCCATGTTATTCAACATGTTTCCCCAATGATGTTCCTGTATAATAATCCAGTGGTTCTCAACCCTGATCCTGGAGTTTCCCCAGCACTGCACAGTTTAGATGTCTCTCTAATCAAACTCAGCTTCAACTCATCAGCTCGTTAGTAAAGACTCCAAGATCTCAGGTGGGTTTGTCAGAGAAGAGAGACATCCAAAATGTGCAGTGTTGGGGTTCTCCTGGGTGGTTTCTCAGATCTAAGAATGGACTTATGTTATTGTGGATAAAGAATGAAAGAATGTACGTGCCCGAATGAATAGTTCAATATTATGTATCATTTTGATGCACAGAAGCAGGAAACGTAAATCGTGTGTCTCGTTAATCTAAATCTGGAGCGCTCAAAACTGTTCCTGGAGATCTACCTATCTGCAGAGTTCAGATCCAACCCTGATCCGACACTCCTGAACCAGCTAATTAAGCTCTTCAGGAGCACTTCAGAATTACAGAGAGTGGTGGATGTTTCCCACTGTTTCTGTGGCCTGTTGCATGAAGCCAGTTTCAGTTGCTCCCCTTGTAAGTTTGAGATTATTTTGAGCAAACTCTGTTTTTTCGGGCTCAAGAAGGTGGATTGGTTTTTAGCTGGTTTCATCGCAATGGTAACTTGCGCTGCAGGATGACCTTGAATAAAATGAATTGATTCTGTTAGAGATCACAAACCAAAACTGGACCAATCAGCTGTGAGTAAAGTGACATGTATCTGATGCAATAAAGCCACTCCCCCTGTATCTCTCACTCCAAAGTAAAGCAGTTTAGAGTGACATTTTTTTTATATTTATATTATACAAATTGTAATTATTTATACTTCATATAGTATATTCAAACATTCAAGAGGGTGTGGGGAGAAGCAGGGAAAGTGTTGGTTTCATTTCTCAGTTTTCCTGTTGAAAGGGTGTTTGTTGTGAATACTTAGATCTGGTGACTTCATTCACACATTCTCTGTTTAGCTCATGGGCAGCATTTAAAAACAACATGACCACCTGTAGTGGGAAATCTACTCGCCTTCAGTGATATATTTCGCATATTTACAATATTTGAGGGAACTTGCATGTTTGAAAGTTGTTGTTAAGTGTTAGCTTATTATGTTTATGTTGACATTTTATGGATTTAATTTTTACATTTTCCATTGTCTGCCTGTAAATGTTTGTATGTCTCAGGATACGTTGCCCCTTTGGGAGTATAAATTAATTGGAAAAAAGAATGCTTGTTTGGCGATGCGTGTTACAACATTTTAATAACAATTTTAAAACATTTATTCTCTCATAACTTAAACTATAAACATTCTTTCTAAAATTTGGTCGACCAATAAGTATAATTCCTATTTATGAATATATTAGCCTACAGTATCATATTTAAAATGCAAATTTCTAGGACCTATAAATTATCAATATAACCAAAACTTTGGTGAAAACATCTTGTATACAAATACAATGCTTTCTGTCCTTTGATTGATAGTTTATACTTTTTTTTTTATCAAGTAAAGTCCTTTTAAAGTAAAGTGCTCAGAAATCTTAAATTATTTTTATAAAGTAAATGTAAGAAACATTTACTAGACTGAAGCAACTGGGGTTTATTGATTAGTAATACACCATTTTTGTATGTTAAAAATTGCATAAAAGCCGTGTGTGTATGTGTGTAATATGATACTCAACAAAAAATACATGCAAACTTGTAAATGCATGCATGTGTGTTTTTTTGTTGAGTATCATATTTATACATCGCTTTTATGGCTCATATATGCAATTCAATCCAAATCAATGATAATTAAGAGATGAAAAATGTTCCCCAAAAGCCTGTTGCGTCATATTTGATATTTATTAACATGAAAAATGTAATGTTTAACATTAACAAATGTTGTATGAATAATCAATAAACCCAGTTGCTTCAGTCCAGTAAATGTTTCTTACATTACTTTATAAAAAGCATTAAAGATTTCTCAGCAAAAAATACTTTATTTGATAAAAAAAGTATAAACTATCAATCAGAGGACAGAAGACATGAAGTTTTAGTCATATTGATAATTTATAGGCCCTAGAAATTTGCGTATTAAATATTATACAGTAGGCTAATATTCATAAATAGGCATTATCCTTAATGATCAGCAGAATTGTATAAATAATGTTTATTTTAAGTTATGAGAGAATAAATGGTTTTGAAATTTTGGCTAAAATGTTGTAATACAAATTGCCAGAGTAGCATTCTTTTTTTAATGACTATACCCCAAAGGGGCAACGTATTTATGTCCTAATGAGATACAAACATTAAAAATCCAAAATAAAAGTCATGTTAAAAAAATAATTAAAAAAAAACATGAAATTGTATTTATGTCCGAATAGTAATAAAATAGCAAGACGTTAATTTTCTGATGTCTTTTTATTATCTTGCCTTTATAGGGTTAATATTAAACTTTGCTTTTATATATATGTTTTTAAACAAATTAAGCTTACATGTATTCCTTTGAACTCTTTGTGAAACTATATAATTTAAAGGCCTATTTGTTTGATAGACTTGCATTGATATCATCGGTTATTTCAGCTGTCTTCTCAAACTTTCGCTCCAGCAGCAGTGTTTATTTCTGCCCTGTAAATGCATTTCATTTCATGATATTTTTTCAGGTGCATGCGCTTCAGAGTTAATCGCAAACTCTGGATCAAACTTGAGTTGACAGAAAACGTTTATACGGAGCTTTGTGAGCCCGTTGATCCAGGATGGATTTATAATTATATTTGTCAACTCTAAACCTACTCTGAAACTCAGAGTTTGTTCAACTAGCTTCATGTAACAGGCCTCAGGAGGCGCACCAAATCTACACATGTTTGAACTCTTCCTAATCAAACACACCTGATTCAACTGTATATTTTCAGAGTGAAACAGAGGCAGTAGGTAGCATTAGGAAGACAGAAACAATTACTGCATATCCAGTAAAACCTATTGGTGTGTTCACTGTCAGCAAAAGTGTTGTCATAATTCTCATTTAGGTTAGACCATATTGGTTTCACTTTATTTGAATGGTCCCTTTAACACATTCTGTTGACTATAAGTACAGGTGCACATGTCTACTAACTCCCATTGAGTGTTAATAGATTTATTAGTAGACTGGTAGGGTTAGGGTTAGAAAGTTACTTATAGTCAGTAGGTAACCTACTATACTCTTGTGCTTTCATCTTCACGATGAGTCTGTCACAGAGTGAAGAGTGTAGTTGTTTTTTGAGGTCATTTATAACTGTTGGATTATGAAGCACAGGTGTTGAAAGCTTTTTGAATTTCTTTATTTTTTATGACTGATAAATCTCCAATTGAAATTTAGGCATTTAATAGTCTGTGTAGAATTGTGGCTTGTACGTGTTGATCTGATCTGAGAGAGTGAAGAGTGTGTCATTGTTCTCTACAGGTTGAGATATTCTGGAGTCACAGATGAAGGTTGTTCTGCTCTGGCTTCAGCTCTGAGATCAAACCCCTCACACCTGAGAGAACTGGATCTGACTGGGAATAAACTAGGAGAATCAGTTCATCTGCTCTCTGCTGTACTGGAGGATCCTCACTGTAAACTGGAGAATCTGAGGTAAGATCATCTCTCTGATAGTCACACATGTTTTTGTCCTCAGTAAAAATTTTAGGACTAAATTAGCTTGTTACATGTTCTATAAACACTAAATCTCAGCACAGAAATCACAGGTGTACACAAATGTCTAATCTCATGATCTGGTATTAGTGTTCATTTTTACATTCTTTTTAAAATATATCCTTTAAATGTTGTCAGTATTTCATTATATTCATTATGTTCAATAATTTTAGTCTGTTTCACTCTGACTACAATGACAACTCTTTCCCCCACGTTTACTCAACAGTGTTTTCCCTAATGATGTTTCTGTGCAACAATAGTGGTTCCCAACCCTGATCCTATAGTTCCCCCAGCACTGCACAGTCCTTAATCGTTCAAGTTTCTGCGTTGAACAGCTCTTTCCGTGGCTACAAAAATCCAATTCTTCAAAGTAGCTTTTCAAACACTACTAATGTACTAATATGAAAGATAATAAGCAAAATAAATGTAACTTCATGCTGATCCTGATTATCTTATATGCAGGGAAAACACCTGAACTTCTGCGGAGCAGTAATGAATAAAGTAACATGGTCAGCGGTGAGATTAGTTTGCGCTGTCCATTCGGTTTCGCTAGCAAACACGTCCTCCCTGCGGCGTCGAGTCCATTGAGCCGCACTGATGACATGTCTCTGTAACACCGCTCCGGTTCGTCCCACTGTGGTGTGTTTCGCTTCCCATACAACTCGTTACAACTAACCGCCATTGACTAAAAGAGTTTGAGCCAAATTAAACAGAAGTGCGGACACACAACTTCCTTTTCAAGGGAAATTAGCCATCATCAACTATCTTTTCTTATTTTAGTAATGCGTATTAATGAATTTCACCAAGGTTCATCAATGTTTTTCGTTTCACCAGTGTTGAAGCTTTTCAATAATTGTTGCCTATATACGGCCCTTCATTCTGGAGATCTCATATTTGTCTCTAAAGTTTAGAAGAAATCTCACCAACATCACACACTGTGCTCAAATTTCTCTCCGTAGAAACTCTGGATCGCTCACTCACGTTTGTCTCTTTTGAAGTTTGGAAGAGATCTCACCAACATCACACACTGTGCTCAGATTTTTTCCCTAAACTAAAGATCCTAGTGGTCTAGTATTTGTCTCCTCCAAAGTTTCAGACAAGGATGAACATTGATCTAGTTCATTTGTACAGTAGGTGTACTGGCAGTATAGTTTTGTATAATGAGTGTAGAAATATGTGAAATGCTTATAAATCATTAAATGTTTAAGTTTTATAGACCCCATTATTACTCATTTTTCAAGCGTTCAGACATATATTGTTATCCATAAATATGAAGAGACAATTTTATTAGTCTTTTTCGTTATAATATATATTATAACATTTCTAAAGACACTTATTTACTGTTAGGTAATAAACACTTGTGTGTTAAACTGCAAGCATGAAGTTATAAGGCAACGCAAATAGAAATATATGATAAACATGAAAATGGTCTTAAGATAAAAGCTTCATGGACATTCAGCCCATATACTCCAAGCCATTTAAGAGAATGAGTTTTTGGACTCGCAAATTAATATTAACACTATAAATAAGACTATAAATTCCCTTGTCGTTTGAGGTGTATGATGGTATTGATGGTATATTGATGGTTATACTGTACATATGTAACTGTCATTTATTTATTTGCCAATCGACTATTTTCTTTCAAATAAGTGCCAGTTATAAATTAATTATATATTTTTTTAAATGAATACATTATTAGCTAACTGTGTGATTTGTATATGTACATTTTTGAAATACAGTCACCTCTGATAACAGATCACTCTAAACTGTAATGTAGATGTGCATTTTCTGTAAAGCTGCTTTGAAACAATATGTATTGTGTAAAGCACTATACAAATAAATGTGAAACTAATTGAAAAGTTATGGAGGGTTTTGGGTAAGTGTATGCACAACGTTGGAGCCTTTTATTATGCATAAGGTATTAAAAGATAATTGTGACATTTTATCTCGCAATTCTGACTTTTTCTTGCAATTGTTATTTATGTCACGCAATTGCGAGTTTGGTCCTGTCACAAATGACAACCTAAACACTTTCAGTCTTCCTCTGAGTCCACACTTTCGTGACGTAACGCCGCTTTGACTGTCGGGAAGAAGTCTGATGCGGAGCTCGCTTCAGTGCGGCCTCGGCAAAAGTGCGCATCTAGGGCACATATCGACCGCGGAGGGGCGCTCGTGAGTACCCTTCTGGAACCTGAAATTACTAAACCCATTGTAAGTCTACTAGACTGAAAGTGCATATGAAGTGTGCCATTTGAGACAGGGCCTTTATATCTCGGTGAGTGGATTCTGACGAAAGGAAACACCTCTGATTGGCCACTGCGTTCAATAGACCAACAAACATGACTGTGATTGGCTACATTTCTCACCGCTGTAAAAACACATTGTAAATAGAGAATTAGACGTTCTCCAGAGCTCAAACACAAAAACACACTTGAGAGTTTGCCATTATGATATTATTACAGAACCAACTGAGGGTGCTCTTGCATCCGTTTGAGAGTGCTTATATTTAAATGTGACTTTGTGATGTTTTTTTACCCATGTTTTAATTTAACAAAAAATTATTTGTGATCAAGCATTAATTGACAGACCCCTGCAGAACGGCTGCGGACCCTTGTGTTAAACTGATCTGATCTGATCTGAGAGAGTGAAGAGTGTGTCATTGTTCTCTACAGGTTGTGGGATTGTGGAGTCACAGATGAAGGTTGTTCTGCTCTGGCTTCAGCTCTGAGATCAAACCCCTCACACCTGAGAGAACTGGATCTGTCTAGGAATAAACTAGGAGAATCAGTTCATCTGCTCTCTGCTGTACTGGAGGATCCTCACTGTAAACTGGAGACACTGAGGTAAGATCATCTCTGATAAACACATATATATTTGGCCTTGGTAAATACATTCTTTATTAGTAATGTAATAGTTTAACTTTTTTACTCAATGATCACCAACTTTGCTCGTTAAACCCTAGCTTGTTTCCGGTTCTGAAGAAGGAGTCCTACCAAACAATTACACATCCACAACACAAATGAGAGGCAATTGAATACATTTTATTGAGATCATTTTCTGTACAATTATAGTTGGACCAAGAAAACCAAAACCGGTAGTTTTATGTGTGATTCATAGACACTCAGTTAAACAATAAATTACAAGTGATACTTCTGTCCAAATGCACATTAAATAAATATTCAGTTAAATCAGTGAACATCACAGGTGAGCCAATGCTTGATTAAACATGCTAATCCTAAAACATAAATGTTCTCCCCAGCATTAATATATATATATACCCCACATCACAAACAAGACAAAACATTACTCAAATACACAAAGTAAAACAACGGTGTTTTTGAACTGACAGTTTCAACACCCATAGACTTCCATAGGAATCGAGGAATGCGGAAGTGAAGCCAAAGTTTTTTATTGCAGTAAATACCATTACAATAAGGCAAAACAAAACTATAATAAATGTCCTAAAGAACAGAGCACAATATGAAAAAGGAAAAATAAATAGAAAAAATAATAATATCTGGGACAAAAAGTCTCCAGGGTATTCTAATAATTTACATTTCTTTAATAAATTGATTAATCTCCCACTTTTCAATTTTGACATTCTTAATGATTTACAGTAAATCCAAAATTATTAAAAAAAAAACGAAAAACAATGCACAGAAAAAGTGTGTTGGATTTAAATGAATTAATCATGCACATTGTTTAACTTAATTGGTTCATGTGGAACCAAAGATAATTTGTTCACATAATGTCAACATCATGGAATCAAGTCATTTCCAAGTAACCTAATTATGATTTTTTAAAATGACTTTAATATGGTTCCCTAACTGGATTAATTCATTCAATTTCTTATATTTTTGTGTCACATGACTGAATTATAAGATTGGATTAGCTAGCTACCAAGCTATTAATTCGCAATAGCATATTCATATAGCATGCCAAATGCTAAGCATGAAATCTAATTGTAATATAAGTAATAAACATATTAGAAAAAATATTATTTTAAATGGCCATTAATGGATCATAATTATTGGACAAATATTATTTAGTACCAAAAATCTCCTCAAAATATTAAATCCATTTTATTAAACTAAAATATAGTACATTTAATTGATAAAAAGTTACACTTCAGGTGTTATTAATGTCATCTCTTTATCACTCCATATAGTTACAGCACTGCATCATTTGTCCCTCAGTTTCACCTCAAGTACATGGAAAACCGGCATCCTTTATAAAACAGTGTAGAATATAGTGGCATTGTCACTACATTCAAATCACATCACATTGCAATCTTTAATAAAATGGGAATTTTACACACTCTTTACACAGCGTCGTTGTTCTCCACAGGTTGAAATATTGTGGAGTCACAGAGGAAGGTTGTTTAAGGGTGCTCTTGCATCTGTTTGAGATTGCTTATATTTAAATGTGACTTTGTGATGTTTTTTACCCAAGTTTTAATTTAACAAAAAATGATTTGTGATCAAGCATTAATTGACAGACCCCTGCAGAACGGCTGCGGACCCTTGTGTTAAACTGATCTGATCTGATCTGAGAGAGTGAAGAGTGTGTCATTGTTCTCTACAGGTTGAGTTATTGTGGAGTCACAGATGAAGGTTGTTCTGCTCTGGCTTCAGCTCTGAGATCAAACCCCTCACACCTGAGAGAACTGAATCTGTCTGGGAATAAACTAGGAGAATCAGTTCATCTGCTCTCTGCTGTACTGGAGGATCCTCACTGTAAACTGGAGAATCTGAGGTAAGATCATCTCTCTGATAGTCACACATGTTTTTGTCCTCAGTAAAAATTTTAGGACTAAATTAGCTTGTTACATGTTCTATAAACACTAAATCTCAGCACAGAAATCACAGGTGTACACAAATGTCTAATCTCATGATCTGGTATTAGTGTTCATTTTTACATTCTTTTTAAAATATATCCTTTAAATGTTGTCAGTATTTCATTATATTCATTATGTTCAATAATTTTAGTCTGTTTCACTCTGACTACAATGACAACTCTTTCCCCCACGTTTACTCAACAGTGTTTTCCCTAATGATGTTTCTGTGCAACAATAGTGGTTCCCAACCCTGATCCTATAGTTCCCCCAGCACTGCACAGTCCTTAATCGTTCAAGTTTCTGCTTTGAACAGCTCTTTCCGTGGCTACAAAAATCCAATTCTTCAAAGTAGCTTTTCAAACACTACTAATGTACTAATATGAAAGATAATAAGCAAAATAAATGTAACTTCATGCTGATCCTGATTATCTTATATGCAGGGAAAACACCTGAACTTCTGCGGAGCAGTAATGAATAAAGTAACATGGTCAGCGGTGAGATTAGTTTGCGCTGTCCATTCGGTTTCGCTAGCAAACACGTCCTCCCTGCGGCGTCGAGTCCATTGAGCCGCACTGATGACATGTCTCTGTAACACCGCTCCGGTTCGACCCACTGTGGTGTGTTTCGCTTCCCATACAACTCGTTACAACTAACCGCCATTGACTAAAAGAGTTTGAGCCAAATTAAACAGAAGTGCGGACACACAACTTCCTTTTCAAGGGAAATTAGCCATCATCAACTATCTTTTCTTATTTTAGTAATGCGTATTAATGAATTTCACCAAGGTTCATCAATGTTTTTCGTTTCACCAGTGTTGAAGCTTTTCAATAATTGTTGCCTATATACGGCCCTTCATTCTGGAGATCTCATATTTGTCTCTAAAGTTTAGAAGAAATCTCACCAACATCACACACTGTGCTCAAATTTCTCTCCGTAGAAACTCTGGATCGCTCACTCACGTTTGTCTCTTTTGAAGTTTGGAAGAGATCTCACCAACATCACACACTGTGCTCAGATTTTTTCCCTAAACTAAAGATCCTAGTGGTCTAGTATTTGTCTCCTCCAAAGTTTCAGACAAGGATGAACATTGATCTAGTTCATTTGTACAGTAGGTGTACTGGCAGTATAGTTTTGTATAATGAGTGTAGAAATATGTGAAATGCTTATAAATCATTAAATGTTTAAGTTTTATAGACCCCATTATTACTCATTTTTCAAGCATTCAGACATATATTGTTATCCATAAATATGAAGAGACAATTTTATTAGTCTTTTTCGTTATAATATATATTATAACATTTCTAAAGACACTTATTTACTGTTAGGTAATAAACACTTGTGTGTTAAACTGCAAGCATGAAGTTATAAGGCAACGCAAATAATAGAAATAAATGATAAACATGAAAATGGTCTTAAGATAAAAGCTTCATGGACATTCAGCCCATATACTCCAAGCCATTTAAGAGAATGAGTTTTTGGACTCGCAAATTAATATTAACACTATAAATAAGACTATAAATTCCCTTGTCGTTTGAGGTGTATGATGGTATTGATGGTATATTGATGGTTATACTGTACATATGTAACTGTCATTTATTTATTTGCCAATCGACTATTTTCTTTCAAATAAGTGCCAGTTATAAATTAATTATATATTTTTTTAAATGAATACATTATTAGCTAACTGTGTGATTTGTATATGTACATTTTTGAAATACAGTCACCTCTGATAACAGATCACTCTAAACTGTAATGTAGATGTGCATTTTCTGTAAAGCTGCTTTGAAACAACATGTATTGTGTAAAGCACTATACAAATAAATGTGAAACTAATTGAAAAGTTATGGAGGGTTTTGGGTAAGTGTATGCACAACGTTGGAGCCTTTTATTATGCATGAGGTATTAAAAGATAATTGTGACATTTTATCTCGCAATTCTGACTTTTTCTTGCAATTGTTATTTATGTCACGCAATTGCGAGTTTGGTCCTGTCACAAATGACAACCTAAACACTTGCAGTCTTCCTCTGAGTCCACACTTTCGTGACGTAACGCCGCTTTGACTGTCGGGAAGAAGTCTGATGCGGAGCTCGCTTCAGTGCGGCCTCGGCAAAAGTGCGCATCTAGGGCACATATCGACCGCGGAGGGGCGCTCGTGAGTACCCTTCTGGAACCTGAAATTACTAAACCCATTGTAAGTCTACTAGACTGAAAGTGCATATGAAGTGTGCCATTTGAGACAGGGCCTTTATATCTCGGTGAGTGGATTCTGACGAAAGGAAACACCTCTGATTGGCCACTGCGTTCAATAGACCAACAAACATGACTGTGATTGGCTACATTTCTCACCGCTGTAAAAACACATTGTAAATAGAGAATTAGACGTTCTCCAGAGCTCAAACACAAAAACACACTTGAGAGTTTGCCATTATGATATTATTACAGAACCAACTGAGGGTGCTCTTGCATCCGTTTGAGAGTGCTTATATTTAAATGTGACTTTGTGATGTTTTTTTACCCATGTTTTAATTTAACAAAAAATTATTTGTGATCAAGCATTAATTGACAGACCCCTGCAGAACGGCTGCGGACCCTTGTGTTAAACTGATCTGAGAGAGTGAAGAGTGTGTCATTGTTCTCTACAGGTTGTGGGATTGTGGAGTCACAGATGAAGGTTGTTCTGCTCTGGCTTCAGCTCTGAGATCAAACCCCTCACACCTGAGAGAACTGAATCTGACTGGGAATCAACTAGGCGATTCAGGCATGAAGCTTCTCTCTGATCTAAAGAATGATCCACATTATAAACTGGAGACACTATATTGTAAGTAGATTATTTACTACAGATTACAAAATTCAGTAATTTGTAACATTTCGTTAGATTACACTTTGTAACCTAATCTAAATAATTTAGAATACTTTGGAATAAGGTTTGTAACACAAAGGGTCCACCAAACAGGACTTGGTTTTCCCCTGCATATTATTTTTAATAACATCAGTTTTACACAGTATTTCTTGAAGAAATAAAAATTTGTTTAGAAAAAAATAACCTTTTTTTATTTTTTTACTGATTCAACACAGTGCATTAAAAGCTGGGGTGTGTAAACTTTTTAAATTGCATGAACAGGATAAATTGTAATTATTTTGTCTTCATTGAAACAGGGAAGTATTAGCTTCTGAAGGGCAGTACTAAATGAAAAAAAGATGATCTTTAAAATGTACTCATCATCATAATCCTGTTTAAAGTTTACACCCCCTGCTCTTAATGCATTGTTTCCTTCTTGAGCATCAGTAAATGTTTTAACCTTTTGTAATAGTTGTGTATGAGTCACCCAATTGTCCTTAATGTAAAAAGATGGATCTCAAAATCATACAGTCATTGTTGGAAAGGTGTCAAATATGCAGAAGAATTTTTTATGCTTGAAAACCTAAAAATGATTTTTTTGGAGAACAGTGGGCCGTTTTACTGCTCAGTTATTTGTCCTGGATCCTGTAATAAACATTATTTGTTCTCATTATCCTGAGAACAGACAGTCTCTATGAATGGACTACATATGCGGTATAATCATTTAATCAGTTACAGTAGTACATAGATGTCTGACTCTGGGCTGCAGGCCATTGTCACAGAAGAATTTTACAATTACAAGATTACAATAAATTGAGAGTAGTTTCTGTTCATCACATCATTCATAGAATGCGAATAATCTACTGAACCTTTCGTTTCCACAACGGTAAGTCCTGACACGATGATCTTTTCACAATGCTCTTGATCAGGATCTGCCTCATCTTGTCGTTCACCACAGCTCTGATGCTCTCTCACCTTTACATCTCTGGCTGTAATATTAATGTACTCTGTATGTATCTCTGCCTGTGTTTGTTCTGAAGTGAATCTACTGATGTGATGTGACCGCAGTAATGTCTCATCCTCCATAAGTGACTGTCTGTGTGTTTTATTGTAGTTTCCTGAGGTTTCAGCTGATGGTGAATGAGGAGCCGTTACAGAGACGTCACAGTCCACAGAGACTGAAGACACAGATATCACAGCGATCTCACTCGTGTGTGTGTGTGTGTGTGACGTCACAGCAGTTTCTTCTTTGGATATTTTTGTGCGTCTGATTTTTTTTTTGAATTACAGATGACACTAATAAATAATGTAAGTAATAAATAACTCACTAATAAATAATGTAAGATTCTTCTATTTGTGATGACCCATGAAAACTGCTGAAGACGCTTCTTTTTGTAGACTAAACTGGGAATGGTCACATCACTTGCAAATTGTTGCCATATTGTTGATTTTATTGTTTCTATTGCTCTCATATATATGTTGCTTTGGATAAAAGCGTCTGCTAAATGATCACATGTAAATGTAAAACGTGCGGAAAATTGCTTTTTATTGATTAGATATTGCACTGCTTGATTACAATGTTGATGGTGTAACTTCCAATATTAAATGACAATTCAGTTATTTTAATCAACAAGATATAGACGGTGTATATTAGTAATTCATTATTTAGGAAAAGGTGAGAGTTTATATAGTTTATAGATTTACAAGAATGTGATTACAGAAGAGTAATAGAAGTATTTTAAATGAATGTTACCGTCACTTACGGAGATGATTTCATCAAACATTCATTTCTGTTTTTATTTTTTATTTTTATAAATATCATGATGACCTATTAAATTTCTTTAAATCTCAGTTTTCCCTCGTGTCTCAGTTGATCAATTACTACCAATGCAATTCTAAATGTGACATAACATTTCATTTAATCTGTTATTTTTAAGATTTACCTGATTATATTTCAACGAGCAAAATGGTCTGTTCAGAGGGAGTTGAGGGAGTATCTCAGGACTTTTGTCCCTCATAGGAAAAAGAAAACTGAACAGGTTTGTCATTTAATGACTTAAAGGTCATTCAAAATCTGATATAATTTAGATTTTATGTGTGGAAACCCTCAATGTAGTCAACCAGGTTACAAAACAAGGTTGTAATTTTTCCACACAGGCCTATAAGAAGTGTTAATGTTCAGACTCAACACATAATTTTAAAATGATAAACAATGTCGACCTTAAGCTTTAGATGCCATATTTCAACGATTGAAAATATGGCTGAGAGACAGACATACAGTCCATTCTATAGGATTTAGTAAATATCCAAAGTCCAACAATAAATTATCATAATACATTTTTTTTTCATGAATGTATTTACACTGAAATTACAACTGCAATAATAATGTTATGAAATTAATGTTTTAAATATAACATTTTGAATATTGAAATATTGGAAAAAAATTTATATGGCAGGTTACGGTTACATCTTTACAAGAAGTAATTTAAGTATCTGGTGTCCCCAGAATGTTTCTGCGAAGTTGCAGCTCTAAATACCCCACAGATAATTTATTATAGCATGTCCAATTTGCCCCTAGTTGGGAGTGGGCAAAAACACGTTGTTTTCGTGTGTACCTTTAAATGCAAATGAGCTGCTGTTCCCCGCTCCCTTTCCAGAAGAGGGCAGAGCCTTTACAGTTCATGCTTCGGATACTCCGCAACAACAAATCTGGAGAATCTCACGTGGCTAAAATGTCAGAAATTGTCAGTAGCGGTGTTCAGCCTTATATGTTCAAACATATACAGGAGTTGGACACTGATGGAGAGCCTCTGGAAAAAGTTACAATGTTGAATTGTTTAATGTTATAAGATCGATGATATCAGGGAGAAAATTATAACTATGCAACCATCTACTACAGCATCGCATCAGGGAGTGCATTGTAGTCTCCCTGAGGAAAAATGTGATTCATTTGTTGCTTTTGGAGAGGAAGAATTTTGCAAATTCGATAATTCATCTAAATCGACAACTTGAATGTTAGACATACCGACTAAGCTACCGAAAGAGATGCTTCCAGATGTCACAGATCCTCTTCTAAATATCATTAATTCGTCTTTGTCTCTAAGATACGCACCAAAAACCTTTAAGCTGGCTATGATTAAACCGCTTGTTAAAAAAACGCAAATTGATCCTACAGAATTAGTCAAATACAGGCCGATCTCAAATCTGCCTTTTCTGTCAAAGATATTAGAAAAAGCAGTATCCTCACAACCGTGTTCCTTTCTTGAAAGAAATGATATCTGCAAGGATTTTCAGTCAGGATTTAGACCGTACCATAACACTGAGACAGCTCTCATTAAAGTTACAAATGATTTGCTCTAATAGAGATATACAACCACGATCGGATGATAAGTGTTACTTGATCTTAGTGCTGCATTTGACACCATTGACCACAACATTCTTTTAAATAGACTAGAAAACTATGTTGGCATTAGTGGAATTGCACTAGCATGGTTTAAATCATACTTATCTGACCGTTATCAGTTTGTAGCAGTAAATGAAGAGATGTCTTATCGATCACAAGTTCAGTATGGCGTACCACAAGGCTCAATACTAGGACCGCTGCTGTTCACTCTGTACATGCTACCATTAGGAGATATCATTAGGAAACATGGAATTAGCTTTCACTGTTATGCCGATGATACTCAGCTCTATATTTCTTCACGCCCTGACGAAACTTACCAATTCACAAAATTAACGAAATGCATAGCTGATATAAAAAATGGGATGACTAGTAATTTCCTACAACTAAATTCTGAAGAAACAGAGATTCTAATTATTGGACAAAAACTTCCGCATGTAATAACCTAGAATACTGTCTAACACTTGATGGCTGCTTTATTAAGTCTTTGTCGTCGGTTAGGAACCTGGGTGTGCTCTTTGATACCAATCTTTCATTTGAAAGCCACGTGTCTAGTATCTGTAAAACCGCATTTTTCCATCTTAAAAATATATCTAAATTACGCCATATGCTCTCATTGACAAATGCAGAACAATTAGTTCATGAGTTCATGACATCAAGGCTAGATTATTGTAATGCTCTACTGGGTGGTTGCCCTGCACGCTAAATAAACAAATTACAGCTAGTTAAAACGCAGCAGCTGGAGTTCTTACCAGAAGCAGGAAGTATGACCATATTAGCCCGGTTCTGTCAACACTGCATTGGCTCCCTATTAAACATTGTATACACTTTAAAATATTGCTGATTACTTACAAAGCACTAAATGGTTTAGCTCCGCAGTATTTGAGCGAGCTCTTAACACATTATAGTCCTTCACGTCTGTTGCGATCTCAAAATTCCGGCCAGTTGATAATACCTAGAATATCTTAATCGACTGCTGGCGGTAGATCCTTTTCCTATTTAGCACCAAAACTTTGGAACGGTCTTTCTAACACTGTCCGGGAAGCAGACACACTCTATCAGTTCAAAGCTAGATTAAAGACACATCTCTTTGACCTAGCATTTACATAATATATTCAATGTAACTCAATATGACTCAATGTTAGGCTGCATAGATTAGGTCAGCCAGAACTGGGAACACTTCCCTTAAATCCTGATGTACTCGTTACATCATAAGAAGAATGGCATCTACGCTAATTTTAGTGTCTTTGTTTATCCCAAGGTTTTCCCGCAGCCTGCCGGATCCAGGCCGTATTCAGATCTGACGAAGCCTTCGCCTGGACCCGATGACAATGCAGTGCTGAAGTGCCAACTAGCCTCTCCCTATGGAGGATCCTTTTACCACTCTACAGATAAAGCGCTGTGGGGAATTCGGTTCGCGTACTTAACCCGAAGTGATAAAATTAAATAAAAATCTGTATCAAATTTATAGGCAAGACAAGTAGTTTGTTTAGGCATGATTTGTAGGGAATTACAAACCTGCGCACATATATTCAAATGCACATAACTATAGAATCAATTCTTAATGCGCATGTGAACGCCATCAGCATTTATCACAGGTTCTCGTTTAAAGTCTGTTCAGAGAGAACGGCGTCGTCTTAGCGGCCCCTAATTTAATAACAAATTATCATTTCAACGGAAGTGAATCAATCAAAACTAACTTTAGCTGGAAAATAACATTATTCAAGAACTGCTATAGAGCCAAAACAATCTCTGTTACCTTAAATTATATGTTTACCTCTGTAAACTGCTTTAAAACAATCTACATTACTATCTTTGACAACTATTTACTGACTTCTGACTTCCTCTGACGTGAGTTCACGAGAGCATCACGACGCATGTGCGAGAACTGAGAAGATGACGCTCACGATCATTTGATGGAAAAGTGTTGAAGGAATACAAATTTGTCAAATGTTTAATTTTAGGTTTCCACTCCAATGGTATAAAACTGATAAAGTTTAGTAGACGGATTTTAGATTATTATTGAGTCTCCTTTCCTAATAGTCCTGTTTTTCTCTCCTTTCAGCCTAGATGTTGAATCGTTAGGTTGATTAGATTAGCTGTTGGGGAGACTTTCACCTTTTGTCTTTAATGGCTCTGGGATGGCTCTTAGAAACCAGAGTTCCTGGCCACTATCAGCATTTGAATAGTTATGCTGATTCAATTGGATTGGTAATGCCCTCAGAGTAGGGTGTGTTCCTACTTCATTTGCATGCTTTGTTTCAGAGTGACTCCATCCCAATGTAAACTCCTCCCCCTCTAAATGTATAAATTGCAAGGGAACATTTGGCTTAGTTAGACTTGGTTAAGACACGAGCTTGGAAGACTACAGCAACGAACAGCTCGTGTTCTCAATAAAGAAACCTTTTTAAGAGTTAATCAAGTCTCCTGGTCTTCGCTTCTGAGTTCCTACACTTTAGAAGAAAAAGTTCACAACAGATGGTGCCGTGACCCGGATAGAGATACTCACCAGAATCCAGAACTGGACTTCAACAAAGATCAACAAAGCTGAGTGAGTTCTGACTGAGTTCCAGCTACTTTGACCTCAACAAAGCTGAGTGAGTTCTGACTGAGTTCCAGCAACTTCGACCTCAACAAAGAATGAACATTTCTGACTGAAGTTCCAGCTGGAATCTTTCCATACAACCAAACGATTTGGTGAGTTTCACTCTATTCAAAGAACTGCTGAAGACCAGTACAAATTTGCTATGCCTCTGCGCCATCAGAGAAGAGTTAACAGACTGTTGTAGAGTTTGGTTAACTTAGTTTATCCTCTAAAGTTTTCTGTTAGAGATGAAGTTTTATCCTCTGTTTCAGGCAGGGAAGTTTAACATTACGTGTTAATATTTTTGATTTTACCCTCTGTTCCAGGCAGGGAAGATTAGCACTGTGTGTTAATATTTGTGAGCCTCTGCTTTGCCAGGGAAGTGTTTTATCCTCTGTTTCAGGCAGGGAAGATTAGCATTATGTGTTAATATTGGGTAACCTCTGTTCAGGCAGGGAAGATTAGCATCACAAGCTAATATTTGGTGTTGAGTGTACCCTCTGTTGATCAGAGAAATTTTAGTGTGTTTGATTGTGTGATATCAAAGAAATCCACAAAATGTCTGAAAAAAACACTAGACTGATTCCATCAACTGAGAAAGGTGGACTAGCTACCCCTTTATGGACAGACAGTGAGTTCAAGTCATTGATAGGTGAGAAAATTGATTCCATAGTGACTGAGTCAGTTAGATTGGATTTGACAAAGAAATTTGGTATTGATCCAGGTATTGATTTGGTATTGGTCTATTGAAGAATGCAAGAAGGTGTTAGGTGGATGTATCAGAAAGAAAAACATGAAATGCATAATCTGTTGCCATAGAGAATATAGCTTATCCATTGCACAAGAACAAACTAGGTGTATTGATAAGTTAAATGAACTAAACAAACAATTGCAGACTAAAGTGTCCTGTTTCAAGACAAAGGTGAGCCATAATCAGGCCTCAACCAAATGTGACTCTGAAGACCAACAGTCAGAGGAAAACTATCCTGATTTACAGTCTTTCTGTAGACTAGAAAACACAAGAAATTCTGGTTTGATAGATAAAGATGTAAATGCATTTGAAGTGTGTGGAGCAAGACAAAAGGCTCAGACTAGGGCAAAAGGGATTGACTCTGTTCAATCTGTAACCCCCATATTGCAGCTACAAGCAGTCAAAGTATCATCTTTAGGTCCTAAAGAAATCGAGAGAATCGCTGAAAATTTGCCATCAGTGCAAAGAAATTTTTCTGAGTTTAGGAGAGAATTGTCCAGAAAGATGCGGCTCTACGATATGTGTCTAGCTGAAGTCACCCAGCTAATATCACAGATCTTGACTGAATCAGAATTCAATGATTTTGAAAATGCTGTAAACAATTCTGAGTTTCAAAATGCCAGAAAAGATGACTTGAGTTCTGAGAGTGTTAAAAAGCATTGTTGGACCAAAAGTGGACTGGTCAAAGATCACTAGTTGTGTACAGAAGAATGATGAAACTGTTTGTGAATTCACAGAAAGATTTTGTCAGTCAGCTGTAGCTTACAGTGGAATATCAGACACATGAGAGGAGGTGTTAAATGATAATGGCCCTTTAGCTCGTACATGGTTTCATGGTCTTTTGTCAGAGCATAAAAATGCATTGCCTTTCTTAGACTTCACATGGTCCACTAGAACCCTGCAAAGTAACCTAGACAGGTTAGATATTTGGGAAAGAGATTCTGATGTCAGATCAAGAGTAAAAACTGCAGCAGCTTCCTTTACGGTCAACCCAGAGAAGCAACAAAAACGCAAATGTCCTAAGAGAGAGGGCAGCAGTTGGGGAAAAGAATGTAGAAAAAACAAAAAGAATGTTAGAGAAACTAACAATGTAACTCAGCTTCTGCTCAGCCTGCTGGCTACTCTGAAGCAGCCCCTCCCCTCGTCATTAAGCTCGTTGGGCAGCTGTTTTAGTTGTTAACCATTTGGGCCGTGAGTGCTTAATTTCCCCAGTAACTTACAACAGAGATAAAAGACTTCTGTTTTTGTTTAATAGAACAAAAGGAAAGTGACTATCTCAGTTTTTCCTTTGGGGGACACTGGTTAAAGTAGACTCACAGCCTTAAATGTTATTTTACAGCACAGGCCTTTCATCATTAATTGTGTTAGGTCGGACTGTAAACGTAAAATGCCCTCATGCAGTGTCCACAATAATGCCGAACATTGTTTCTTCCTCATGTATGATGTCTACTATGACTGAAGTTGTTAGAGGATGAAGGAGAAATAACTCTGATGAAGATTACACACGTCACAGGACAGGTAGTCAAAGAAATCTCTAGAATGTTGCAAGCCATTAGAGCCTAAGTGGTACATCAAGTAATGTTGATTACAGCAGCTGCAGTATTGTGTCAGGGAAAGAAAACCTGGACTCATGTGTCACACTGTAAAGTTGTTCCCCCACCTACAGGGATATGGATAGGACACGGACCAGTGAGGAGCCCAGGGAAGAACCGAATGCAACAGGCGTCGGGGGCCAACCCTGCAGTGAAGACTGTCTCATAGGCCTTCCCCATCCACTAGTCCATCCTTACCTCACTGTTCTTTAGGTGTCAAAGGAATTAAGAAATAGGGAAAGAAGGAACAATGGCAGCCTCAGAAAAAGATAAAACCCTAGTGTTTGAACAAATACTGCTCTGTCGTCTTTTGTTTTATTTCTTCCTCTGTGCAGATACCACTTGATGGCTGTCCCGGGACCCATATGCACCGACCTCCTCCCCGGCGTATGAAGCCACAACCTCAAGAAATCAACTAGACCTACTGCCTAGCCAACTATCACAAAAGGATAAAGAAAAGAAAAAAAATACACAACGCAGAGACTACGAAACCTTCAGTCATCCATCGACATGATCAAGATTGTCCTACTACTACACATCATGAAGATCGCACAAAGACCGGACTCCAGAAACAACGTATTCTTAGAGCTGATGAATATGTCAAAAACGCCTTGTTTGCTGGAAAGAACGTTTGCATGTCACATCCGAAGATGGCTGCATTCCAGGACTCACTTGTGCACAAACATGGTGGTCCAACAAGACATTCTGGATCTTTCAGCAAAATTACACCAAGATGACTGAAGATAATTCTTCATGGTTCAGAAACTTGATTGATTACGAGAAAATCACAGTTCCAACCAGAAAAGACTCACGGACCCTAATTGCATGTTTTGTTTCTGTGTCAACATGCAATTACAGAAAAACGAACACAGAACATGTCTTATGTGCCTGTAACTATCACAAGTTGCAAGAGAGAGAACTTTTAAGTGTCTAAATTTGTATTTTGTGACAGTTATTTAGAACTCTCAAAGGGGGAAATGTAGGATTACAAATGTATTAAAATGTCTAATTTAGGTTTAAAGTTAGGATGGTGATGATATCTGGCCAATCCTGTTTTTCTGTATTGGTCAGATTACAGAAACTCTTAATTGTTTTTCCTGCCCTTCCTGTTGTCATGTCTCCGCGGGTGGGGATGCATGCTGGGCCGGGTTTGAACACCTACTTTATTACTGAGGTGGGAATTCCTGTCTCAGCATGAGAAGTCCTGCCCCGTCCTGTTTTCGTGTCTCATGCTGAGCAGGTTCCAAAACCTGTATACCTCATTTACATGCTTGTTTTCAGAAGTGTTTCCACCTCTAGGTAACCCCTTCCCCTTGTAATGTATATAAACGGTCTGTATTTTAGTTAAGTCAGACTTGGTTAAGACACGAGCTTGGAAGACTACAGCAACGAACAGCTCGTGTTCTCAATAAAGAAACCTTCTTAAGAGTAAATCAAGTCTCCTGGTCTTCGCTTCTGAGTTCCTACACTTTAGAAGAAAAAGTTCACAACAGTGTGAAAGTAAACCATTCATTTTGCAGCATTGGTAAGGCACTTTTACATTTTCTCGGTTTCTCACGATTTGGAAATCCAGAAAATGCACACAACCATTTAAAACACTACATCGAGACCCATCTGCGTCATCTTCTCAGTTCTCGTGCATGTGTTGTGGCGCTCTCGTAAACTCGCCTCAGAGGCCCACACTGAAGAAAATGAATAGTTGAATAAAGTCGTTATTTTACGCTTTTTTCTGTGCACAAAAAAGTATTCTCGTCGCTTGATAAACTTAAGGTTGAGCCACTGTAGTCAATTGGACTATTTTAACAATGTCTTTAATAACTTCTGGGATGGCAGAAATCGATTCTAGTAAAAGAGTGAGACAGCTCTCAGATTTCATCAAAAATATCTGTTCCGTAGATAAACGAAAGTCAAGTGTGTATTTATATAGCGCTTTTCACAATATAAATTGCTTCAAAGCAGCTTCACAGTATCAATCAAATAACATAATGTTTGTTTCTTAGTGGAAAAAACGTCCACGTTAGGTAGGGCTGATCAATGGTATTAATGCTTGGTTAATTAATTTGAATATCCCCAGAAAGTCTGGGTTGGAAATACATGAGGGTGAGCAATTACTGACAATTTTTATTTTGGGGTGAACTAACCCTTTAAACAGATCACGTGGATAAATATGCATGTGCAGATGAATAGTAGGCGTTTTGTGTGAAGACGCATGTGCACACAATCTTCCGCTGACTGAGATTTATAAAGGGAATTTTGCGCAGGTTGATCTGGCGTAGGTTTTATAAGTCTGAATATAATTTGCCTTTCTGGCGCACGTACACTTTTAGTAAGGATCCTACACAGGGTTTTATAAATGAGACCCCATGAGCGTTTGAAAGTGAAGAATTTTAGACATGAACTTGCATTGCAACTTGCAGCGTAAAATCAAATAATTGTTTTGCCGATAATTAGGCCTAACAACTAGGCTACTATACTCTATACTCGCAGCCCTATTGTAATATTTTTGGTTGCCAATAGGCTGCTGCCACCACCTTTATTTTAGCCAGTATGGTCTGGCACCAGAAGACAACACACCACCACAACTTCAATCAAAATACAGTTTTATTTGACAGAGGGGACTGCAAAGACAGGCTCAACACAACCTGGGAAAGCTTGAGAAAATACACAGAGCACTACGTGCATTCCCTCACTTTATTAGTGACAGACCCCAGAATCAATTACAGTGGCACTTCAAACTCATGTAAAACCTCAACTTCATGCAGGTGCAAAATGTAGCCATGACTATTCCCTAAAACTTGCCCATTTCAGCGCACCCACCTTCACTATCACCCTCTATTAATTATAAAGCACAACTTTATTTAGCACATTAATTTAGCTTAAAACCAGAAACAATCTTAAAATACTTAACTCGCCCACCCCACTGCAGGGGCGGGGGGCTTCCAGTTCGTTCCGTGAAGAGAAAGGTGAACGCTCTCGGCGTATCATCACTTCAGCAGTCACTTTGGCATTAGGCAGTCTCAGGCACACAAGGGGAGATCCCACCATCAGTCCATTTCGAAAGAGCAAAGTCCAGCCAGGCTCGTGTGAATCAATAGCATCAGCATTACACACAGTAGTGGCGGCACTCCTAACTTCCCATCGCTATACTCTCTCTCCCCGCACCCACCCACCCACCCATCCACCCATCCATCCATCCATCCCAAAGAAAAGGTGAGTACCGCCGTCTTGTACCTTGTCCACAATGCAGACCGAACCGAACCACCCGCCATTCTTCTTCTTTAAGAGTTTTATGGCGGTTGGCAAACCAGCTAAAAGGTGCATTTACCGCCACCAACTGGACAGGAGTGTGAAGCGTCAATAGCGTTAAGCAACTTATATAAAAAAAATAAAAAAAAACTATTTAACTATATCCTATCAACCAATCCTTTTTCCCTTAGATATCTTATTAAAGCACTATACACCCTTTTCTCTTTCAGTGCGTTTTGAAATATGCTATCTAATGTCAACGTATTAATACCTAAGTATTCTAATGTTTCAATTAAATTGCTTCTTTCTCTATTGTATCCTGAACACTGAATCAACACATGTTCAACTGTTTCTGACAATCCACATTTATCACAACTCCACGATTCTCTTTTCCCAATAATAAATAATGAGTAATTAAGTGCTGAATGCCCTATTCGAAGCCTAGATATAGTAGAATCTTACTTTCTACTTCCGTATTTCTTTCTCTCAACCCCAACTTTGTTTTGAATTTTATACAAATGTCTACCTTTTGTCTCCTTATCCCATTTCTCTTGCCAGATCTTATTTAGAGCAGATTTTATTAATACTTTAACTTCAGTTTTACTCAGAGATACATTAATGTCTATTACATTGCGTTTTAAAGATCTCTTTGCCAGCTGATCCACCTCCTCATTACCCTCTACTCCCACATGTGCTGGAACCCAAAGAAATGAAATACTTACTCCTATTCTTTATATTCTGTACAGGTTTTGTAACACTTCATACAAAATATCCTGCCTAGAGGCTGACTTTCCACTATTTATACTCATTAAAACTGAATAGGAGTCTGAACAAATCACTACATCCATTGGACGAACTTCTTCCACCCATTGAAGTGCCATTAAAATCCCAATCATTTCTGTTGTATAAACCGAAACATAATCTGTAATTCTCTTTTCAATACTATATTTAAAATGGGGAATGTAAACTGCTGCTGCTGTATGTCCCGTGTCTGGGTTCTTAGAGCCATCCGTAAATATCTGGATACTATTGAAATATTCCTGATTTAGATGCTGTTTCACCACTATATTCTTTGTTATGTATATTTCCTTTATTTGCATCTTTTCTTTCAATGTTAAATCTACATATGGTTTAGGGAAAAGCCATGGTGGTATAGAAGGTATTACCACTGTGGGACTAATATTTATATTACTTATTTCTATGTTCTGGGCTTCTTTTTCTACATTCCATCCAAAACTTTTTATTTCTCCTTTTCCATACTCCCAGCACTTTTCTAGGACCTTTTTCACTGGATGATTCTCTTTATGTCCCTTTATATTACTCCAATATGACATTTTTAATTGTACCCTCCTAACATCCAGAGGCATTTCTGCCATTTCTACCTGCATTGCTGGAATAGGGGATGTTCTGAATGCCCCACAACTTATTCGTAAAGCTTGCGACTGGATAATATTTATTGTCTTTAACCTGGATGCTGATGCTGAGCTATATACTATGCAACCGTAATCTATTACTGGTCTGATTATTGCACAATATATTCTTTTTAATGATTGCCGACTTGCACCCCAATCTACCCCTGCCAGACATCTTAAAACATTTATTCCTTTTTTACATTTATCAATTATTTTCTTTATGTGACTGTCAAATTTCAATTTTGAATCCATCCACAACCCCAAATATCGAATTTCCGATACTTGCTCCGAAGTTTGATCATATAGTTTTAATTTTATTTGTGGGCTACTCTTCTTTTTTGAGAAACAAACAACTTGCGTTTTTCCTACTAACAATTTGAAACCCCATTTGTTTTCCCAATCTTCCACTTCCTTTACTGCTCTCTGCATGCTTTTCTCAACAAATTTAACATTCCGTCCTCTTTTCCACATGGCTCCATCGTCTGCATAGAGGGATTTACCTATTCCTTGTCTTACCTGAGAAAATATATCATTAATCATTATATTAAACAAAATGGGGCTACAAACACTACCTTGAGGAGTACCGTTATCTATTGTATATACTTTTGAATAACTTGAACCGATCTTGACCTGTATTGTACGCTTGAAAAGAAAATCCATTATCCAATTATATAACCTTCCTTTAATACCTATTTTATCCAACTTAATTAATAATCCCTCCTTCCACAACATATCGTATGCTTTTTCCACATCAAAAAACACTCCAACCAATACTTCTTTATTTACAAAGGCCTTTCTAATTTCTGATTCTAGACATATGATAGCATCCATTGTATTACGACCCTTTCTAAATCCACTTTGATGTGGGCATAAAAGATTTTTATTTTCTATTATGTAATTTAATCTAGCTATTACCATTCTTTCCATGATTTTACACAAGTTTGATGTTAGTGGATGGTCTGTAGTTAACTGCTCTGGAATGATCTTTCCCAGGCTTAGCTATTGGAACAACTACTCCATGTTTCCAGGAAGAAGGGAGTTTTCCTGTCTCCCATATTTTATAGAACAAGTTTAATATTAAATTCAATGACACATCTGATCATTTCTTTATCATCTCATTACATATTTCATCCTTTCCTGGAGATGAATTTCTTAAACCTATAAGTACCTGTTTTAGTTCATACAATGTAAAAACTTCCTCCATAGTACTTTCAGAGGGCCTTCTTTGGACCATGATATTAGGATTTTCTCTTAATGTTTGCTCTCTTATCCTTCTCATTTCCTCTGATATATTACAATTACTGTGAATCTTTACAAATGCTTTTGCTAATACCTCTGCCTTTTCACTTTCAATAGTTATACATTTATCCTCATCTATTATTACAGGTATATTCCTATTAAATGTATTCCCTCCCATTTTCCTAATCATACCCCATAATTCTCTTATATCTACACTCTCCCCAATTTCATCACAATATTGTCTGCAGTAATTTCTTTTAGCAGATCTAATTACTTTTTTAACCGCTGCCTGAGATCTCTTATATTTTATTACATCCTGAAATGAATTTGTTTTCTTGACATTTTTAAACGCTTTATTTCTAACTGATATTACTTCACTGCATTCCTCTGTCCACCATGGAACACTTTTTCCTTTTTTTACTCCTAAACTTTTCCCAATTACCTCCTCAGCTGTACTACAAATGATCTCAATAATTGTATTATTTAATTCCTCTGGTTCTTGGTTATCAATTACCACTCCTAACATTTTAGCCTCACTTACTTCCTTAAACTTTTCCCAGTCTGCTGTTTTAAATTTCCACCTGGGGATTTCCTGTTTTATATTTTGTACCACTTCTATACCTACTACACATCTGATGGGGTAATGATCACTCCCTATTGTATTTTGATCAAGCACTTCCCATTTGCATTGTCTTGCCAGACTTTGAGACACTAGTTAAGTCTATTGCTGACTGATGACCTCTTGCAACATCTATCCTAGTTGCTCTTCCATCATTTAAACACACTAGATCATTATCATCTAAAATATTTTCCACTATTTTTCCATTTTGATCATTAACTTCACTACCCCACATCGTATTATGTGCGTTAAAGTCACCACACCACACTAATTTAAAACTTCCCTCACCACAAGCTTTTTGTCTTAAATCTTCTTTAAGCCTATCGCATGGATTATAAAAATTAATTATTCGTATTTTCTGATTTTTTGTACATACCTCCACCACTATCGATTCAACTTCCTTGTTTAATTAGAGTTACTACACCACCACCATTTATTATTTTCCTATCATTACATAATACTGTATATTGGGGAACGACAAATTTTAAATGAGGTTTTAGCCAAGATTCTTGTATGCAAATAATATGAGGTTTTTCTTCATATTCATCAATATATTTTTTAAATTCTTGCCCATTTGATATTAAGCTTCTTGCGTTCCACTGCAATATTATCAGTACCATTATACATCTCCACATGCCGCCTGCGAGTTTGTTATTTGCATTTTTAATTTCTCATTTACCTGTTCAACTGTTAATCCCTCTGCCTGCAAGTACTTTTCTGCTGCTCTAATTATTATTCTTATTCTCTCTGTTCGTCTTTTTGTTTGTGCTGAGCAATTTATTACATCCGCCATAAAGGTGATAAGTGCCAGTTTGTCTACATTGATAAAGTTGGTAGGTCTAATTATTTCCTCTTGGGTCTGCCTCTGTATTCTTTGTTCATCTTCACTCTGTTGTGCATTCCTTTGTTCTGTTCCTTCGACTCTTTGTATGGCCTCAGCGTAACTTATTCCTTCTGTAATTTTAACATGTTGTATCTTGACAGCATTCTTCCTCACCTGACAACCTCCATATGCCGCACTATGCTCCTCTCCACAGTTACAGCACTTTAGTTTCGCTCCTTCACATTTCCCATACTCATGATTACCACTACATCTTGTACACCGTTGTCTCCCTTTACACACCGATGCCACATGTCCATATTTTTGACACTTGTAACATCTCAATGGAGGAGGAGTGTATAGTCTTACTGAATAACTCATAAATCCTAGAAACACTCTTTCTGGCATTTTAACCTCGTCAAAATTCAGCATCACCGACAAGCTATCCATTTTCTCCTTATTATTAGTGCACTTTAGTCGTTTGACTTCAATCACTGAGGCGCCTGATATGCTTTTTTTGATTACCTCTTCAGACATACTAGTTGGAATTCCTGTGATCACTCCTCTCATCCATTTTTCCTCTCCCATTACAGAACAATTTACTTTTTGTCCCATCAAAGTTTTTAGCCCTAGAGCTTTCTTTTGCTGATTGCTATCTTTACAGACCAGCATCAGTTTACTTTCCTGTAATCTCCTAGCATTCTCTATATCTCCAATCGTTTCTTTCAATGACTTTGACAGTTTTAAAGGATTCAAAGAGCTTATATCCCGTCATGAATTGTAGCATTACCTTATATTCCTCTTTCCTCCTTCTCGTCATATGGTTTTCTCTCTCACTATCCGTACCCGATACTTGGTTAACACTCTTCTTCCTTTTCCGATTTTCTACTAAATTCCATTCATTTTGTTTACAACCTTTAATCCCACCGCCAGTATCTTCTTCCATCTCCGGATCACTTCCGGAACTACCGTCACTTCCTTCCATCAACGCTCCAGTCACTGCCCAGTGTTTGCCAACCTCAACCACCCGCCATTGTCTTTTGTGCCCCATTTAAACCTTTTCCACACCCAGCCTCTAAATACACCACTCCCGCCCCGGTGTTTCTCATTTCCCAATCAATCTCATTAATTAGTTGCCAAGACAATATCCCAACACGGCACACACATTACACTATATTAGGCTAAAATAAAATATAATAAAACAATTACACCAAAAATAAAAAAGTTCGAATATTTCATCATTTTACCAGCGTGTCCTCATGTGACCGTTCCCCACCGTCAGGAAATTATGAACATGCTGATGTGTGTTAAAATCTGAGCGTTTGGCTGACAAAAAAGTTTGAGAACCTCTGGTCTAATTGAAGCCGAGGAAGAACACGTGCTCAGAGAGTGTGCTTGCCTTTGCTTGTAGACTGACTGAGAGAGAGAGAAGCCTGTCGATCGCCCCCTGGAGGAGAGAGAAAGAATGACGAGGCTGTCCTTTACCACACCGAAAGCATACATAGAGAAAGAAAAATGAAACAAAAATAAATTAAGCAATTGAATATAAAAGGATAAAGGAACAACCGTCAGAGCCGAGCCATGAAGTGTATTAGTGAAGCTAAAGCAAAAGCTTACAGCACCTGGTATTCCCAGGCGGTCTCCCATCCAAGTACTAACCAGGCCCGACCCTGCTTAGCTTCCGAGATCGGACGAGATCGGGCGTGTTCAGGGTGATGTGGCCGTAAGCGAGACTCACAGCCGATAGAGAGATATTTAAAGAAGAGACACCGGGGTTCGGCCCTCGACTGTCCCGGGCTGCAGCTACAAGACAAACAGCAACCACCTTAGTGTGTTCATGTCTTAACTTTTTTAAATAAATATTCTCGATTCAATGAAAGATGCCACGATTTTAGATTGTCAATTAATTCTGCAGCCACATTTAATAGGCTATAATTTGACATTTTTTATCAATAATTATAATTTGACATTTGACATTTTAATAATTATCTTTTTTGTTGTGTTTTTCGATTTGCTTTGTTTTTGGGTATTGTTATTGTGTTTTCTAACTTGTTAATTTATTTTTAGTCTTTTCATTGCATTTATAAAATGTGTTAATTTGTTTTTGGAATTGGCCATTACAGACGTGTTAAAATTACATTTGGCCTAGAGTACTCCATCTACCCTTGTAAAACTAATGTTAATTAATTTTGGCTGCTGGCCAAAAAGGACATTCTAGTTTATTAGGGCTACATGGCATATTTTCACTGCTGAAGCAAAGGATGAAGACTTATTGTAATTAATGCAATTTAATTGATTAAAGTCCAGGCTGAGAGATAACGTACTACTGTTGAAAGGAAATCTAAAGCAGAATTCATCAGTCCATTTTCCAGAGTTACTAAATGAGACTATAGTGCATGATCCAGTATCTGTCCTGTCCTCCAGTTCCTGAATGAAGATTTGCTCTGATCTGTCCAAGATTTGGTTCTGAACAGTCCAATCCAAACAGAGTAATATTCATATGGAACAAATGACTGAACCCTGCATTTTCAGTCTCTTTCCTGATACTGGCGACGTCTGTGTGATGTTCTCTGCAGTAACTCTGAGCTTCAGTCCAGTTTTGGGGGAAATGAACACATAACTTACACTAGCATTCATTCTTCCTGTAAAAAAAAAAAGAAAAGAAAAAAATGTTTATGATATATTATGTTTTAGTATCATAAGCATGTTGTTGTAATTACTTGAAAAGCCCAACAGCAGTTCTCACCATCAGTGGTTGAGACTGGTTGGTAATTCCAGAATGATTAAACTTGGTCTATACATTGTCCTGTATAATTAAATTGCTCACCGTCATAGCAAATAAATGGAAGTTCACTATACCAGCCTGTTGTAAAACACATCCCGCTGTGCATATACACATACATGTATTGTCCTCCATAATTCACTTGGTCCCATTAAACCAGTTCCTGAAGTCTTTCTCTACCACTTTGAAGAAATCACTGTTCTCTAGAGTCCATTTCCAATGTTCAGATCATCATCCAATGTCCAATCCAGGCCAAAGCAATGGAATCATCTTTGAATGTGTTGATTAACTGGTTTGTTTGTTGATCATTTTCAATGGTTGACAAATCAATGTATTTATCTCGACAGTATCTCTGAGCTTCTGCCCAAGTCTTGGATTCTTTCACAAAGACATAATGATGAGGAACACTGAAACTGATGCTATAAAAGACATATTGGGAATTCGAATGCAAAATTAGAAGTGTTGATCAATCATTTTATTTGATATACAATACAAAATAAATAACTGTAATACCAGAAGCCTGACAAAGTCAAAATCTTTTTTTTTTAGCAACTTCTGATGATAAAATATTTAATGGAAATGTTTGGCTTACCCGATAACAGAAGCAGGATAAATATTTACTGTTAGAAACACTATGTACTTTAAATGTGCAATAAATTTAAAATTATTAATATTTTATTTCAGATCGTTATTTGCATGATTTATTACTGTAAAGTTTTAAATGCCAGGATGAATATTCATTTTCAACAGTTGTTCCTTTGGATGTCTGCTCTTGTCTTTTCTTTTGATTTGCTGTTTTGGTGGTAGTTTATCGTCTTCATATTTATAGTGATTTACAAAATGGGTGGGTGATTTACCTTTCATGACTGCTGTTCAATGAACAGATAATGGACTGGAGGGCTTTTCTGTTCTCAGTTGTGAGAGATGTCTGCTGCTGGTTCAGAAAGTTCAGACAAGTTAAGGGCCACCATGCCACGCCCATTTTTGTTAGCGCCTATTTTCCACCGTTTATTCTATTTCTAAAACGATCCTTCTCTTCAGCAGCAAATCACGTGACAATATCTTCCGGTTCATGCTGCGGTTCCGTAACATGACGTCACTGGGCATGTGCCGCTCTCTGTCGGGGCGTCATGGCGGTGCCGTGGAGCCTGTGCTGGAGGAGCAGTGCTGGAGCTGCTGTAGTACTGGACTGGTGTTGCGGCCTCAGCAGAAGAGCTTTTACACACACGGCTTCAGCAGGCAGAAGAACCGCGTCTTCCTCCGCTGTGACACAGGTAGCGCGATCACACTGATGATGATGATGAAGGTCACCGGTGTGAGCCAATGAATGACAGATCTCTGCCTTACATGATCACATTAGGTTTGAGATGAGGATGAGTGCGAATGTCTTGCGCTGTAATACTGTAAAAGTCCTAGATCAGATGCAGTCGTGTTTGTAAAGAACTGCGTGAAGTCTGTGTTAAAGGTCAAGAACTGCATTATATACTCACTGCTCAGTATTGCATGCCATTTAATGTCACTGGTGCACAAGAATGTTGCACAGGAAGTCTTGTGTTGTGCTTGTGTAAGTTGTGTAGGCAAATGTTAAGACACACTATATCCTGAGCACAGTTTGTACTATTGTTTTGATAGGTGTTGCACAACTTTCAGCTTTATATGATCTGGTATTTATGTTTTTCAGGTCCCTGTACATAATTTTAACAAACCAATGATCCTTGCAAGGTATGTCAATGTCATGGATTATATACGTGTGTACTACTAGTTAGTACAAATGTGTATAGGTACACTGGGGCTAGTTGTCACACAGGGAAGGTGTAACATGGACTATAAAAATAAAACTATTAGGGTCAAAGTCTAGTTGCATAATGTTATGAGTATTATTTGTGACAGTTTCAGTTAGCCAAAACATTTTTTATGAGATTATTGAAACAAAACTATTTAATTACTGTTCAGAAGTTTGAGGTTAGCAGGATATATATTTTTCTCTTTAAAGACATAAATAGTTTCAGTTACAGTAAAGACATTTAAATTGTTGCAAAAGATTTGTTTCATAATCATGTTTCCAAAATAAATAAATAAAATGAAGCAGCACAACAGTTCAATATTGATAGTAATTCAAAATGTTTCTTGAGCAGCAAATCAGCATATTTATTATTTTCTGAAGGATCATGTGACAGAAGACTGGAGTAATTAAATGAATTACATTCTACTTAAATATATTAATTTATTATAAATATATTTAGATTTAAAATATATTCAAGTAGAAAAAGGGTATTGTTATATACATAAAATAACTTAATAGTATTATATAAATTCTCTCTCTCTCTCTCTCTCTCTCTCTCTCTCTCTCTCTCTCTCTCTCTCTCTCTCTCTCTCTCTCTCTCTCTCTCTCTATATATATATATATACACTACCGTTCAAAAGTTTGGGGTCGGTAAGATTTATGTTTTTAAAGAAGTCTCTTCTGCTCACCAAGGCTGCATTTATTTGATTAAAAATACAAAACAAACCCAGTAATATTGTTAAATATTATTTCAATGTAAAACAGCTGTTTTCTATGTGAATATATTTTAAAATGTAATTTATTCCTTTGATCAAAGCTGAATGTTCAGCATCATTACTCCAGTCTTCAGTGTCACATGATCCTTCAGAAATCAGGATAATATGATTATTTGATGCTCAATAAACATTTATGATTATTATCACAGTTGACAACAGTTGTGCTGCTTCATATTTTTGTGCAAACAGTGATTCATTTTTTTTCAGGATTCTTTGAAAGTTCAAGAGAAAAGCATTTCATTAAAAAAATAAATATTTTGCATTATTATAAATGTCTTTACTGTCACTTTATATCAATTTCATGCGTCCTTTCTGAAGAAAAGTATTAATTTCTTTAAAAAAACAAAAAACAAATTGACCCCAAACTTTTGAACGGTAGTGTATAAACTGCAGTTTTTTTGGGGGATATATATATATATAATGTATTTTTCTTAAATGACATGCATGTGTGTGTATTTATATATGCAAAATAATGATACACAGTACACACAAATGTATTATGTAAAAACAATCTGTTATTTTGGATGCGATTATTCACGATTAATCGTTACACAGCACTAATAAAAATATATTTAAATTGGTGATTTGGGCAAATGTATTTATACTACTCCTTTCAAAGTTGCAAAGCCGTTAAACAGACTACATTTTAAGTACATACATAATTTACATTACATATGTATAATATGTAATTGTAAGTACATTACATAATTTTAATTGTACATTTTAAATGCATTAAATATACTGACTTTCAAAAACAAAACAAACCTTAGTGTTAATTTGTCAACTAGCCCTGCTCTCCCTTATTTATAGATTCATTCATACATGCACATTGTTTGTTTTTTTGTTAATAACTAGAAACTTTTTTATTTTTTTTATTGTGTTGAATCTTTTTTCCATGTTTGTGTCTCAGGCACAGGTATAGATGTCCGTACTCAACACCACGGGTCTGTTGCAGTACACACAGTGATGCGAAGTTAAAAGATCCTTTCTCACTTGCACAAAAGGACTTGCAAGATTTATATGAAGACATAAAAAAGGTACAGCAAGAATACGGCATAGTACTACATGGCGTTCACCACTAAACATTGTTTTTCTTGTCCACTGTTGTTTTATGAAGTATTATATTTAGTAATTAGCAATGCCCAAACACTTTCCACCACTTCTCTGGGATGTTTTATGCTATTCTATGCACTCAAACGGATCTTCTTTAATGTCTGTTCAGCAGCTGCTCGTCTCTAAAGCAGAGCTGAAAGCGCTCTGTGATTATTACTTTGATGGAAAGGGAAAAGCCTTTCGACCAATGATTGTGATCTTGATGGCTCGAGCTTGTAACATCCACAGCAATAAAGAGGGGTGAGAAAGCACTTCAGTGTGTGTGTGTGTGTGTGTGTGTGTGTGTGTGTGTGTGTGTGTGTGTGTGTGTGTGTGTGTGTGTGTGTGTGTGTGTGTATTTTGAATGTGATGCATCAGTCAGTGTTAAGAAGGCACATCTGATGTCCTCAGGGTTTTGCTGCCGGCGCAGCGCTCTATCGCTATGATCTCTGAGATGATCCACACTGCCAGCCTGGTGCACGATGACGTCATCGATGACTCGGACACAAGACGCGGGAAAAACACCATTAATAATTTGTGGGGAGAGAAAAAAGTGAGTAACTCATCTGATTATAAAACAGATCGGTGGTTTTCTGCTGTTGGTCACACATTTTGGTACTTTGTTGATGTCTAAAATTTGAAATCTGATGGAAAATCAGTTGGGAATTATGGAGGCTTGTTTCCGCCAGGCAATAATAATTAAAAGAAAAACATATTTGCGACTTTTTATCTAACAATTTTTTTCTTCAAAATTGAAAGTTTAACCCCTGTTTTCACAAACACGTGTCCCAGACTAAAATGCTTGTTTGAGCTGTTATAACTGAAAGCAATTTGCACTGACATATCTTAAAATATGTCAGTTCCATTATTTTGTCTTAAGATGCACACCAGTCATGTTTTTTTTTTTTCCTCAGGCACGTTTATAAAATCTACTTAAACGTCTTCATTGAACTAAGGTCTAATACTGGCTTAATCTAAGCCCTGTCTGTGAAACCAGGCCTACAGGCCCTTCTAAAAAAAATAGCATATTGTGATAGTCCATTATTTTCCATAATGTAATGATAAAAATTAAACTTTCATATATTTTAGATTCATTGCACACCAACTGAAGTATTTCAGGTGCTTTATTGTTTTAATACTGATGATTTTGGCATACAACTCATGAAAACCCCAAATTCCTATCTCAATAAATTAGCATATCATGAAAAGGTTCTCTAAACGAGCTATTAACCTAATCATATGAATCAACTAATTAACTCTAAACACCTGCAAAAGATTCCTGAGGCTTTTAAAAACTCCCAGCCTGTTTCATTACTCAAAACCGCAATCATGGGTAAGACTGCCGACCTGACTGCCGTCCAGAAGGCCATCATTGACACCCTCAAGCAAGAGGGTAAGAGACAGAAAGAAATTTCTGAACAAATAGTCTGTTCCCAGAGTGCTGTATCAAGGCACCTCAGTGGGAAGTCTGTGGGAAGGAAAAAATGTGGCAAAAAACGCTGCACAACGAGAAGAGGTGACCGGACCCTGAGGAAGATTGTGGAGAAGGACCGATTCCAGACCTTCGGGGACCTGCGGAAGCAGTGGACTGAGTCTGGAGTAGAAACATCCAGAGCCACCGTGCACAGGCGTGTGCAGGAAATGGGCTACAGGTGCCGCATTCCCCAGGTCAAGCCACTTTTGAACCAGAAACAGCGGCAGAAGCGCCTGACCTGGGATACAGAGAAGCAGCACTGGACTGTTGCTCAGTGGTTGCATGTCATTCGGAAATCAAGGTGCCAGAGTCTGGAGGAAGACTGGGGAGAAGGAAATACCAAAATGCCTGAAGTCCAGTGTGAAGTACCCACAGTCAGTGATGGTCTGGGGTGCCATGTCAGCTGCTGGTGTTGGTCCACTGTGTTTTATCAAGGGCAGGGTCAGTGCAGCTAGCTATCAGGAGATTTTGGAGCACTTCATGCTTCCACCTGCTGAAAAGCTTTATGGAGATGAAGATTTCATTTTTCAGCACGACCTGGCACCTGCTCACAGTGCCAAAACCACTGGTAAATGGTTTACTGACCATGGTATTACTGTGCTCAACTCTCCTGACCTGAACCCATAGAGAATCTGTGGGATATTGTGAAGAGAAAGTTGAGAGACGGAAGACCCAACACTCTGGATGAGCTTAAGGCCGCTATCGAAGCATCCTGGGCCTCCATAACACCTCAGCAGTGCCACAGGCTGATTGCCTCCATGCCACGCCGCATTGAAGCAGACATTTCTGCAAAAGGATTCCCGACCAAGTATTGAGTGCATAACTGAACATAATTATTTGAAGGTTGACTTTTTTTTTGTATTAAAAACACTTCTTTTATTGGTCGGATGAAATATGCTAATTTTTTGAGATAGGAATTTTGGGTTATCATGAGCTGTATGCCAAAATCATCAGTATTAAAACAATAAAAGACCTGAAATATTTCATGAAATACATGAAAGTTTAATTTTTATCATTATATTATGGAAAATAATGAACTTTATCACAATATGCTAATTTTTTGAGAAGGACCTCTATATCTCGCAATTCGGACTTTATATAACTCGCAATTGCGAGTTTCCCACGATTCTAGGCATTCTGATTTTATTTTCTGCAATTGCAAGTTTAAATCTCTCAATTTCTAGAAAAGCGAGCATTGCGAGATATGAACACACAATTCTGACTTTTTGCTTGCAATTGTGTTTATATCTCACAGTTGGCTTTTTCCCCCTCATAATTGTGAAATAAAAACTCGCAGTTCAGAATTGTCAAAAAAGTTGCATTTTTACATTTTACATTTACAATTACATTTATATTTGACATTTCTTGACAGAAACAAGCTTCAATAGAGAATTGAATATTGTTAGTAAATGAAAATAATAATAGTTGTATCTGTAACTGTTAGGCTATCCTGGCTGGAGATTTCATTCTGTCTGCAGCCTCCATGGCATTAGCGCGTATTGGGAACAATACAGTAGTTTCTGTGCTGTCACAAGTTATAGAAGACCTTGTACGAGGTAAGTCTCTACAGATTTATGCATGAGACTTGTTTTATACAGTGGACCTGTTATTTATATTTTGCATTGATAAATTCCAGGTGAATTCATACAGCTAGGATCTAAAGAGAATGAAAACGAGAGATTCAAGCACTACCTTGAGAAAACCTTCAAGAAGACTGCAAGTCTCATTGCAAACAGTTGTAAGGCAGTATGTACGTTCCGTTTGAACAATAATAAGATGAAGTTCAGAGCTGAAAGAGAAGTTGAACACCAGCATTATTTCTTTTGAATTTTAGGTGTCAATTTTGGTGAATTCTGATCCTGAGGTGCATGAGATAGCCTTTCAGTATGGACGAAACGTTGGCATTGCATTCCAGGTAATTTTTTTCATTTATATGTGAAATGCTATTTTCACTTGGTTTAAATAGCATCTAGTCTATCACTATTTACACTTGCTATAATAGCGTTTTATTTTATGAAGCATTTCATCTACACAGTGTAAATAGAGTCTGTCGTTGTTTGCATGTTAATTGTAATGCAGTGTGCTGTGATCACCAAGTTAACAATGGATCTTTTTTTGGAGTTACAAATGCCGGAAGTATTTGTAGTTAATTATTAGTTATAACAGAAACTTCAGCAGTAGAAGTTTCTTCTGGTTAGAGATGCAACAGAATGAAAATTCTGGGCCGAAACTGAAAATTCACGATGCACTTGGTAAAATTAAAATTTTCATTTTGCCGAAAACCAAAGATTTTATTTTATTTAAAATTAATCAGATTTGTTTAATAATAAACACTCAAATAAAAAAAAAGTTGTACACATATCAATTGTACATAAGGCTGATTTTATATGTTTCTACTCAAATTTACTGGTGAAATATAAACATTTAAATGATTGTAATTTCTTTTCATGACAGATTTATTTAAACATATTAAAATAATGAAGACAACAGGTTTAAGGTATATACAAATATATATTTAATATGTAATGCAGTGCGTGCATTTATAAAAATGCTGCTCTCTTGAGTTATTTTTTTAGCTGACTCTCGAGCTATTAGTGAAATAACATTTATTGTTTGAATTTCGTGATAAAATTGACAGAATTTGAAAATCAAGAAACTGGAAATTGCTGTTTCAGCTAAAAATGGTCTGGTTCTTCCAGTCAGAGCTGCAGTGTGTCATTTTTTTCACTAGCAACAATAGAATACTTCATGCTGGCATTTCTCGGTCACACAGCTAACGCTAGTCAGATAGATTGCAGTTCTGTTTATAGAACAAAACATTTATGCTGCAACTTTAAGCAGTAAAAATATGGGCCAAACTTTTAGGTTGTGGCTGCATATTTCAATAAATCTGTGCTGTTATAGTTGAATTCTTTCATTGCAAATGATTCATTACAGGTCACATTGGTTTTATCTTGAATTATTATGTTTAAAGTCAGGTAAAATAGAACTTAGTTGTCTTTTTCAGCTTGTGGATGACATTCTGGACTTCACGTCCTGTGCAAACCGCCTGGGGAAGCCGTCAGCTGCCGATCTCAAACTGGGTCTGGCCACCGGGCCCGTTCTGTTTGCTTGCCAACAGGTACGACAGCTGAACGCATCTGTGCTCTCACAATATGATGTCACTTCCCTGAAGTACAGAAAAGGGGAATCAGGTCTAATGGTTGATTTGGTTTATTACCGCCATAAACTTAATTGTATAACAGTTTGGATTTTCTCCCAACCAGTGTCACTCTTTTATCACTGTTTAGTTTCCTGAGCTGCATGCAATGATAATGAGGCGCTTCAGCTCTGATGGAGATGTGGATCGAGCCTGGCAATATGTCCTGCAGGTGAGGAGGATTTGTGTTGTTTACAGATGAATCTCATGAAAACATGTCCAGGGAGTGGTTTCATAAAACACTAAAACTAGTCTTACAAGTGAGTCACCCAATTTTTTCTTTTAGACTATTCATACAAGTTAGCTACATAAAACGTAGATTTGTCTAATTTGATACCAAATTAACAGATGTTTTACTTTAGCATTTCTTGTTATTCTTCTTGAGATCATTACTGTAATACTGTCATTTTGACCATATTCAGAATCAGGGATGCAAACTTGTCACCAAATAGGTAAGTTGTTTGATTTGTGTACATCCGGTGGGTTTTTAAAATTGCTTTCAAACAGTCCTGCGTGTATTTGTGTGAGCTCTGGTTTCTAATTGCAAAGGTTTCTATACAACTAGTTTTTTCAGCGTTGAATATAGCCAATCACAGGCATGTTTGTTCTTCACCCTTGCTAATCATCTCATTATAACAAAGCGTCGACATTATGTAAATAAGAGATTTAAATATAATTTTTACAAAATAATTCTGAGACTGCAGAAGTCATTACAAGTTGAATTTGGGAAAACCGGTTGAAACTTTTGTTGTGTTGAGCTATTTCAATTACTTTTGTTTGATTTGGTCATTGCAAACAGCTGAAAGTCAAAATTTTGCAAATAAACCTGATTTGCAATGTAAATGTAAATGTACTTTATATAGCACCTTACATCGACTGATGGGTGAACCAAAGTGCTTTACAACAGATTAAACAACAATTTAGAACAACAACACACCAAAAACACAAGTACAATAATAAAAGAGAGAAAAGTAAGATCAGAATACTGTATCAGAAAGCAATGGGGGTTGGATAATTTTGACTACAACTGTATTATACAGTGTATTTAAATTCATTGATAATAACAGGAGTTTTTGCGTGAGTTAGCTCAGTCAGCTGCTAAAGTGAGCCCGGGTGGGCTTGGTTGATATTTAAAAATATTTAAAATTTAATATTTATTACAATATTTAAAATGTTATGCAATCAAGGGGAACCACCGAAGTGCTTAGAAACAAATCGAACACTGCTTGAGATAGTAATATGCAGTTTGCATTCTGTTTGCAGTAACATTCTGCAACTATTCTGATTCCTTCATATATGGTCTTTTGCAAGACCATGCAAAATATTAATCAAAACATTCAGTAAATGGCTTATATTTGATAATACAATGTATCAGAAAGTTAGTTTATAGAAATAAATATTCATGAATACATACATATTTAGAAATTCAGTTTTTCTGTATATTGTACTTCAAGTATAGCCTTGACACCAGACCCTTCTCAGTTGTAACTGAGAGTGAGTCTGGGGAAGGTTCATTCACAGCCCATTTCCAAAGGGGCGTGACCAACGGACGGCGCTCAAATGCCTCTGGGGGCAATTGGATAGACCTAAAACCAATCAGAGCGATCACCATCGTGTAAAGCCCGCCTCAACGTTTGTGATTGGTGCCTCAATTTGGAAAAATGGGAAATGGGCTTGAATGGGCTCTTTGGCCAGACTGACTTGTAGAGCAAATCTCAAATTTGACGGAAGTTCGTCTAGTTTTTCCCAGGCTACTTTAAGTTGTATACATAGCAAAAGCAAATCTAGTGAAACATGCACCAAATAAATGCATCTAAAGAAGCTTCCTAAAATAAGTTTTGTTTTTTTATTTATATAGAAAAGGTCCACTGATAAATGTTAAGGATAGTACAAGTCTTTGACCTTAAATATGTCATAAAAAACAAAACAAACCATTATCTGATGAAGTTTGGGATGCAGGCTATTGTTGCAAGATAATGTATACTGAAATAGTGAATCAGTTGTATTACATAACCATTGTCTTCAGCCATAAATTGTGGTAAATATGAATTATATATGTTGTTACAATGCTATTATTTGGCTTAGTGTGTGAATTTAATCAGCCCAGTGATAGCAGATGAAAATGATCTGTTTATATAACACCAGTGCTAATTAATGTGTGTTGTCATTGACAAATACAGTTTATATATATTGTAGCGGGGCTTGGGGAAAAAGGAGAGCAAACACGTAAGTTGTTAAACCGGAGGGTGCGTTTTATTTCTTGTGCAATAGTGAGGATTGAAGGAGTGTTGGTGCTCTTGCTTCTGTGCTGGAGAAAGTGGAGTGAAGACTGCAAACTTCAGCCAGACAGCAGGGAGTTAGCTTGACCAGCAGAGAGTTCTATCAAGGCTTCCAGGTTCCTTCTCATTAATCACTCTCTGTCAGAGAAAGGGTAAACAGACGTTAGTGAATGTCTGGGAGATTAAAAACTCAACTGGTCGTTCTTCCCTGGTGTTTATATGGCCCCAGTGATGAGTTGGCCGATGGCCGTCAGGTGTGTGTGTTGATTGCTGGTCAGCTGCTCTGTGTGTGTTGCCAGGGGCGACTGATGTCGGAACGATGGTAGTCCGCCTCAATATATATATTTTTATTATACATGCTTTCATATAAGGCATGTACAATTACAATATAAATATTAAATATTTGAAATTACACAACATTTTGCAAATATGCTACATAAATAGTCAATTTGGTCTAAGCTGCCTGGATCCGACTGTTGGTTGTTGACTTTGATTGCCATCCGCTGCTTTTTTTGTGGGGGTGACCTGTCCACTCCTGCACTGTCCTGTTGAAGGAACAGACATAATCATGTAACGATGACCAGAATTGCTGAGTGATTCTTAAAGAAAATCTAAAGAAAAAATGCTTCTAGCATTTCGATATGAGGCGTTTGAATTGAAAAGGATATGGATTATTAAAGTATTTTAGTTTTTAAATCTTAGTCAAATTGAGAGATAGGAGGGTCTAACCAATGCTCATTTCCGGCATGGCTGGGACCTGGGCTGAAGTCTGTTCTGAGTTCTCTGGTTCGGTTGTGAAGTGGATATCTGAGGGGCTGGATGGTTGTAGCGCCTCAGTTCTACACAAAGTTTTTGTGGAGGTGCCTGATTCAGACCTGCATTGCCCTGCTGAAAGAACAGATATAATCGTGCAATGCTGGGCAGGTTAAATGGGTACTTCTTTGACTAAATTAAAAGGCGTATTTTTTTTTTATCATTTTGAAATATAAAAGGATTTTAAATTGAGGACCTAGAAAGTATAGTAGAATAGTTAAAGGCAATAGCCACGTTTCCACTACCGGGCCAGTGCTAACAGCGAGCCGAGCCGGGCCAATGGCCTCGGGCCTCAAGCACCGGGCTTGCATTTTCACTGCCGGGCCACTAGCCCCGCTGCGCTGCCCTAAACCCCGTCCTTAACACGCCTTCCTGGATCGAACGTCATACAACCGCACCCATTTCAGTGGGGATTATGATCGTTGTTCGGCGAATACTTAGCTTAGCAAGTTCAGCAACGATGTACTTGATAACATCCTCGTTTCTGCACATGCCGTCAAATTGACGTTGTACTCTTCTGCCCAAATGCTCAGAAGAGCTTTGGTATTTTCAATAGACCAGTACAGGCGATTATCCATTTCGTGCAGCGATAATTTTGCGCGATATGAAAAAGTGAAATGTGCATCTTGCCGCAGACCATATCTTTCCCTAACACCGATAAACTCCGCCTTTTACCTTGACCACGCCTCTAGCCCGAGCTGGCCTGCTTTGGCACAAGGTATTCGACGGGCCAGAAATCCTGCCCGTTGGCCCCGAGTAAGCCCCGATCAAGCCCCGGAAGTGGCAGTGGAAACGCGACTGGCCCTGGCACGCACTAGCGTGGCTCGGCCCTGGCCCGGCAGTGGAAACGCGGCTAATGTTTACTTGTTTGAATAAATTTTAAAATAAGTAAAAACAAGAGATATAAAGGACTTACAGAAAATTCTGTGCTCCATACACACACCCTCTTACTCCATCTGGACATGGGTGCTCCCTGGGGAGACCTGGGTGGTTGCTGTGGGGAACACGGTGGAGCAAGTGTTCTCTGTGGGGTCTTGGCAGGCACAGACACTTTTTGGATATTCTTCTGCCTCTGCTGCTGCCCCCACTGTTCCCTCAACTTCTCCCTCTGCTGCTTAGGGATCCTGAGGTTTGTAGACGCAAGCACTGGTGCATTTTGCAAATGTCTCAGCAGCTCAGGGTTTTTAGGATCTCTCCTTTCGGAGATCTTGCCAATAACAGGTGCTCCCTGTGCACAACACACAGGCGCTATCTCAGGCTCAGCGTTCTTTCGTTTTTGCCTCTTTGATATGTTGTCTGGCATGGATGGTCCCTGCAGAAAAGCTTGAGGCTTCTGTTGCTGGAGCTCCTGCCTTATTGGCTCAGGGATCTTTAGTTTTGGCCCAGCTCCGATATTGTCTTGCATGGGTGCCCCATGTGAGGAGTATGTGAGCACCTTTGAGGCAGCCACTGGTGCCCTCTGTAGAGACTGGATGGGCATGGGCGTTTCTAAAGCGGCCTTTTTCAGATGTTTAATCAAATGTTCAGGGATCCTGAGTTTTCCTCTTTGTTGGGACCCTATGGGCACAGGTGCTTCCTTTGGGGATGCACCAGGCACAGATGTTATCTGTGGCTTTTGCTGCCTCCACTTTCTCCTCTGGTCCATTGCCATTGTTGCATCAGAGAAACCTGAGTGCTGGGCTTTCTCCGATGCATCACTGAAGATCCGGGATGAGGTGAGGTCCTCTTTTTTAGAACTTGGAGAGTTCTGCTGGGACCGGACAAACATGCATTCTCCCTGTCTGGACCCGTCAGGCACTGGTGCTTTCGGTGTCTGCTGCCTCCACTGCTTTGTGGTCTTCAGTTCTCCCTCATCATATTTCCCAGGCCTCCGCTTTCTCCACTGCCTTGTGGTCTTAGATGCATTACTGAAAACCATGGATGAGGTGAGTGGATGTGTGGATCTTGCGGGCACAGGTGCTCCCTGTGTGGATCTGGCGGGCACAAGTGCTCCCTGCGTGGTTCTGGCAGGCACAGGTGCTCCCTGTGTGGATCTGGCGGGAATAGGTGCTCCCTGTGTGGTTCTGGCGGGCACAGGTGCTCCCTGTGTGGTTCTGGCGGGCACAGGTGCTCCCTGTGTGGTTCTGGCGGGCACAGGTGCTCCCTGCGTGGTTCTGGCGGCCACAGGTGCTCCCTGCGTGGTTCTGGCGGGCACAGGTGCTCCCTGTGTGGATCTGGCAGGAACAGGTGCTCCCTGCGTGGTTCCGACGGGCACAGGTGCTCCCTGCGTGGTTCTGGCAGGCACAGGTGCTCCCTGCGTGGATCTTGCGGGCACAGGTGCTCCCTGCGTGGTTCTGGCGGGCACAGGTGCTCCCTGTGTGGATCTGGCAGGAACAGGTGTTCCCTGTGTGGATCTGGCAGGAACAGGTACTCCCTGCGTGGTTCTGGCGGGCACAGGTGCTCCCTGTGTGGTTCTGGCAGGCACAGGTGCTCCCTGCGTGGTTCTGGCGGGCACAGGTGCTCCCTGTGTGGTTCTGGCGGGCACAGGTGCTCCCTGCGTCATCTTCTGCCTCCACTGCGGTGTGGTCTTCAGTGTTGTATCTGAGAAGCCCGAGTGCTGGGAATGAGCCTTCTCAGATGCGTTTCCGAAGACCAGGGATTTGGGGCATGATGTTTCTCCTGCCTCCACTGTTCCCCCCCACTGGCCTGAGAGGAGGTCCCCATACTCAGGCTCCTCCGATATGGGGTCTGAAACTTCCATTATCGCCCACCACCGCCCCGCAGCAAGGGCCGTAGTGAGCTCATCTGAGAATTCAGTAGATGAGGACTGCTCTGCACTCTCAAAAATGGTGGGCATGGTTGACATACTCATATTGATGTTGGATATGTTGTAGAAAATGAACTAGAAGTGAACAATACTTTTTGCAATTTATATCTGTGAAACAATATGAAAGAAATAGAAGAGATTATTTGAGTAAACACACAGTACAAGAACCTGAAAGCTTGTTGTCTTAAGCCCAACGTATACTTATGTCGTCCGCATTCTGCAATTTTTGTCATCTGAAGTTCCACGGACATCCGTGTGTAGGCCAATTTTTGTGTTCACACTCACGGTGCGTGCACAACAACGCATGCGCTAGGTAATAATTAGGAAAGAAGAATGTTGACACGACTCAGTACTGCTCTTTGACATCTGGTAGAGTATAAATAAGAAATTGTGCGGTGTCAAACTGGTCCACCAACAAATAGCTGTGCGGACACGACTGTGCGCAAGATGGAGCGGAACATCGAGTATACCCGGGCCTTTAATTTTCAAAAAAATAAATAAAATAAATGGATGCAGTGTATGTTCAATGGCGATCCATCAGAAGAGGCAAGGGATGCTGAGAGCCTCCTTAAAATGTATTTAAAATGAACAATGAAGCTACAAGTTAATTGTTATTTTTATCAATTTCCCTACTTATGTGCATAACTAAGATGCACGTAATGTCAATGTATATAGTAATTTTTATTATGCCCGGTTGTCGAGGCAAATTTGATTGATTACACAAATCAGTTTAAGGCCAATAAGCTTTCAGTATCACTTCAGTGTGTCATCAGATCTGCTATCGTTTAGTCAATGAAATATAAATTATCAACAATTTTATATAAATATATATATATATATAAGATTGGATCATTATTGATTTACATATCCTCTCATTTCCACACAAACCGCCACTGTGTAGCCTACCATGAGTATTTATCTAAATGTAGCAAATCGAGACAATAACATTCCACAGTTTAAGCAGATTCTTCTGCAAATTATGAAAAGATTTAAAATTCAGATCCCCAAACCCTGTGTAAAAAGCATACTCACTCAATCGCCGACTCGCTACAATTAGAATAAATCCGCTGCACTCATTATACTCACCGAACGTTCTGAGGAATGCGGCGATCATTATGACGTAAGTTCATTATGACGTAACAATCGACCACTCGAGTTTGTGAGGGATGCGAGACCTAGGCTGTTTCGTTGTATTAAAAATGAACATGCAATATGCTACAAACAAAGACTGTCTTAGTATTTTTAATTCATGATTGTTGATACAAAAACTAGCGCTGTTTATTATTTATTTTTAGCATTTGCAGCTGGTGCATAAACGGGAGCAAGTGAAGCTGCTGGCATACATTTTATTACAGCATAACAGACCACCACTCAACCTTAATAAACAGATATTACAAAAAGCCCATTTCTGAAACAGAATATAATTCACAAAAAAGTTGGCTATCGTTGTTTTTTTCTTTTTTCTATTTATAATCGCTTTTAAGCGACATCAGACGAGGAAGAGTGCTGTCCCGAACTTCAGAAGACGTTGATTTTATACAATTATAAAAACAAGTCGTTAATTTAACTTACATTTTGCTATATAAGCCTACATCGCCAACGAAAATATTTCCAAATAAATCTATAAATCGTTGCGCATCTGTGAGAAACTTGTGGGAAGTTTTCAGTCAGGGAAACTGTTTTATCGGCTTGAGATGCTCTCTGAAGCCCAGACAGACGAGCGAAACAACGATGTCTCTTATCAAAAATATATATAAAAAAACCGCTTCTTCTCAGCTTATTAAACTATTATTTCCGTTATAATGTATTGATTGAAAACGGAGAATTATAACATTTGTATTTCAAACGCAACGCCGAGTTTATGAAGCTCAACGCTGATTAAGAAATAAACCGATGGTGCATTAAGATGACTGACTGCTGCGGTGCTTGAGACTATATTTGTCATTTTGTGTTTCTGTGGGGGGAAAAAAACTTATATGAGGCTAAGAATAGCCTACTATTTAGAATAGAATAGAATAGCATACTATTGACTATACGGGACAAATTGCGTTTAATAAGGCTTAAGGGACGTTTTGATGTCAGGGTTTCGTATAAACGGTGCAACCCGAAAAGCTTATTTAAATATGCATTAAGTGTTGTAGAAGTGTCTACCTGTAACGGTATATATTATTGACAAACACAATAAAAACAAGGTATGTAGGCTAATGTATTATTTAATTATTATAATTAGCGTGAATAATTAACTAATAATTTATTTTTTGTATTTTCAAGTAGTTAAATCTGTTTAAATAGGCTACTCAAATAATTAACCCTGTTAGGCTGTTGGGATCTAGGCTTATTTGTTTAGGCCTATCTAGCCTATTTTAAATATTCCCTTCATTTAAATAGCATGAGTCTTTTCCTACACTTGCTATAGCCTACTTCATACTTACAAATACAATTTGTTATAATAAACGTCAGTTTATAAAGGCAAAAGCAAAACCGGAAGTGAGCTAATGAGTGGTAATCTGCTGCCATCTACTGGTTATGGTGCTCATATGTTTGTCATTTGAAAAGTGTCTTATAAGTTGCCCAATCCTCCACTAAAGCATGAGAGATTCTCCATGTGTTTACAAATTATTTAAAAAATATTTTATTGTGGGGTAGGAGGGTGGTTATAATAAAATAATATTATTGTGAAAATTTTTTTATTTAAATTATGAAGATGGTAGAACAAATACTACACACATATGCATAACTGTAAATATTTACATATCATTTTACTACTATATATAATATAGTACTATAATATTTTTGTCATATATATTTTTTGCATTACATGAATGAAAATGGGATTATTTATTATTATTATGATATTGAGTTGGAAAGTTTTGGTGTGGAAATGTTCAATGAGGAACGTTATGTCATAATGACTTTTTTATCTTCCTAAAAATAGGCTTAATTTTCTTTAAGTAAAATACAATATCAGTTTGATTTGTGTTGAAATATATGGAGAAAGTAAAACATTTTAAAATATGAATGAAACATTTTAAACTGAATAAAATACCAATTAATTGCAAAATGTCTGTATAAAGTGTTTTGAATTATCACTATCCATCCCTTATTTTGTTAGATTTTTTAATGATCAAATACTGAGTAATAAAAATGCTTGCATTGTGTTCCCTTTCTAACCAAATGTTATTGTTTGATTGTAATCATAATGCAAAACCTGATACTTATCTAACAGAAATATCTAAAAAATATCAAAAAGCAGTCTTTAAGAATGTCTAAACGAAGAAACAAATAAAATGGAGAAATCATCTCTAAAAAAACAATGGGAATCAAAAATCCTCTCCTGTATTTTGTTCTGTACCCGTTTCACAGTATGTGTCTATAAGTTTGTTATGGAACTGCCATCTAGTGGTCCTTAAAGAAACTACGGATTTTATAGCAGGAAGTGCAGCTAGGCACATGTCTGATGCATGTTACTCCATCTGAGTGTTTTATTTTTTTCGTGGATAATCCTCATCAATCCTTGCTTTGGAAGTTTGAAGAGCAATAGCTGTAAGTTTTCTTTATGTAATTGCTTTGAGTATTTCAAAAGTGTATTTTGACATTAACATGTAAAGTTATTAGAAAGTGACAATTTAAGCATGTGACATGCTATCCTAAGTTTTCAATGCAAATAGTGAACATTCTAGGAAATATACAAGTAGTCTATTTGGATATGTATATGTGTTTGATATCAACAGTATTACTGTAATCTGTATATTATTATTTGTGTTATTTGAAGCTATGTTTGGTCATGAGTCTAATTGAAGATTGTATTTCTTTCTTTTAGTTTCACTCTGATCCATCGTAATGTGTGACAAAGATTTAATAAATGCTAGAACTTCAACTTGCATTTTTATGATTATAATGGATGGAGTTTAACTTGCTGTCAAACTTCGTAAAGATGATACATGAAGGGAGGACAGTATATATTTATATGGGGAGCTAAAGTATAGCCTACAGGCGGTTACACCACATTACACACATTTATATATTTTAACGCCACTGGATGGCGCTTTTGTCACTTAAAATTGTTTATTTTAAAGGCCTGCACTCTTATTTTTGTGAAATGTTGCATTTATTGAAAAAAAAATATTCTAATGGAAAAATAGCAAATAAAAATTGTATAATTAATGCATTAGAAACATAGAAACCTTTAAAAATTCTAAATAATAATCAAAAAATATTATTTAACAAAAATATATTACATTGGTTTTTTACTAAAAAAAAAAGTTACATTTTAAGGCTTCGGTCACTTCGGAAGAAGCCAAGTCCTAAACGAAGAGGACCAGAGGGTTAAATGTCAATTTATTTTCAATTTAGAAATGCTTTTTATTGATTTATTTGTTTCTTTTACACTACTTTAAAAAAAATGAATAATAAAAAAAGCTTTTTAAATGTTCATTTAAAAAAAAAAAAAAGATTTATTTTCGAGATTTGTTTGAATTAATTGTATAACTTATCCCATCATTTTATATCTTAAGTGTTAATCCTAGGTGAAAGTTTCTTGAGATTCATTGAACTAGAAGAGTTCCAGAAGTTTCTAGCGTTGGTAACCCTCCTCCCTCACTCCTCAGCTTGTGTTCTGTGTTCTGGTTCTCAGAGTGACGGTGTGGAACAGACTAACTACCTCGCTCAACGCTACTGTCAAGAGGCCATTCGTCAGATCAGCCGGCTGAGGCCGTCGACGGAACGAGACGCTCTCATCCGCCTGACCGAGCTGATGCTGCGCAGAGACAAGTGAAGCCGCACAGCTCCACCTCTGCCGTTACCGTACTGTAATGCAGAGCCCTGACCTCCATGTTCGACTGCTACAGGAGGACTAACTCTGCGAGATCATTGTAATTCCAGGTGTAGCACAGATGTGCTACTGTCACGTGTGTGTGGGGATCCATTACAGACGCACACTTAAACATCCGTCCACACTACGAAAGGCCAAACGTCTTTGATTCCACTGTAAGTGCTCAATAACAACCAAGGCCTTAAACCTCACTGGCTATTTAAATTAAAGGTATTTTTTAAAGTAAACAGTTGTTTGACTTTTTATTTTTGATGACTCTTACAATCACCATGAAACAAGTCATTTTAATATTTTTGATCAAATAAATGCTATTTTAATCCTATTAAAATGTAATATATTCCTGTGATCAAAGCTGCATTTTCAGCATCATTACTCCAGTCTTCAGTGTCACATGATCCTTCAGAAATCATTCTAATATGATCAAGATTTTTTTTTGGATAATTATCAATGTTGAAAACAGTATTTTATAACAACGTAAAAGTCTCACGTGTCACTTTTGATCAATTTAATGCCTCCTTGCTTGAATAAAAGAAATGCTTGAATTTACATTTCTAAAAAAAAAAGTTGACACCAAACTAGTTTGGCACGGAACATTTTTAAATAAACGTAATTGACTTTTTTTAAATAGAAACTAATTGAGAGGAAAAAGTCAGAATTGCGAGATGTAAACTCACAATTCAGAGAAGAATAAAAAGTAAGATAAGGAAACTTGCATTCCGTGTTTCAGTTGAAAAAGTCACAATTACCTTTATTTTTTTGATTCCATGGTGGAAACAAGTGTCCATATTGAACTGTATTGTATCCGTTTAGTATTTCCACAAAAAGGTTTAAATAATACTTACATTTCATGTTTTCCTGACATTAGATCATGTTTAATCCATCTAGAGCTGCAGAATCACCACCAGTTTACACTTGAACGCCTGTAACATTAATTCAAATATGGCTCTACATTCTGCTAAAAAAGTAACAAATAAGCCCAAAATGTTAAATGAATAGACCAAGGTTTTACATAGAATGATTTATTATAAAAGACTGTACAATTAAATTTCAATTAACATTATAAATACAAATTCTGGGCTGAGATGAGCTTCAGCACAGATGGAATTCAGTTGGAACACTTCAAATGTTTCAGTATGACAAAAAAAGTCTCAAGGCATTAGCTTTAAACTCCTGAAAAGACTGACGCAGTTGAATGAAATCTCTGTAGTCGTAAAAGCTCAAAGAGTGAAAAATAGACAAAGAAAGGTGTGATTAATGCCAGAGCTGAGTCGCGTAACTAGACCAGTTCAGACTCTTCATTCATTGCTCTCTGTACAACACGCCACTTGTTACAGACCATGGCACAACAAAACGAGTCCAGCATTGTAAGAATTGTGATTTGTGCTGATTAGATACTTTACAGCTTACATATTTAAGCTATCTACATAGAATTCATGTTTGTTCATTGCAGCAAATACTCTAGTCGTTTTGGCATTACCTAAAAATATTAACATGGAGGGAGACGTTGAAGCAAATGAAAAAGTTCTGTGCTTGTCTTTATTAATTTGGTTAATGATTGCAATTTATATCGACGTTTCACTAAAAATTAGAGCATAAACATAAATAGTCTACAAATGGCAATATTTAAAATAAAGTGTTCTGTAAATAATACAAAGATGGAAGCTGAATGGAATTTGACGTTCAGGTAAAAAATACATTTTTAAATTTTGTATGCATGCTTTACGTTAAGATTTTGATACACTTTGGGGCGATGACATGGTGCTTTAAGATAAAACACTAAAAATTAATTAGTTTATTAGATGAGTGATGGTTGACTTTCTGTTGGAAATGTCAAAAGAAAAGAAAAGAAAAATGGTGACAATCATCTACTTTACACGTTCACATGTTGTATCGACTTGAGGATAATGTGATTGACATTCACTACGGAAACCCCACAGGCTAACTTTCATTTTATGTACACTGACGTCCTCCGAACAGTTGCTCCATCCCGTTTGCCCACATCCACCCATCACCACAAAGTAAAGTTCAGATCGGCCGTTTTGTCAGGAACCAACATGAATCCTTGTACACGGTTTATACTGTGTTCATGATTTCATTGTTTGGGTAAATATGATTTTTAGGTGGAGTCCCTTCAGTCGGCATAGTGCATGATGGACTCCACGTAGTTCCCGGGAAACAGACCGGTGACGCCGCCGCTAACTCCCTCGAACCAGCCGTCGTCATTCTTCTTGATGATGTAGATGATGGCTCCTTCCATGAACGACAACTCATCGTCCTTATCCTTGATGTAGTCGTAGATGGCAACCACTGCAGACATGAACGTTATAGGTTATTAAAACAATAAGCCACATCAAGGGTGTTAATATGATCAACTATAATATGATCAAAGACACCAGTGTTTAATAAATAGCTCTATTAATACGATTATTATGAACAATGTAAAAAAAGTACAAATAGTTACATGTTAAAATACAAATAAAAGAATGTCACTACTACTACTACTAATAGTAATATTTTATTTATTTTTTAAATTATTATTATTATATTGACTTCAAAATATAAAATATAAAAGTTACATACATAAAATAAAATAAATAAAAACAATGGTAAAAAAAAATAATTGTTAAACAAACAAAAAAAAAACCTGGGCCCTCATTAAATTATGGAATAATTGTTAAAAAATAAATAAAATAGGCATATTTGTGGAAAAAATATATAATATTTGAGTTACATAAAAGCTTTTTATTTGTTTTCTTCCTAATTGTCCTTGAAATAGTGGCAAAGAACCCCCCCACCCCAAAACAAAAATGGTTTGGCCACTGATCAAAATTTGATGTTGTCATTTGATTTGAAGTTCAGTAGGCTAACGTTACGCTCAAAAAATGTCCGTTCAGCACAAGTCCGGTGCTCAGAAAAGAAAAGGATAGAGAAGAAGAAAATAGAGGCCTTAGAGATGTCCTAAACAAATATTTTTAAAAAGGTGGTGACGGTGAAGCTGGAACTAACGTTAGTAAAGTCAACGTAGAGCAAGGTAAACAGCGCAGCCAACGTTTATGAGTGTTGTCAAAGACCCGGTACTTCGGTACCAAGTCGGTACCATTTTTTTTTTCCCAAGCGCCCTAAGTTCATTGTTGCATAGCAACGACAGGACAGACGCCACGGGAGAGCGCACGCTCGTGGAAAAGAGAAAGCGGTGCGAACTGCGCTCTCCGTGATGACGAGGAAGTATCAGCAAAGAATTAACTGATTTCTAGCCCTTATTAGCTTTACTACTAGATATATTTATGGAGATGAGAAATAAAAAGCCGGCTGAAATGCGTCACTGTCGGCATCGGTGAACAGATAATGGGCCAGATCCGGGTCTATTTTTGCTGCTCTGCTCATGCTTAAAAGTGAAAGCACACTTCTGATGGACAAAAAATAAATATGATTTCACTCAAAAAGTGCCCAAAATGCACAGATTTTGCATGTCTAGTGTGTTTTAACAAGAACTGCAGTAGGCTATGTCAGAAAAGAAAATGAAGACATTTATAGAAAATGTACCCATTTAAGCATGTTTTTGTTTTTCAGTTTGGGTAAAAGTATATGGTGTTTTATAAAAAAAGGAAGAGCAAGGGAAAAGGAGAGATCTGGGCGTGGGGGGGTCCCATCTAAGATTATCTTGTCCCGGGCCCTGGCAAGACTGTCAGCTGGCCTGCATATGTTAATAAATAAAATAAACGACTGCTAAATAATAATACTAATTTTAATAATAAAACAATATAGGTTGTTACTTTACATGAATAAACATTTGATGTAGATTAAAAAGGTAGATGAAAAACTTCACCTTTCTCCATGTAGATCTTGGGGGCCCACTGAGGGTCTCCGTCTGCATAGGGGTCACTGTACTGCACTACAGCGGCCTCCTCGTCTTCATAGTCCACTGGTGGAGGAGGGGGAGGCGGGGGCGGAGCCTCGTCGAACATGGGGATGTCATCAGGGGGAGGGGGGGGCGGTGGAGTCGGGGTCTCTGCAACTGGACACGCATCATACAACAGTCAAGCATATTAATAACGCGGCTCCCGAGTGGGCATGCGCTTCAGACGCTCATGCAGACCGCCGGTTAGTAGACATGCAAATCACACGAACAACGGGGAATCTGCATAAACACTCATGACGGGCGCTGGATTACACACAGATCTATGGGATTGTTGTGTATGTATGAAGGAACGCACGGATATGAATACTTACCAGATTACATGGAACAGAGAAGTTCAATTCAACAGTCAAATGATGGCAATATTATGGAATATTCCACATAATAAATAGTACACACATCACACACACACACACACTCAAACTAGAACGCCACTGAAGGGTGTTTGCGGAATTGGGGGGGTTAATTTTCAAAAAACTTCAATGAAAATTAGAAATGTTGTCTTGGCCACAAACTGAAATAAGATTAAGTTGAAAAATCCTGAAAAAATAAACAAATAAAAATAAATAATAATCCTGAAATAAAAGTAAAAGCTATTTAAAAGACTAATAAATACTATAATAATGTATAAAAATACTAAAATTAAAATTCAAAATTAAACGAAGGTAGAAATAATTCTTGTCAGCCTAATACAAATTAAAGATTTTCCAGATAATATTCCATTAATTTTATTTGGCTTTAATACAGGGACTTAAAAAAAAGAAAAAAAAAAGAAAAATTATATATATATATATATATATATATAAATCAATTATTTAACCAATTATATGCATATCATGTGATTGATGAGATTTCTTTAAATAATAATAAAATATTATAATATTATTTATAATGACACCTAATATTTTTCTAAAACAACAAATAGTTCTTTATACATGGAAATATATAGCTGCCTTAGTGAAATCATCATATTTTAGGGTCCTTGTTTCAAAAGTGGTTGAAAACATTTCCTCCTTGAATTTGCTTTTTACACTATTATTTTTAATATGCTTTTTATATATTTAAGATAAGCATGCACTTGCATGGCACATGAAACCAATATGAACTATATTTAATCAAACAATTACTTCCATTTTCCAGACAATCACTAAAACAAACAATAGCAAACTGACCAGAGTTGTGCTCATAGTCAACATTATGGCTTTGTGAGACTTCCTCAAACACGCATCACAGTCCCAGAATGCATCATGAGAGGGCAGCAGAAACCACTCTAGGCATTTTAAGACTAAACCTACAATGACAGCTTCATCAACCTACAGTAGATCCACTCTTTCTGAAAAATACAGCGCACTTGAACTAAACGTCTGTCAGCAGTGAGTTTAGGCCAAATCCTTCCCATGGTGCTTCAGCTGGGTACAAATCAAACAAAAAGCCATACACTAAAGTATCCCATGAAACGGTGTCCAATATCACACAGGGCAAGTGTATAAATGAGGCATGCTGTATCGCCATTGAATATAACCCAATGTAAAACAAACCCTAGAGAACACGTACAACAGACTAAAACAATGAACGCCTTTCGAGGACAAAACGTTAAATTCTTGCCCCAAACAGCCTAGTAAGCCACTTGAAAGTTACGTAAAGCAATAGACACTTATGTAAATGTGTGACACACTTTTTGTATTCAGAAAACGCAGGCTTTAGGCGTTAGCAAAGGCTTTATTTCGATCTGTTGTAGTGTACTGAATTATACAATGGCAATACACATGCAATCTTCGACCTGCAGTCGCCACGCAGAATCAACAGTGACTACTTCACAAACAGATGGAGATGGGGGCATGCAGTGAACCTCGAACACATCCACATGCTAGGGTGAGAAACGTGGCCGTCAGACTTACTGTTTTCCTGAACTCTGGCCACAAAGCCTGTGAGTGGGATCTGTGGGGTGAGCTGGGGCATCGGTGGAGGAGGAGGGGCCATACACACTGAACACCACACACACACACCACACACACCACACACACCACACCACACACACACACACACACACACACACACACACACACACACACACACACACACACACACACACACACACACACACACACACACACACACACACACACACACACACACACACACACACACACACACACACACACACACACACACACACAGAGAGCAGGAGAGACCAAGAGGAAAGAAGAAAAAAAAAGCAGGAAGACAAAAGAAAACATCAGTCCCACATAATAAAAGATGGGGAAGTGTAGTCCTATAGGAATAGGAATAGAAAGACTGAACATGTCATTCTCTCTGGTAATTTGATGTCAAATAACAAATCGGCAGCGTTCTCATACCTTTTGACCAATGGATTTCTTGCTTTTCAGTAACACTTTAAGGTTCAAAATTCTCATTTAAGATTGTATTAATCTCCATGTTTGTTTGTTTTTCCAGGACTGAATGTTTCAATTTAAAACTTTTAAATGTCCAGATATTTTTAGGTTTTCCAGATAAAATAGCATTTGAATATTTTTTTTGCAAAAGTTTCATTGCAAAGTAGTATTCAGAAAAAAAAAAAAAAAAAAAGAAAAAAAAAAGTCAAAAGGCCTAAACTTTGCAGTGGAAAAGTAAAAAACAATAAGTATTGTATATCATCATAAACCCTACTGTTCAAAAGTTAGGGTCGGTACAATTTTTCTGCATTTATGTAATCAAAATAATGATAATTATAAAATAAATATTATAATAATATGACTAGAATTTAAAATAACTTTTTTTTGTATTTTAGCATCTTAAAATGTAATGTCTTCTTGCAATGCAAAGCTGAATTTTCAGCATCATTACTCCAGTCTTCAGTGTCACATGATCCTTCAGAAAACATTATAATATATTGATTTGTTGCTCAAGGAACATTTCTTCTTATTATTTATCAATGTTGAAAACAATTGAAAGCTATTTAATATTTTTGCGATGTATTGTGATAAATGTTTTCAGTATTCTTTGATGAATAGAACATCATTTATTTGAAAATCTTTTGTAACAAATGTCCTTACTGTCATTTTTTAAATTGCATTTAATCCTTATTAATTAAAAGTATTATTATAATTAAATTTTTTTAATCGTACGGACCTCAAACTTTTGGAACGGTGGTGAATATCATCAACCAAAATATAAAAAGTTATGATAAAATTGTTCTTAACACTTGTTGAACACTTCTTAAACAAAACAAAGCAAAATGTTGCACAGTTAGACGAAAGTAAGATAAAAAACGAACTCCACTGTTCACATTGTGACAGATGATGTGATCAGACGGTGTGAAAGTGGCCAGTTAGATTTTCCCCTGAACGCATGAATGATGCGATGCCGATTTAACCGTCCTTCACTCTAATGCTCATGGACACCTGACAGTGGGATAGTTCAAATCTCAGCTTGAATGCGTAGAAGACAATAAATCTCCATTCATACACAGGGCCCTGTGCTCTCACCAATCATAAATCTGAGGCCTTTTCCGGTCTTAATGACATTAGTGTGTACGGCCGCACACCTGTTCCCTTCTCCACAGACGGGACGAGCAGAAAAATAACTGCCTTTTATGATGCATGGATATGGCTTTCCACTAGCTATTGCTGAATTGAAATTTTGCCGGATTTAAACTGTCGAGTGCGTGATTCAATTTGTTGTGAGTTTGAACGTGTCTGTATATTCGTGCAGCGTTCTTCGTTTCTTACTTGCGTTTGTGCCCCCGTTAACGTGCGGCTGCTGCAGGGAGAACTGGGAAGACACGGACGGGGCCCGGCGGTACGTTCCTGTGGCGGAAACCATGGAGACGGAGGACGAGGTGTTGGAGTTGTGTCGGGAGATCTGCCGAGATATCGTGCCGAACTGGGACATGGGGATTGGCCCGAGACCCGGCCCAGCAGCCACAGCTGTTAGTGCCCACAGAAGAGGGTACAAAGACAGGAGAAAGTCCAGGAGTGGCCAGTGAATTACATACATACATACAGCAGGCAAGACGAGCTTCCCGAGAATGAAGACTTTAACAGATTCGTTTGAGGAAATAACGAACAGGCAGAAGAGTGAATCTAACCAAACACACCAAGCACATTTCCAGGTCATATTTGATACTTTTCATACTTTTTATAGTGCTGTCAAATCGATTAATCGAGATTAAAGGGATAATTCACCCAAAAAAAATAAAAATTGTCATCGTTTACTCTCAAGCTCAAGAGAGGCCTATCAACTGTAACTGCAATTGCAGATTTTGAAGAGAGATGGTGACCAAAAGGAAAGACTATGTACTGCAGCTTAAAAAAAAGAAGAAATATATATATATATATATATATATAGTATATCACAAACTTATGGTAGATGCGATCAATCACAATTAATCGATGTGACCACACTATTCTTTTTAAGCAGAAAAATAGTGAAGCCTGATTTTGCCGTTATTTTCACAAATATTAAGCAAATATTTTCCCTACAAATACTTACTGTAAGGCAAACAAACAAAACAAAAAAGTAGATTTATAAAATATTATACTAATTTAAATAGTTTTAGCTTCTTTACAATGATAGTAAAAATTATATTACAGTATGAGAATTTAATGAGAATCTTCATAGAAATCAAAGAGAAACTCAAAAGTAATTATATTTGATATAATATTTCTTTTGATTGTGGGTTTAAATCTGACCAGGACATGTTTCATAAGAATCACAAAGAAAACCTGGGCTTGAGAAACCCAACATCAGATTAAGACTCACTCTTTTTACTTTAATAACTACAAACAATGGCAATGTAATTATACAACACTACAACAGGACCTGCAATAAAATGAGCAAAGTTAGAAAAGGCCCTGAGAAAGAGTACCATGTTGTAGTTGTATTTGTAATAATTTCGTCCTTCGTGTGTTTACACTGTAGATGGGATTTCCTCTATAGGGACATTTCCTGTTGACAGTGTCAGATAACAGATTACAGGGAAACCCTGGAGAGACACGCTCTCCCTGATAGTGATGGGCAGAACGAAGCGAACAACAAACACAGTGGACAAACATCACTGTGGCACCACAAGCCTTCACCAGTGACAAGTGATATGAACACAATACAAATATCTCATTTAAGGATGAACTTCTCATCCAAAATATGTCCTGGTTAAGCCAGTGAAAACCTGTTCTGATGAACCGAATTATGGGATATGATGTTTACATCTTACATTTAAGCATTTAGCTTTTATCCAAAGCACTTACAAAAGCAATTAGTCAATTCGTCATGCACTGGCTAACACGATCTTTCAAAAGAGCCTGCAGAGAGGAAGTCTCTGACAACATCGCCAACACAATGCTAGGTTGTGTAAGGCGGTTGCTAAGGCATTGCTATGAAGTTTCTAAGTCTGGCATGAGTCAAGAGAGCCCACCCTCAAGATCCTACAATATTTTTGGTTTCAAGATGCAGCTTGAGTTTCTCCATGTCAAGGTGAAGTAAAATTAGTGAAACTTCAGTGAAATTTAGCAGAAAAAGCAAGTTCAACGTCCATTGCCAACACTAGTGATTTATGAAACACCGCTTACTTAGAAGTCACTTCCAAACCAAGAAGCTTTTTACTGGTAAATTTGCATGTTCAAAGTTCAACAAACAAATCCACATGGGAAATGTTTAATGAAATTCCCAATCACGCAGATTCGTAATGAGAGGACGTAATTTCGCCATACAAAGGTATGTGACCGCATTTTAAGGGTTTTTAGTATATTCAAAAATGAAAATGATGACTGAATTTTCATTTTTGGGTGTACTAACCCCTTAAGATGCGGTCACATACCTTTGTATGGTGAAATGCAGTCCTCTCATTAAAAGATCTCCATTTGTGTTCTGAAGATGAACGAAAGTCGTACGGGTTTAAAACAACATGAGGGTGAGTAAATGATGACAGAATTTTCTTTTTTGGGTGAACTATCCCCAATAACCCATTAAAGGCCCATTCACACCAAGAACAAGAACTATAAAAAGACAATTATAACAACAACTATATTAGCGTACAGACCAACGGACAATAACGTTCTGTTTATTCTAAGCGCGCTCTGCAGTTTTGTCATCTGCCACTTTGAATGCTTAAGCTTTTCAAAGTCCGATGGATTCTGATTGGCTGTCAATATTTTTATTCTTAATCAGCTAGAAACAATCGTTCTGAAAGGCATTCCAACAATATTGTTCCTCTATGACATTATCATTATAGTTGTGGTGTTGTCCCTATTCTCACAGAATTAGAATTATTATTAAAACAGTATAGTTATTGTCCTTGGTATAAATAGGCCTTAAGTCTACTGGATTTTTTCCCTTATCAAACAACACTAACAGTGAATTATGTGAAATTCTTTTAGGCAGTTCAGAGACTTCTCCACAGTGATTTAAATTGGTTGATTAAGCACAATTCCAACACCCAAAATAACAATTATCACCACCACCAAAAGTGACCCATTCTGACACCCACAGACAGAGAGGTGGACCGGGGCGGTAATCGTCTGGAACAGATTTTGTGCAGTTGGCGATGGGATTGGGGGAGGGGCTCACCTATAGCAGCGGCTGGCATTGGTGGAGCCTGACCGGGGAGGGGGGGTGGAGGAGGAGGGGCTGGGGGAGGAGCAGCCCATGAGGGTTCGACTGCGGGTCAGAACGTCATATCAGAAACACACCTTGAGCGCGATTCATTCATTAATAGCCCACAAAAAATTAAGCTCTGTTCCAAAACCCAGTGAGCAACATTGCTATCTACATAGACAGGCAGCATCCAAAACATCCTATATCCTTGTAAGTTGACTGATTTGAAATGTTCCACATGGGCAGCAACTTTTCGTGGCACAGAAATTTTAGAGTCGAGCCTCCCATGTGCTTCATGTATATCACTTGATACAATAAGCACATAGGAGACTCAACTCTAAATTGGATTTTGATGTTTGAAATGATGCTAAGCTAATAACACAATGCTAAAAATATAGCATAAAACACAAACACTGGGTAAAACCATGTACTGCAGTGACAACATTTTTGACAACCTTCTCGAACGTTTGCCTCACCCCAGTCCCCTTGACAAAAACTGGATTTTGCCATTGGCTTTTGGATTATTGCAGAAAAAAGCTCTTTGACCAACAAAAGCTTATGATTCTCACACATTTTGTTTACCATGATAATCTTCACAAATGCGGAACTTGGAAGCCTAAAAACAAAATCACCATAAATAAACTTTGCAAAAGTCGTATGACATCATCTCTAGCCTCAACTCTTTCAATCTTTATTTAAAATCTACAAGCTATAATAGTTTGCAAGAGCGCGATTATAAACACAATGGGGCAGTAAAAGCAGACTAGTGAGATGAATTTCCTGTGAATTTCCTTTATCAAGCCACATTAAAACTCAAAAATGTCACAAAGGGGTTTTAGTGGTTTTTTTTTGTAGAATAAAACTTGAGAATATCTAGAGCTTTTGTTTACCACAGACCTTATTTCAGGCATTTAAAACACATTAAAACCCATTGACTTCTGGACAATGGAACCGGAAGTGTGTAACTTGTTTCTGCGTTTTAGGACTCCTGCAGCTTTCTGGACAAAAAATGCCTTTTAAAATACTTACAATAGACTGAAAACACTCCATAAACAATTTTTATTTAGACTGAACTCATGTGAACTGATATTTTTGATCAACCCGTTTATTATATATAAACTATTTTGCATTTATCAAATTTTCAGACCCGAATGACGCAAGTATAATCAACATTACCTCAACTCTGTCCGCCATCTTGGATTAAATTTGTAATGAAACCGTCTTCTCCAAAAAGGGTACAACTGATGCTGTCTAACGAGAGCTAAAACGAGGGGTCTCGGCTTAAAAGTTTAGAATAGCCAAAATGTGTTTAAGATGCCTTAAAATGCTGCCTAAGTAGGTAGCTCACTAGGTTTTGGATGCCAAAATAGTCCTTCATCAGAGCCTAGAAGAAAACCTAGAGGAAAAACCTTAAACTTCATTATACAAATACACAAACAGATAAATAAAAGGGTACAAGGACAAAGAAGCTGCATTCAAAAGTCTTGTCAGCACTTAACCATAATCCAGGAAAAGGAAATCAGAGGCGCTGATGCAGTGTTGCTATGGTGACTGCAAGGATTCCTGCTCCTCTTGGCTACAGCAAGTATATCAGAAGAGAACAGGACAGCGACCTCTTTTCTCACTAAACTCGTTCCTTTTTTCCTGTTCTCTGCCGACAGACCAGCCTTTAGAGTTTTCTACTTGCTCTCCATTTCTACCTGTCCTTGTTTTGTGTAGTGGCCTACTTAGACAAACCTTTAGCTGGAAGAATCAGGCCACGCACAACTAATCCTGCTCCGTTTCTCACTCTGGAGAACAGGAAATACTGCAGTGTTAAATACCCACATGTGGAGAGTAAGTCTAATTCTCCAGTTGGCCCTAACCGAGGGCATTGTGCTTCAGCAGGAGCTCACCTGGGACTGAGTTGGGAATGGAGGGAGTCGGTACAGCGATGGGAATGCCGATGCTGCTGCCGCCACTGTTCTCTCGACTGCCGCTGCCCCCGCTGCTGCCACTACAGAGAGATAGAGAAGTCGTCAGATACAGTTCTCAGCATACTTCCATTCATAGTATGCATACTGCATACTTCAGAAATTACATGTGTATAGTATGTGCATTTTCCACACCTGGATGACCTACTACATCAGCCAAAACAGAATACTTTGAGGAGTACTGTATCCCACAATGCAATTTGACGATCAATGTGATGGCAATATCAACAGCGATCTTTTTCTCAACTCGTTAGATTACACTGCCAGAAAACAACACATTACTAAACAAAATAAAAATGCGAAATAACCGTATTAATAGGGCTGCAAAATATGCAGTACATTAATGACTACAAAATATGAATAAGAATACTAATATTAATTATTAGAATTGTGCTGTAAATAAAATGATTATTATTAAATTAAAATAAATATTGCTATTGCGATATTTCACTGTAAAATAAAAACGACCATTTAAGAAAAATATAATACGTTTTATTTCACAGTACAAATGTCGGTCTTAATTTCTTCATTCTCAAGTGTTAAACCATGAAACTTTTATTTTGACAGAAAACCAAAGCAAACCCATAAAACATCTCCTTTGTTGAACACAGATGGTTTCTAAGCGCTTTTCATTACAAGTTGGAGAATAGTTGCCAGATTTTGCTTTCCCAAATACACAAGTAACCCGAACTCAATACTGGATCATGTGTAAACAAACACAATGCCGTGCTTCACTCTGTCTATATGTATATTTATTTATTTTAATTGCAGCTTTTGTGATTTGATAATCATACTAAGCCATATCGCGATTTTGTCCAAGATCACTGGATGCCACAATGAGGTCATGATAGCATACTACTGCATACTACTAGCATACTATAAATGCATTCTGCATTCTGAGCATCACAGGCTCACATGGTAAAGTGACCTAGATACACACTTGGCTTTGAGACACAGTGTACTATGTTAGCCATACGTAGTTACACGTACGTTCAACACAGATCAATTGATGGATTATTCAACACTGTAGAGCTACGAACATCACTGCACCAGTGATACACCCCCACATGATCCTCTGTGTGTCCATGTAGAAACCAGAGCAGCAGGGGTTCCCATGATGCACTGCAAGAAATCTCATCACAGCACAGGCTTTATTGCTCCATTATCTAAACGGAGATAGAGTTAAATGATCTGATTTTAACTAGAGATGTGCAAATCTTTTCCAATTGAATAATTTTCAAATGATTCTGTGGGTTGTCTGAAAGACTAGTACAGGCATTTAGAGAAGATCATATAGAAGCTAGTTTCCGCCATTGCATAAACAAAATAAAAACGGTAACTCCGACTTGTATCCCACAATTTGTTGCAATTGCGAGCTTATATTTCACAAATTTTTAAAAATTGATTTAACTGTTTATATCCCGCAATTGTGACTTTCTCGCAATTTAAAAATGTAACTAATAAGCAGTGTTAAATGTAAATTATTTTATCACCCATTGATATATCAAAAATGTACCTACCAACATACAGTATACTCATGTAAAGCAATTAATACAATATAGCACATCTCGGCTGTGTGATTTTTTTATATTGTTACATATAGCCTATCTCACATTTAACCTTATCCACATACATACATTACTCACGTAAAGCAATACATACTATAAGTGCAAATCTGGTCTCAGAACGTAACTTATTGCCCAGCTCTTTATATAAAGTTGAATATATAAGTATGTCCAACTTTATCCGCATACATAGAGCATTCTTGTAAAGGGTGATATATCCTGTATAGCATATTTGAACTGCTTGATTACTTGTATTGACGCAAAATGTAACTACATCATCGCCCAGCTCTAATCTGCTAAATGCAATATCAAGAAATTATATTATAAACATTATGATATGAAACAATGTGTATTGTGAAAAGCGTTATTTGACTTAACTTGATATCTGGTCATCTGACCAACATCTAAACACTCACAATGAAGAAATCACTACTCAACTTCACCAGATAACTAGATCCATTTCTAAATGTAACCTTAGAGAAACTAAACGGTGAACTGACACTGTCGTAACCCATAATGCATCAGGTACCCAAAGAACTTTGGATGAAGGCAGCATGAACAGAGCTGAGTAAGCAGCAGCGCATGCTTCCGGAGAGCAGATAATGGCTCAGGTGGAGACAAGGATTCATACTTCATCTTAAATCACACAAGAAGTGCATATACAAATGGCTGACGCTGCAACAATCACATCGATTGATAAACACAGTCGGCTACACATCAGTAATCGAGAACACCTTCACTTTATTTGAAGTGAAAACAATAAATCTCTGTTCTCGTATGTGACCAAGGACTGAGGCTGTCAAGAGCAGAGGCGGACAGAGTACACAGCTTCATTACTTGAGTAAAAGTACAGATACCCCTTGCTAAATTTTACCCAAGTACAAGTAAAAGTACTACAGTCAGATGTCTACTTAAGTAAAAGTACTGAAGTACTTGTTTTTAAAAGTACTTGAGTATCAAGAGTACAAGAGTACATTTTCTAAATATTGCATTACTGCTGCCACAGTGCTTACATTTATGTACAGAAACGTCCTACATGGAGTTATGAAAAATGTTAATGTTAATACTGGAGAATGTAAAAGGAATTGAAATTAAAATCAAGTCATTTTCATCTTTTTACCATGTTGCTTTATTTAACATATAAGAAAATTTCAGAAAATGTAAATAGTCTGGCGAGGAGGGGCCACGGATGGCACATTCCCGGGATGGACCTGCTGCGTCTTCTTACATTTTTTGTCCATGGTTTAGTCTCTTATAATGCTGCGTTCCAGGCAGGTTTTTGAGCACGTAAATCACGACTACAAACCACGACTCACGACTTTGAAGCGTTCCAGCCCAGTCACGCCAAACTAAGTCACCTGAGCGCAAGGAATTTTTTTTTTTTTTTCATAAGCATGATCAATGCTGTCAAGTTCAGGTTTACGTCACCTTAACATTTCCATGCGGCAATACACATTCACGACATACTTAGTTAGTTTCAGACACATAACATTGTAATACATAATCGTGTGTATTATTATTATCATTATTATATTATTATTAATTTGACTGCATTGTTATCTTGTCCTAAAGTGTATTCTCACCGTGTACCGCCTGCAGAAACACTGCATCCGCAGGGGCTGCCATTGTGGTTTTGTATGGTTTCGCGGGCTATGTGACGTCAGAGCTCGTAACTGGGAGTACATCGATTTAGTACGAGTTCACGGGTGGGAAGTCACGGGTTTGACTGCCGTTCCAGTGCACTTTCACGGGTATAAGGTTGGAAAAACACGGGTTACAGGTTGCCTGGCATAAATCTGACCATGAGTTGACTTTGGCGGAAAGCTGAAGCTGATTGCTGATAGGCTGTCTCAATCAGTGGCGCCTGCACAATCCAATCACGTTTGAGAGGGAAACAACAAATTGAGGGTTTCCGAGATTTTTCTTTTTTCCTTTTTTTTTTTTTTAGAAGTAGTAACGGGTACTCACGGTTATGGATAAAAATGTAGTGGAGTAAAGAGTACAATATTTGCCTCTCAAATGTACTTGAGTAAAGTCATGAGTACTCCCCAACAATGATACTCGAGTAAAGTACAGATCCCTCAAAATTGTACTTAAGTACTGTACTCAAGTAAATGTACTCCGTTACTGTCCGGCTCTGGTCAAGAGTGACGTAAAAGGACCATATCGTTCAAAAGTTTGGAGTTGGGAAGATTTTTTGTTTTTGAACTAGATATATGTCATGTCAAGTCATCTTCATTTACCGTATATAGCGCTTTTAACAATGTAGATTGTTTCAAAGCAGCTTTACAGAGATAAACATAATTTAAGGTAACAGAGATTGTTTTGGCTCTATAGCAGTTCTTGAATAATGTTATTTTCCAGCTAAAGTTAGTTTTGATTGATTCACTTCCGTTGAAATGATCATTTGTTATTAAATTAGGGGCCGCTAAGACGACGCCGTTCTCTCTGAACAGACTTTAAACGTGAACCTGTGATAAACGCTGATGACGCTCACATGCGCATTAAGAATTGATTCTATAGTTATGTGTGTTTGAATATATGTGCGCAGGTTTGCTTACTTTAGGGTTAGGAATAGGGCTTGGTTTAGGATTAGTTGCATGTATTTATGCACACTGTATGGTCATTACTATAGTAACTACATGTAACCTGTGTAAGAAGAACACTGTGAAATTAAGTGTTACCCAATATTGTGTGTAGTCAAATTGCAGTGCACTTTCATAGCCGTTTAAGCGTCTAAAAACATGCGAAAATCACCAAGTTGACATTCATTGTTATTTTACCAGTACAATTCTTCACAATTTCTACTTTGTGTTTTTATGGAGGAAGGTAAAAAGCTAAATCTTTAGTAATTAGATGGATTCAGCAGGCCACACTCACAAGACCTGGCGTTGTGGTGCCACTATTTACACAAATGAAAAGTTTTGTATTATTTATGGCATCACAGTCAGCATTAACTAATGAGGCCAATTCCTTCAGTCATTCTGAGCATGAGCGCTGCAGTCCTGATTGTGTTTAGTAAGCGCTGGGGAGTGGGATGAGGGGTTATTCCCTCTGGTCTGGAGTGCGGTTGGGGTGTGATGACATTATTTACAGATGTTGGACGAGTGGGTATGAAGAGTACTGATCGCACACTGGAAACATTCAGAAACCCCCCGATCATCGTCATTTAGACATTAGCAACATGAAGAACATGAGCTAAATGTTATACCCCCAGAGGATGTCAAATATGCGCTGACATTCAGAAATAAAACTGTGGAGGCTGATGGAAAAGTGTGGGAGAGGACGAGTGGAAAAAGCCAAATTAAGAGAGAAAATGAGATATCTGATTCATTAGTAAAGCCCTTGCACGTATCATAGACAGTGTGTCTGCAGGCACAAAGGCAAATAAGGAATACAAAATTACTCAAATTAAATGAAAAAACTTTAAATTAAAAACGTTTTTAATTAGTAATAGCAATAATAATAATAAATCATATTCATTAAAAATGTGGAAAAACAATTTGATAGATAAAATGTGACCCTGGACCACAAAACCAGTCACATGGAGCAATTTTATGAAATTGCGATGTATACATCATATGAAAGCAGTGTAAATAAGCTTTCGATTGATGTATGGTTTGTTAGGATATGACAATATTGGCCGAGATACAACTACTGTATTTGAAAATCTGGAATCTGAGGGTGCAAAAAAAACAAAAAACAAAACAAATCGCCTTTAAAGTTGTTCACTTATGTTCGCGATTGTGCTGCATTAACTCATAAAAATTAATGTTTTATATATTTACGGTAGGAAATTTACAAAATATCTTCATGGAACATGATCTTCACTTAATATCCTAATGATTTTTGGCATAAAAGAAAAATCGATAATTTTGACCCATACAATGTATCGTTGGCTATTCCCACAAATATACCCGTGCGACATGTGACTGGTTTTGTGATCCAGGGTCACAAACGATAGGCATAACAATAGAACCAGACAGACGGATAGATGGATAGACAAATGTGTGTTACCTGTGGGTTCTGGGTCTCTGGTTGAGAGATGCGATGCGTCCTGGACTGTACTGGCTGCTCAAGCGAGCTGGACTCGTCATGTAGTCATTGGGAACGGTTGGCGGTTTCACCGGCTCAAGCGTTTTATAAGGATTGTTTCGCCTGCATTTGTATTTAAAACAAACAGGCATATATGATTTATGATACATGATTTATGATTTCAGACTTTGCTACCAAAAATTGCTGTCAGTGCCGAAGTATTGTCTGATAGCTTTATCATTCTGCTCAGTAACGTTTTCATTCTTTTCACACTGAAGTATATAATAAGATCTTACCCAAGAGTGCCTTGTCCTGCCAAGGGTGGGCTGGGAGGTTTCTGTGTGGGGGGATTGGTCCTGGACAGAGTTCCTCCTCTGACTGACTGATTGTTTCCGTGTTGCTGATTGGACAAGCAAAACATCAGTTTAAGTATTCGACCAGAGCATCATCAGCATACATAAAACAGTGACTAAAGGAATGGAGCTGAGAAGGGGACTTTACCAGACAAAACAAGAGATTTCATCCAAACGTTCTGTTTTCTACTGCAATAAAAGGGCCTCATTCATGAATATATAATACATATATGAGTAATTTGTGTGTAAAATGGACCTTCCTGAAAACTCTTCTCACAAATGATTTGTAACCTCGGATTTGATAGTTAAAAGTGTGCATGTTAATGAAATAATTTATAAATAAGGTATGCATGCAGGCTCCTTCACAATTAGCATAATCTCGAATCACAACTATTGAACTACATGTCATTTGGAAACTCCCTTCTTAGCTTTGGCTCCAGTATAATAGAAATCTATAATAAAAAGGAAAATGGACTACATGGCTGTTACTTTTGTTTTACCGAATTAACTTATTTTAATTTTTAACCAATTAATTTAGGCACTATATCTATAATTATCATATATAGTGTTAGATATTTTATGCACCATTTATGTATGGTTGGGAGCAGGTGTACATTTTTTGATGATACACTTTCACACAAAAAATCATTCTGCTCATGTTTCATTAATGAGGCAAATGATCGTCCACTAATTGTCTTTTCATTTTGAATCAATGGTCCTATTTCTAATCAGCAAGGCAGTAGAAATAGCATAATAATGAATAATGACATATTTCAATAATAGCAAATAGGAATATTTAATTGCATTTCATTTTAATTCATTTTAATTAGGTAAAATGTTTTATACAATATGCACAATATGTTTACTATCCAATAACAATTATTAGCAGATTTAATACATACACAATAGGAAACTAACACTTATCGACATTCTCTTCTACGATCTCAAAATGCTCAGATATTAGTTGACGTACTGGCCTCGCCAATATATATCAGTCTATCACTATCATATAGACTAAAAACCTGACATTGACAGTCAATAAATTACAAACAAAATAATAGAAGCCCAAATACTTCAATTAGCCTACATAGGCAACTGTGTATTTCAGCCACATGAGCATGATTTACTGTTAAAACATGTAATAATCTACAGCTACGATGGATCACTTTGCAGTGGGATTGATCTACAACTACAGCACATGATGAGGTTATGAGTCGGCCTGTCACAATCATTTGTATTGAATAACTGGCATAAAAAAAACTGCAATTAACATTTTACTTCTGTAAGCCTAATATGTTATGATTCAAAGTTAAATGTATATATAATGTACAATCTAATATAAAATCTAATCTAATCTAATAACCATGTGTCAGGAGGACATTCACAGACAGCGCATTCTCTTTTGTCTTGTCGCACTTGAATAGTTTAGAAGCATTTGCACGAATAAGAGCATGATCATATAAGGCAACGCTAAAAAAAGGATGCGGCGTTAATTGCTTTAAATATTTTACCGCGTTCAAATGGACAAAAAGTGATCGCATGCGTTAAAGTTGACAGCCCTAATAAAATATATATATATTAGGGCTGTCAAAATGCATGCGATATATTTTTGTCCATTTTAACGCGTTAAAATAAAATATTTAAAAGCAATAAACTAATTAATTAATTAATTGTGGCTCTTTAATTAATTAAAAAATCTTTAAAAAAAATCTGACAAAACTAATTAAAGAGGTTTTTTTTATCGATTGACAGAACTATATATTAGTGTACTCACATAATTGTGATTAGATTGAATAACCAAACCAGATGAATTATCGTGACAGGCCTATATGAGGTAAGGATGAATGCAGGAATATGAAAATGTAATTGGATCACAGGGAAGATTGAATCAGTTGATCAGTAATAGACTACAGCAGGAGGGGTTCATCAGACAAGTACACTTACCTTGGCTTTAAGCCACTAGCGAGGGCAGGAAAAGAGAGAGTGTGATTGATAGAACAAGAGAGAAAGAGAAAAAGAGGGAGAGAAAGAGACAGGCACGTCAAAAATCGGCATGTCTCAGTTAAGAGCTCTTGAAGCAGGACAAAAGCACTTTACATCTCGAAACCTACATTTTACTGCATTAGAGCTGAGAGTGGCGATGCTAAAATGCTTTTTCCTCTTTTCACGCTTTCTTCGATTGAGTGGTCTGAAGCAGACATTAATTCCATCCCTCGGTCTCATTTCATAATGTGTTATTTGGGTCTGAACTGCAGTGTGATTATAGGAAATAACTCTTGAAAACGTGTATAAGTATTCCTCCCTTTGGATTTACCACCAAAACATTTCATGTGCACAAAAGCATTTGCGTTTGTCTGTCGCATATGCATGTATATGAGCTTTTCTATGAGCATAACTTAGTTATGCACTTATAACATACTGTATAAAAATGTCCACATTGCAGAAACTGCAGTGACAAAAACGACTCATCACAACAAAGGCTGCAAGTGTAGTGACTGTTCTGCACTACATGCAAAGTGTGGCATTATTAATGTGCTGTCCCGTATGAGCAATGAGGGCAAAAGTAACCGAGACAAAGCTCATACATTTAGTAGGCAGAAAAAAAGAAATCGTGTGAACCTGAAAGTTAACAATAGTGTATTTCAGCAATAAGGCACTTGAGGTCAGTCAATATTATGAGGATATAAAGGATGATGTTAGGCACAGCATGTTGTGAAGTACCTGCACCCCTTCAACTGTCACTATATATTCACAATATAACAGGACCTGATGTGCCTTATTGCTTTTATAAAACAAGTTACCATAAATTTACCACTTCCCATCCTGTCTCCTATCCCAAAAAAGGAAAAAGAAAAAACCCGCCAAAAATAAATCTTTAAAAAAATCGAATAAACCAAACAAAAATAAAGAAACAAACCAAATGAAATAATTAAAATAAACCAAAGAAATAAATGCCAAATAAAAACAAACCAAATAATAAATGAATAATCAAATAAAAGTAAACCAAATAAAAAAATAAAAAAGAATAAGCCAAATGAAAAAAATTTAATATATATATAAGAAAATATACCAAAAATAAAAATAATAATTCTATCCTAAGCCAGTAGTGTAACCGGTTAGACTGCAGTCTAACTGAAAATACAAAGTAGAAACATTTAATTTGACTATTTCAACCTTTGGTTATATATTAGGAAAGAATTTTTAAAATAGACTTAACACGTAATACGCATGCGCAAGATATCACCGTTTTCACAAATTCGCGTTTTTGTAATTTACACGAAGACGTCTTCAAAAACTGTTTTCAAAAGTTTGCATTTTCAGCGAAACGCCGTTTTTGTGTAATGGAACGGCCAAAATGCATAAAAGGTTTTCAGATTTTAGTTGAAAACAGTGTTGTGTAAACGGCCCCTAAATCTTGCACAGACATCATGCAAACATACATGCGGTGTTCATTTAGATCTCAGTGGAATCAGTCGTGAGCAGAAATCCTGCCTCCGCCAGACAGAAATACGGCTTAATATTTCATACTCTGACAGCGCCAAAATCCTCTGCGTTTAAGACTGCGAAAGCGCTTCATGTTCACAGAAACAGGCAAAGAAAAGGATCCTGATATTTTTCCAGAACAGGGAAAGGAAGTAAAATAAACTAGTCAAAAAACGCCCGAGAACTGCATTCCTGCGGCCGCTGACTAGATTAAGTGTCCACTGACATTGAAAATAAATCTCATCTTTTGCAAACAGTAAATTTGTCTGAAGACGCGGTGATCCCCGTCAGGCGACTCAAGGCCACGGCTTCTCTTACTGAACGGCATCAGGTGTAATAAAACACTGATTCTGTGACAGTAGGGTCAGGACAATATAGAGACATTTTGGCTTTAGTTAGTATGATACAAACTCTGGAATTTTGATATAGATGACAAATTTAATCTTTTAAGGAATACTTCACCAAACAATGCCCATTGTATGGACACAAATAAATACATAAAAATAAAACAATTTTAGAAATATATTATTTTGTGTTCTGCAGAGGAAAGTCTGGAATAATTGGGTGAGAAAATATACTTTTGACTTTTGTATGAACTACCCTTTTCAGCAATAAATAACCAGAGAAACTATATAAATGCTGATAAATAAAATAAATAAATAAATAAATAAATGGGGACGAAAACAATAACGATTAACTGCATATCCCTCATGTTCTGTGAGCTTCACAAAAAACATAAAAATAATAATTAATAAATTAATCTAAATTAAATACACACTACAGTGTAAGTTGAGTCAGTAAAATCCTAACTTTTTATTTATTTAAAGAAATTAATACTTGTATTCATCAAGGATGCATTAAATTGATGCTGAAAATTCAACTTTGCATCACAGGAATAAATTACATTTAAAAAAATCGATTACAATCTAAAGTAACTTTTTTTACATTTTAAAATTAAAAATAAACTTTTTTCTATTGTAATATATTTCACAACATTAGAGTTTCTACTGGATTATTGGATGAGCATAAGATAATGATGACAAGTTTGTTTCCTGGAGTTTGGCTGAACTACCAGTGGCTACAGTCCAAACAGATACTGAAGTTACACAAACAAACAGCAGTTAGCTTTAACCCCAATAAATGTAAACACAAACATCAATATTGATTATATGTGAGGCTCATCCTATAAATGCTCGTAATCGACTGGCTGTTGGGTCGCAGGCGTCATTTAAGCCCTAATCCCCTGAGAACGGCCATGACGCTCACAATCCTGCCAGACGAACCACAGATGGAGGGTCACGCGGTCACTAGGTCAAATGTTTTTACATTTCAGCACATCAGATAACAAAGGGCTGGAATGTGCACTGCATTGCTGGATTTTTAAAAATAAAATAAACAATAAATGTCAGGTTATTTAAAACTCCAGCCCTATTACAGTGCCTTCCTCTATAAACTAGAACAGAGGCAGGTGTAATCTTGTGCCAATCATTTTATTTTGCTGATAACTTTCAAACTGATTTTAAAAAAAATATATTTTAAAGATATAGAAAAAAAAGTAAGAATCATGTGAGTTGGAAGCAGAGGATCTAGATTAAATAGATGGCAATGTATTTACCTTCACTCCATGGCCTACATCATCCAGTACTGTGAAGTCGATGGGCTTCCTGATGTACCTCACCGGCCGCTCAATGTTGGCAGGAGCGATGATCTTATGAGTCCTTGCGGTGTTCTTATTTGTTGTCAGGATGCCAATCTCTCTCCGGGCGACCTTCTCCTTATGGATGTCCACCGTCTGATAAACACACAAGACAAAAACAAGATGAAAGATTGACAACAAGGTCTAGAAACCTAGCCTATCTGATTATATGCTTGTCATGAAACAAAGCTGTACAGCTTTTTCTACTTTGGTACGCACTACGGAAATCATTTACACTACTGTTCAAATGTTTGGAGTAAGAATTTTTTTAAAGAAATTAATATTTTTATTAGGTCTGGGCAAGTTAACACGTTATCGCGTTTTATTATTATTATTATTATAATATTGAAAGTCCGTTGCTCACTGGCTCTGAATACACATGCAGACAAACCATGGGTCACAGGAGGGGTGGGATGATGATCTCTACTGGCTTGGGATGCCATCTCAAAAAATGAGAGCATTCGGGGTCGCCTAAAGGAGATCGCACACCGAACGAGAAGCGTAGCGGCGCGTCTTGGACAACTCGAGGTATCGCACACCGGACGCGCACATTCCCAGTTTATGGCCAGCAATATCGTTATGTTTAAGGACAGTATGAAATTATGATAATGTCTGCACTATGTTATGATTGTAAGAAAAGAAAACTGATTTATAAATGTTACCTTATTTGAATAAAGTGTTTGCAAGCCAAATTCGATAGCACTTTTGTTTATATAGCAGTACTTGCAAAATAAAAGTGCACAATACACTACTTTTGAATTCATTATTGAATTAGGCACATTTAACTATGCGATTAATCGCAGAAAATCATGCGATTGAAAAAAAGTATCGTTGCCCAGCACTAATTTTTATTCAAGAACACATTAAATTGATCAAAAGCGAAAGTAAAGACATTCAAAATTTTACAAATAAATACTTTCTAAAAGTATCCCTGTTTCAACAAATAGATTAAGCAGCACAACTGTCTACACTGATAATATTCAGAAATGTTTCTTGAGCAGCAAATCTTCATATTAGAATGATTTTTGAAGGATCATGTGACACTGAAGACTGAAACAATACTGGAGCAATGATGCTGAAAATTCAGCTTTGCCATCACAGGAATAATTTATATTTTTAAATATTTTCAAATAGCATGTGTTTTATAATAAATAAAAATGTATTATAAATATTTACAATAAATAATAGTTTTTATTTATTTTGCTATTTTAAATTTCACATTATTACTGTTTTTACTGTATATTTTGATTGAATAAATGCGACCTTGTTGAGCAGCATAAGTGAAAAGATTCTTACAGACATTGATCTTTTGAATGGTGATGTACATTATATAATAATATTGTGTTTAATATAAGTGTATAAATACAAGTGAATGAACCATGGTGAATGCTATTCTTCTTCACAGGGGTTTTGGAGACGTGATATGACATGCCAGCCAGTCGGACCGTGTACACACAGGGTACAAGTCCATAAGCGTGACATGCTGTTAATGTGAGATTACTGTGGTGATGCTGGGAGCATCGAGAAGCTCTAAGTGCCGGACGCGGAAGGGTTTCTTCACTGCAGTGTCTGAACCCTGTTGGACGAGACATCCTCCGGGTGTTTTAAAGGAGCTTGTGAAGAAGTGAAACACTTTTGACCTTAAATAGACACTATAAAAGAGAAAAGTACCCCTAACGGTGTATAAAACACCAGGCAGCCTCTGTTTTTCAAACTAATAGGGCACAAAAATCACGTGTCTCAATTTTCCTACTAGTATAACACATTAAAAGTATGGCAGACATACTACAGCGTGATAAAATCATTACTTTAGGGAATACATTTAAAATTGGCATGAAAGCTTCAGCCTCTGCAGCCATTTCTTGCCAATTTTCAACATTCAGATTCATCTAACAAATCATTAGAAAATCCACCAGAAAAGTACATAACCCAGGCTTACTATTCTCAGAGTACAAACGTAAATGCCAAATGTGATTCAGGATGCACTAATTCTAATATTGCATACAGAGAGTATGAAAATTGGGTTGAGTATGAAAAAAGGATGTGAATACTTAAACTAAAGAGATATACTTATACTCCTTTCAAAACCCCAAAAGAGTGAAACAGTACCTGGCAACTTTTTCAGCAGCATTGGTTCTGGAAGTATTTTTTTTTCCATTCCATCCCTTCCAATCCCTTAGGGATTTTAAAACAGTCTTTGTTAAAGCTTTATAAGCCATGAACCAAGCCAACCAAGCTCAAGGTGAATCATAACATTACAAATTTTGATTTGAAGCAGAAACTAGAAAATTAGACAAAAAAATGCAATGGTTCAAGACTGTGTACTTAACAGCTTTAGTGAGTGAAAAATAAATAAATAAATACAATCCCATGAAAACTTGCGAACATTATCAAATATAAATTTACTCATTTGAAAGTTTTGTTATATATATATATATATATATATATATATATATATATATATATATATATATATATATGAGAGCGTAGGGAGACCGACTTGATTCAGTGCTTCATTGGAGTAGGCGGAGCTTTTTGATTGTAACGACTCTCTGATTGGTGGAATTTTCTGTACAGCATCAGGGGTTAATGCAGTTTTCCACCACGAATTCCGCTGTTAAACACGATTATTTTAAGAATAAGTTGAAATAATGCAGGCTGACAATTTCAACAAGCAAATTCCATTGATTAACAACCCCATAGCTCACAGTAGGTTTGTCTTTAAAGGGGTGATGAACTGAGAAATCTAATTTTCCTTGAGCTTTCGACATCTAAGAGGTCATCATATTATAAGAATATCCTGTAAGTTTCAGAACTGAAAATGTCCTTGTTAGTCCAATAAAAGCTTTTATTGACACCGGGCTCAGCAAACGACTCGTTTTTCAAAGTGGGGAACTATGACGACAAAGAGGATAAAACACCACCCCCGCAGAAGAAGATCAACGCCTACTTCAACACGGCCGGTTTAGCCCCGCCCACCGACTCGCGCATTACACGCATAGCTAAATAACATAGGCCTACCTCGTGGTGACAAACCGGATCGAGCTACCGAGCAATAAACATGCCGTTTACAAAATATTGTGCAGTGCCTGGTTGTGGAAGACAGTCGCTGCACAAGCTTCCTCTGGATTCCAATAGGAATGCATACTTTATTTTATACTTTATAATACTTTATTTTTAATGACGTTCCAGCTGATGTGGGTAAAACATTGTCTGTTTGTTTGCTTCATTTCACTGAGGATTGTTTTGTAAACAAGACACAGGTCGAGACTGGATTTGCAGACCGATTAAGATTAAAAAACGGTGCTGTGCCTTCTATATTGGATCCGACAGGAATGGTGCAACACACTTATGTGAGTAAATTTTTTATTTAAAAAATAATAATAATCGGATAGGCTAGAATTGGATTGTTACAGATCGTTTTATATCTAATAATTATGTGTACGTGTGTCTAATCAGTCAGAGAAGAGTCCAAATATGAAGGATGTAGCTTGTCAAACGGTTGCCATTTTACAACATTGGAAGTTTTCAAAACAATTTCCCCCACGTGCACTGACGAGTGAGTTGAAACTCATTATAATATGCAAAACTGTTATCCACTCACAGGAGTGGGCGTTCACTTCCAGGTCTTCAATGCGAGACGCCCATACAAACCGAGCGATTTTGAGCTAGGCTCAAAACTAGGGTAGAAAATAGCCTAGTACCTATTCATTTTGATGTTTGTGAATGTAAAATCAAGCGAACGTCATAAATTGACCTAAAAATATAAGACCTAAACATAAAAAAATTTAAAAAGCCGGTTTATACCAGTCACATAATGTGATTTGAATTACTTTAGCCCTTCTTTTGATTTATAAATCCCAAATTTTACCTAATTCAGTGACAATCCACGTTATATAGTGAATAAAATTTTTAGATTTTGCAATTCTGTTTTCCACATTGTGGAAGTCCTAGGTCCCTATGTTTTTGTTCACAATTCAGGAATTTTCCATGGACCAACTGACTATTTTCTTACAGACCTCATTCTAAGAAATGCTGTCCTAAATAAAATACTCTACAAAACACAGAGACATTGGAAAATGGTTAATGTGATCACGTAGAGCTCTGAGAAGAATATGAGAAAATTCCCTCATAGTGGAAATAATGTCATTATATTTTATATTTGATGAATGTTAAAAAGATGCATATGTTTTCAACTCATTCTGACTATCTACAGTTCATCCAAAGGCCAAAATCAGTGGCATAAAAAGCTGACACAATGAATGCTGGGTGTTTATCTGAACGGCTCTGCATCACTTGCACTAGTGCTGAGGTTTCAGTGCGCTCTAAAGACTCAACTTTATGGATTCCTCAATTAGGCTTCATGGGCAACAAAGTTTACCAGTAACACACCATACAGCACCAATTAAAATGTTTATTGCCATCTGCTTGATCTAGTCTCTCTCTCGGAGAGGGAACAGTACTCTCTCTGGCACACGCGAGACTCGAGCAGATGCGCCAGGCCTCCTGTTGGAGATGAAAGGGCAGCAGTGTCTGCAGTGCAGAAACACAGAGGATCCCATTCATTTCTCAAAAGAGTCAGAGCAGCTCCAGCTCCTATTCAACATCAGGGAGGAGTCGTCTTGTGCATTGCTCCCTTAAAAACCTCTGAGGTTTAAATTCATCTGCTTATTACTTAGTCATTTCAAAAGACACGGGTTCAATACTGGTGTAATACTACATACAGGAGTCCTTGATTTTTTTTTTTTTAATTTTATTTGACAGGGACAATGCAAACAAACAGTGTCAAAACCAAGCATGTCACTAATGTGTTGCACATAAAGTTTATAGCTATTGCTAATTTTCAACTCCTGTCCCTGGAATTTACACACACAACTGTGGAAGTCCAACAAAAATCACTTAAAACTAAATTATCGAGTTAATGATATGAATATGTTAGAACTGCCTTAATTCCTCATGGCATAGATTCAATAATGTGTTGGAAACATTCCTCAGATATTTTGGTCCATATTGACGACAGCATCATGATCATGCAGTTGCTGCAGATTTGTCGGCTGCACATCCATGATCCAAGATCTCCCATTCCAACAAGAGCATCCCAAAGGTGACAGTGGAGGCCTTTTGAGGATAGTGAACAGTTGTAATGTTCAAGAAACCACTTTGAGATGATTTGAGCTTTGTGCCATGGGCGTTATCATGCTGGTAAAAGGCATCAGAAGATGTGTACACTGTGGCCATAAAGGGATGGACATGGTTTGCAACAATACTCAGATAGGCTGTGGTATTAAGGGGCCCAAATTGTACCAGGAAAATATCCTCCACACCATTACAGCACCACCACCAGCATGAACCGTTGATACAAGGCAGGATTGATCCATGCATTCATGTTCAATTCCGATCCTACCATCTGAATATCACAGCAGAAATAGAGACTCATCAGACCAGGCAACATTTTTCCAATCTTCTATTGTCCAGTTTTGGTGAGCCCATTTGTACTGTGGCCAAAGTTTCCTGTTCTTACCTGACAGGAGTTGCACCGGTGTGTCTTCTGCCGCTGTAGCCTGTCTGCTTCAAAGTTAGACGTGTTGAGTGTTCAGAGATGCTCTTCTGAAGACCTTGGTTGTATGAGTGGTTATTTAATTTACTGTTGCCATTCTATCAGCTTGAACCAGTCTAGCAATTATCTTCTGACTCTGGCACTGACAAGGCATTTTCACCCACAAAACTGCCACTCACTGAATATTTTCTGTTTTTCGGACCATTCTCTGTAAACCCTAGAGAGGGTTGAGTGCAACAATCCCAGTAGATCAGCAGTTTCTGAAATACTCAGACCAGTCCTTCTGGCACCAACGACCATGCCACATTCAAAGTCACTTAAATCACAGCTCTTCCCCATTCTGATGCTCAGTTTGAACTTCAGTAGATCGTATTAACCATGTATACATGTCTAAAACAACAACTAAAAAAATGTAATGACAATGTTTCAAGTATTGTGTGAAACATGAATATTGGAAGAAAAAAATGTAAATATTGAATTGAGGGCAGGGGTTTATTTATCTGTATCTTAGAAGGGAACTTCAGAAAAGTTTCAAGGAAGGAAACACTATATCGCTGATGCCCCATAAACACACCCTACTGTCAAAGAGTGAATTGGGATTTTCATTCAGTCTGTCTGCTGTTTTTGTTTTGTGCATGCATGTTTAATCTAGCATAATTTCACAAAGCTAAAGTCAGTTTTGCTTTACATCTTGAAATTATACAATCTAATTTAAAATAAAAAAAACTGCTCAAGCAACATGTAACATTTTTGTTTGGGTCGTGATTAAAATGCAATGGTTGCCTGTAATTTCAAATGTCTACAGATATTTAAGTTTAAGGCCAGTTAGGCCTGTAATAGAGAAAATAACATCAAATAAATCGGATTTTACAGCATTTTGACTATCTCTAAAAATTATGAACCTTTAATGCACTAATGGCGAACCCTGTTAGGCTAAGACTAAATCAGTGTTAGCCTGCAGGACTTCCTTTCTGCAGCACTAGAATCCATTGTAACAAATAGACAGACAAGGTTTTTTTTTTTCAGATGGAAATGTGGATGGAGGAAAAAGAGATGTAGACTTTACAGAATTGTTGTTAGTGAAACCAGCAGCTCTTTTCTGGAGTAAACTGAGCTCTACATTCAGCAGTGCAGCTGGAGTTGGGGGAAGTGGGAGGGGAGCACAATCTGACTTCATCTCCTTCCTGTAAGCTGAAAAATAGATGTGCTGAAATGTGTGTTGCATATTGCACAATGTGTGTGGGTCCAACTTTATGAAAGGTCCTCAAAAAAAACCCCAATGACGTGTACCATTGTTTTGGAATCAAGTATTGAGAGCGTTCTCCTATTGACAAGAGTTAGGGTTCAACAAAATGCCCGCTTGGTTTCAAACTGGGAGTATTTCAACATCTTGAAGGCCTCATGATGAAGGCCAACCCTGCTGCCAAAACAGTTCAAATGCACACTCCATCACTTTCACAGTCATCCCTTGAGCACTGTATGGCTTTCACACATTGCTAATCAGCATGTGGATCTAACTAATTACAAATCACAGTAGGTCATCTGAGTTTGGCAAGACTGTATCTGCTCTACAGTCTTGTGAAGCCAGACTTATGACAATTGGCATGAAGTCTGGTCCACATTGCAGCTTATTCTAGCCAATAACTACTGACTAATATATAAAACACAGTTGTTGTTTTTTACTTTAGGTTAAGGGTAGGTAAATCTGGTATCAAGTAAACCACACAGACATCGGCAAATCCAACCGTTCGCCATGGATGCATTTAATGGCCTTCAAACTGAAGCAAAAAATTTGTTGTTCATGCAAACAATGTCAATGTAAATTTTATGTTTAATTCAGTGCAACTTGACTCCTGCACACTGCATATAGTCAGTTAATCAGAATAGTTTTATTTTACCTTACAACTGTAAATTTACAATACTAATATTTATAGCTGTCTTAAACATTCAAACTTTTATTTTAATGGAAAACCGTTGGGAGCCCTTAACTTCTCTTTTGTTAAGGCTACGTGTTTGACTGTACACACACATGTAGGGAGCAAACAAAAGCGTCACGAGAGATGGCTGCCTCATGTCTCAAAGCACATAACATTACAATAACAATGAACACAAACAACTCAAAGAGCTCTGACCTGTACCACCTGACTGCTGCAGTTTCATTTCGCCGTTGATAGGGTTGCCATTGAAACGCATAAATTCGAGTCACGAACCTCTCCGAGTAAAACGTAACTGGCTTCCATCTCATCCAAATAACAGGAGTTGTAAACGCAGCATAAGCTGGTTGTTTTGGTTCAGGAGGAACTGTAAAGTCGGCTGCTGTTTTGGTTGTGGTGCTCGCTGACTGACGTCCGTCTAACTCTGCATAGCATGAAACGTGCTTATGACGTGTGATGTTGGTAAGAGCAGGGTGCGCAGAGGTATTAAAATACATTCGTCGACAGGCAGGAAGGACATTGTACCATTGCATTCGGATCGAATGCAATGTTTGGATGAACATTTTACAGAATGTGAAGAGATTTTCAACCAGCATAACAAAAAAAATGTTTCTGGAACAAATCACCTACCCTGCCTTTAATATAGTCATGAATATTGTATTTCATTTATTAGGGGAGGCTATAAAATAATTTCTTTGAGTGTGTGTGACTCAGTCGCACTATCGAAATATTTTTACTTTATATTTTTTTATATATTTTTTATGTTTACTTTAAAGATGTTATTGTTGTTAACATCAGTACATTTAACTGCTAAATATGCATTTTGTTTTAATTTCCCATTTATAGGCCTCTGGAAAGAGATTTGAAAATGCAGCTGTGAAATGAAGCTAATTGAATAGCCCGGTACCCAACTATATTGCAATTTCGTTTTATAACAATTAATTGTAGAGCCCAATAATTTTGAATTCCCACTGAATATCTAATGTAATGGTATGGCTGGGATCTTGTGTCTTACAACAGGATATATCAAGATGCATCACAACTCAACATGAAGTGACTTCACACTTGAGTTCACAGAAAAATCATCTGAACAAGCCTTTAGTGTTATTAGTCAATTAGTAGATAATTTCCCATTTTAAGAAACTTCTACAGGGACGGTCTTGGAGAAATGTCTTGGTCAAGAGATTTTCACCAACCTCAGAAGACGACAAGAGGGTGCTTACTTTGATCATATTCAAAAACTGCTCGACAGTAAAATAATGCTTCCCGTCAAACTTGCTTCTCTTGCATATCTGAGGTCAAAGAGGTGTGATCTGTGTGACCTAAATGATCCCCAGTAGGGTTGTCCTTGTCCCTATAACAGTTTTAGCAGTCAATACCAATTTCTAGTAAAATTCTATGATTCTCGATACCTTAATTCAAAACCACAGCAAAACCTAGTTTGCATTTAAACAGTTTTTCTTTTTAAATAATAAAGTAATTAAAACAATTAAACATAGCCCAAGTATTTGTCAAATAAATACAACATTAAATAAGTACTGTTAAACCTTTACATTTGAATCATTTACAAACAACAGAATAAAGATATTTATTTAGTAAATCAAATGTAAAACAAAACTACTTCACAGTTTTAACTGCACTTTCCCTTGTTAATATATGGTTTTATATATGTTTAGGTTTAGATATTGTACATTAGTACTTTAATCATATCATAATGTGATAAAGAGTAATTATAATATGCAGCTGCTGTTCAAATAATCATTTCATCAGAGAGAGAGAGAGAGAGAGAGAGAGAGAGAGAGAGAGAGAGAGAGAGAGAGAGAGAGAGCAGCCGCATACATGCAAAGATGGTTAAAATGGAAAGTAATGTGCTAGGTTTAAATGGTTGTCTGTAAATGACAGAATATTTTTGGTTGAAGCACCTCTGAATAATTTGAGTGTGTTGACATTAATAATTTGCTAAAAGGAGCATTCAGACCAAGACGCACATTTGATATTTGACCTGACATGCACGTAGCCATGATATTATTGCATGTACTATTGACAGGAAGACACACGCATTTATGCACAGACAGCCCTTGCATACTGGATTGTTTCAGAACTTGGTTTTACAGAGAGGTCAATGACATTTTCGTTCAGTTCTACAGATTTTTTTTTTTTAATCTTCCAATATACAAAATTTCTTAGAAATGTACTATTTGTATTCATGTTGATTTTGAAAGCTTTTATACTATTTTCAAGCAGTTTTAATTTAAATGACTAAAAATGTCATGTGGTATAACAATCAAGTCAAAAGTAATGAGACATTTTTGTTAAACCTTGAATATATGCGAGTACACATCTTTATTCTCAAAAAAAAATAAAAAAAATAAACCAAGGTCATTTGAAACCAAATAATTGGAAATATATTTAGTTGCACTTTATTTTACAGTACATGGACTTAACATGCCCTACTATAGTAAGTAAACAGCACGTGTACAACAGGACTGTAAAATAAAGTGCAAACATATATTTAACATTCTTCAATGTGAAATATATTTCACTTACAAATTAAATTGTGAATTTTGTGGAGAAGCAGCAGACAAAAAGAGAGAGGGTTTGATACTGGTCAGACAGACAGTTTCACTTCAGCATCTGACAGGAAAAAAGAGAAAAGTCATTTCAGCAGTTTAACGAAGCGACCCCGGGGTGGCATGGCTTCCGGAAAAGCCAGCTATGCACAAACAGATGGATGTGTTGTGCATATCTGTAGTAACAGTGGCCTGTAGCACACCCAAAGCCACACACACACACACACTCAACGTGGTTGTCAATAGGATTGCCATGCCAGCATTTAATAATAGCGCAAAACCACATGATTATTTCTGAAATGAGAAACGAACCACACCCTGGTGTTCGTGTTATTAGCCAAACTTTTTTTTATATTCATTGTAAGAATTAAAGTCCCACAGCAGGTTAAATAGCTTGTGAACCAACATTCGTAGCACATAACCAACAAAATTTAAGAAAATACTAACCACTCATGCAACAGAACATGTGGAACAGTTCTGTCACATATCCAGCGCTAAACGGAAACGCTCGTTGACTAAAAGCAAGGATGCAGCTCGGTTAGTTTGGACTGCAGCTCGCTAACAACATTACGAGCACAGCTGAAGGTTGAGGACAGGCGCTCCCTTCACAGATTTACGGGTGTGTAATGCTCCATCTGGCTTTGGCTTCTCTACGACAGGGTGACCAGGAGCATCTGAGAGCAGCTATCTCTGCAGCGAGCCAGATGAACTTTTGCTGTAAGCAATATAAATGAGCAACCTCTTCAATAGTGAGCCTTTACTTTGCAAATGTTTGCAAAAGTATATAAATGTATTTGGTTGTATATTACACAAAAGACTGCAATTAACCTCATGAATGACAAAGTTAAAGAAACATCTATACATACTGTGCAATGGGTGCAAAATACACAACTCAGTGGACAGCTTAATAGACCGGGTCTACTGAAAATGGACTCTATATGTGAACTATCTGACTCTAAATTCTCCCAGTACTTTACTAGAAAATATTCTGAGAACAAGGATTTAAGCTTTCCAAACAGTGAACAGTGAAAACAAGCATAATCTACTGAAACAAAAAACATCTCTTTTCACTCCTGTGTGAAGCATAAGGTTTAACCCAGGTTAGAAACAATAAAGTACTCTCGACAGAGAGTAGTTTACATCCCTTCAACTGATAACTAAAATGATACTGTGCCCTCAATGACTCTTCTTCTACTTGTCAATACAGACATATGATTTGTGCACAAATTGCGTTGGAGCTTCCACTCAAGAATTAAAACACTGTAGGTCAACATCTGATTACGAGGATAATCTAAACAGCACCCTAATGCAAGGAACTTGTTTGTGCTTTTTCTTTGCCAAATGGATTGAAGTCTTCACACTGGGAAACACACTGGAGAGTTGTTGAGCTGCTTTCTGTATCTCTAGCGATTCTGAAGAGGAATAAGAAGTTTCAGAGACTAGCAGGTTGTGTGGGAAGTTGGAGTTGGAAAAGGTTATACAATTGAAGAAACCCCTGCGCCCTAATGTAACCTACTTGTCACAATTCACTCTCATTAAATCTCATTCCCAAGTGAAACATTTTGGCCCAACTTTATTGTCAGGAAACAGATGGAGAGCAGGTCTTCCCTACAGTCTCATCTCTGGAAGTCCATTTGCTGTTTGGATGAAGCTCATCTGCCAAGAGCACACTCAGGCAGACAGTCAAGAGAGATGAAGACTTGGAGAGATTCCAAAAGAATTTGTAGTTGATCTTTCTAACTCAAAGTGGGGGGCTACACTTCCCATGTAACAACCACGTATGTAGAACTTCCCAGTGGGGGCATTCTGCAGCCAAGTACCATACACTATAAACTTGCACTTTGGTGATAATGATAAGAGATTCATCACAAAACAGAGCTTTTAGCTTATTAGAGGCTATGAACATGTTTGAGGAATGCACAAACTTTGCTACATTGCAGACCATACACTATAAACTTGCACTTTGGTGATAATGATAAGAGATTCATCACAAAACAGAGCTTTTAGCTTATTAGAGGCTATGAACATGTTTGAGGAATGCACAAACTTTGCTACATTGCAGACAACTCAGAACTTTGAATTCTTAATTGAAAATACTCAATGGCAGACATGGAACTTGTTGGGATGGATCAATCAAACCCAACTTTAATGAAAAATAGGAGATGGTAAGTCCTGCAGAGGTTTGCATGACTTGAATTCACCCCATAAGGAAAGCATATTTACTCTGTCTGAATCATTCATACCATCCTTAGGTCTCTGTCTTAACTTGGACTCCATCTTCTGTTCTCAGGCTTGATTGTGAATTAACCTACTCTTGATGTTTGGACTTGGACTCAGTTAAGTTGGTCAGGAACACAGCATGATGCAAACAAACAGCAGCCACTTTTTTACAGCTCCATGAATCAAAACAATGAGCTCATGCTGCGTTCACGCCATCGTAACTGTAATTACGAGATGAGAACCAGTGACATTCTATCAGGAGCAATCGAATATGTGTTTCTATGTCAACACTATCAATGCCAAAATGAATCTGTAGCAGTCAGGTGGTAAAAATCCGAGCTCTGTAAGTTGTTTACGTTCATTATTATTGAAATGTTATGCGCTTTGAGGTAATTTAACGCCGTGTTCATGTGTTTAGAAGGAGGCGTGGCTTTAGAGATGCTCTGAAGGGAGGGTGGAATCTCATCCTTTCAAAGCTAGTTTGCTTTGTTAATCTCTCCAAAATTAGTTAATAGGAGATCAGTCGCTGATGGGCTAACTATAAAACCATTTCTAAGCATGCTGCTTCAGAACTCCACTCAGAGCTGTCTTTAATTAGTCATCTCTGTAGTTCCTCAGATGCAAGAGGCAAATACAGATTTACTTGCGGCTATGAAGATAGAAAAAAGCAAAATGAGACTCCTAGTGTGTTGCCAAGTCTTTAGCTGGCCAGACAAAGCGCGGACTGTTCACAGTCTCTTAGCAGCCACTTCATGCACTGGTCTAGGTAGCAGCACTTCAGCCTACCACACTCAGGGTCAGTGCCGGCTCCAACAGACAGATTCGTGATAACACAACTCCGAAAATTCAGTGTAGAGCTGTGATGAAAACAATGAACTCCAGACCTGGCACGCCGGCCCATTAGTCTGGTGCACTGATGTTCTAATTTAATTTGGCCACATGCTGGCAGTGCGGTCTGTCTAATCGGCAGCCAGGGGAAGAGGAAAGAGTGAGAAATGCTGTAAAGACAGGAACATCCTCTGTCAGCAAAGCTCTAGGTGTGCCTCAGCTGAGAGATTAGAGCCACTTTATAGCCATTAGTCACCTTCCAATAGAACAGCGCAGTCATGACTGATCTGTGGAAATCAGCACTGAGGCTATAGCATTACAGTTTGTTTTTTGGAACTACTACAGTTTCCAGAGTTGAATGACCAATGTCAGTTTTTTTTTTAAATATAGGAGTATCTACACAATTCAATACATTTCAGTCAAATGCGAAATGCAGGGACTGCGCTGAGTTCTGACTGAAATTGGGTCTCTATGACAGGGGTGTCCAATTCAGCTCCTGGAGGGCCACTGTCCTGCAGAGTTTAGCTCCAACACACCTGCCTGGAAGTTTCTAGTGATCATGAAGACCTAGATTAGTGGGCTCAGGTGTGTTTAATTAAACTCCGAAGGTGGCTCTCCAGGAACAGGATTTGACACTACTAAACTGGTATGTTGACAGGTTTTGAGCTGCACATGAGCTGCCACTCATTGTTGATGTAGTGTGCAGTAGTAATGGACAGTGGCACATAAAGGCACAAAAACCCTGATTGCCGTAGAAATTCATCATGCTCTTTCCAAACTTTGTGAAAGTTTAGATACTTGAGTTTTTTTGTGTCTGGGATTGGCAGCAAGCAAAGCATTGTGAATTGTGACGCATCATTGAATAAGTTTTCCCCCACCTTTAGTACAACATGCTACAACAGAAAGCTTGCTCACAGACAGCACCCTGTTTTCAACATAACTGTCCTATAATTCTCATCTCCATCTTTGGAGAGAATCATGATTGACACTGTGGAGGATGTGTGTGAAGAGCTGGACGTGAGAACAGGCCTCTGTTGACCATCTAAATAAGCCTGTCTTACAGCCATTCATAAAGCCCACTGTGATTGAGACACGCATATGAATGGAGACGAGATCTGAAAATACGCTCCACTGTACGCCAATTAAACCCACCAACATCTGCAGATTAAAGTTCTAATGTGACTGGCAGATTATATCAGTCTAATAATTCTGTTTTTATTAGTTCACTGTGGGCAGTGTTTGTGCTATGAGGGTGAGAAAAATTGGTGTTTGTCAAATAAGAGATCGAATTTTAAGAATCTTCAGATGGTTGAAGGTCTTGTTGACACTGTCATAGGAAGCTGAACCTTCCCACAGTTCTGAGTGATGGGCAAAACAATAGTTTTATTCATCATTAAGCTCTTTTCAAAAGCCTAGTTTTAGCATCAAAGCTGCTGCAAACAGTCAGCAGAATATGTATTCAATTCAATACCAGAAAGCATTGTAATGAGCTCAGTGAAAAGACTAAACATTTAGTCATTCAGCAGTAAACTATTTTACCCGATTTTTGAGCATTTTATGTACTTGTATATTTATTACAGCAGCAAGCTGTCAGCTTAGCAACATGCTAACTTCAGACTCTATTGAAATGAATAGTAAGTCAAGTTGCTATATATGAAAAGCATTCTAAATAAGTCCCTTTTGAGATTATATAACTGTTAGGACCATACAAGATCGTAATGCAGTTCACTATGTTTTGGAACAGAGATAAAGTCCTAAGCTCAAGTTAATGATGAATCAGTGTGATTCTCTAGTCCTGATGAATGTAACTACAGTTACTTCCTGCTCAGATAAACTTGATCATTCAAACCATTCAAAATAATATATAATGCAATTATCTGAATAAACACACTTTCTCCTAAAGAAAAGTTATAAAAAATGATATTCACATTCCTAAGTAGGGATTGGCTGTATGATGAAAATCTTATATGACGTTATAACAATATCATATAAGGAAGACTACTTTGTTCTAAATATCAACATGGCTGTCTAATGGCCATAGGTTGCAGAGTTTTTTTTTTATTGGCAGCAGAAACTAGTGGGTTTGACTGAAGCTAGCCATGACTTCAGCAACTAACAGCACCATATGGAAGTGGGATGAGGTTTACACAAGGACTCTGTGGGAGAGTTTTACGTCTCCATGATGACTGCATAGAGACGCATTCAAGAAGAAGAAAGAGAAACGGGGGGCAAAAGAGGTGAACAGAAAACAGATATTAACTAGTCAGTCACTGTGAGAGACAGACAAATGCATAATGAAAACTCTAGACAGACAAGGACAAAGCAAGGGAAATGAGAGAGAGAGAGAGATTAAACATGAACATTTCTGACCTGAGATATGTGGTTAATGGAGGACTCCATCCTGCGCAGCTGTGAGGCCTGGATATCCAACAACTGCAGGACATTGTTGGCTAAGGCATTGATTTGATAGGCCACGCTCGCCAGGGACTGGGTGGTGTAGGCTTTGGTCTCCTCCAAGGCTTTCCTCTTATCCTGTGCCTGAAGGTCAAGGTCAGAAAAACCTTTTAATTCACATTTTCACAAAAAACAGCAATCGCTTCAACACAGTCTCAGCCTTAGAGAGCACACCCACGAACAGTCTGATATACAGTATGCTGCAAACAAAAATAACTGGCTAAAAGCATCCATTCCAATCTGACTGCCAGGTTTCTATGTAACTTCCAAGTTTCCAAGTTTTGAATCATTCTGAGGAAAACAAAATCACATTTACAAGGTACCGGGATGCTTTAGTAAGCCAAGTAAATCACTGGATTTGATAAAGTTTGCAATGTATCAAAGTTTCATTTGAGTTTGCTGAGGTAGTTAGCGAGCAAACCCAATGTGAGTGTACCCAATGCTACATTATTGTCTAGATAAGCTACTGCTTTGTAAAGTGGTCTGTTGCGGTGGTATCTTTCACTTCCAGGTGGTGGTGGGGGGGTTGTAGTTAAAAACGATGAGAACCACTTAATATTAAATCTTAAAAACAAATAGCATAACATCACGTTTCTAAACAAAGTTAATAAATGAAATTAAACAATGAAAAATGGTTACAATTGAGATTGCAAAAAAACTAGACAATTTCATGAATATTGTTATAACATTAATAATATTAATATAATAAAATAATAATAATATTTGTATATATTATAATTGTTTTTTTACAGCTTTGGACAAAATACTTAATACATTTTAATTATAATATAATTAATATATAATACTTTATATTATAATATAATTATATATAATAATACTTTCTCGTATTTTTGTTCTTTATATGGGATCTCTCTTTATATCAGAAATTACAACATGAAAATAAATGGTATTGGAAAAAATATATATACTTAACTTTCACCAAGCCTAAAAAGATTTTAAATTTAAACAACTTGAAAACGGTTGTGAAACTAAAAGAATAACAGAATCTGCCTTAAACACAACCGCACAGAAACGAAACTCAGTTTTTAAATGTGGTATTATTCTCAGTTCTTGAATTGGCCTACCTCTGTGGTAAACCATGATCTCACTGAGGTAAACTATCACTCATGCAAGGCCTTCGTGAAAGGACTTTAAAACCAGACACACATGCAGATAAAACATTACCAAACACCTGCAGTGTGGAGGGATTTCGATAATGCAAGTTTGTTTGTACTTTTAAAAAGTTACTGTCCTTACCAGTGCCCGAATTTGTGTACACAATGTACTATTCACGACCTAGAAAGCTATGGAGCAGATTGAGATGCACACTCTGTCTGTATTAAATACAGTGATGAAAATAAGTATTTGATAACCCTGCTATTTTGCAAGTTCTCCCACTTAGAAATCATGGAGGGGTCTGAAATTGTCTCCGTAGGTGCATGTCCACTGTGAGAGACAATCTAAAAAAAATAAATAAAAAAAAATCCCAAAATCACAATGTATGATTTTTTGACTTTTTATTTGACACAACTGTAAATAAGTATTTGAACACCTGAGAAAATCAATGTTAGTATTTGGTACAGTAGCCTTTGTTTGCAATTACAGAGGTCAAACGTTTCCTGTAGTTTTTCAACAGGTTTGCACACACTGCAGGAGGGATTTTGGCCCACTCCTCCACACAGATCTTCTCTAGATCAGTCAGGTTTCTGGGCTGTCGCTGAGAAACACAGAGTTTGAGCTCCCTCAAAAGATTCTCTATTGGGTTTAGGTCTGGAGACTGGCTAGGCCACGCCAGAACCTTGATATGCTTCTTACAGAGCCACTCCTTGGTTATCCTGGCTGTGTGCTTCGGGTCATTGTCATGTTGGATGACCCAGCCTCGACCCATCTTCAATGCTCTAACTGAGGGAAGGAAGTTGTTCCCCAAAATCTCGCAATACATGGCCCCGGTCATCCTCTCCTTAATACAGTGCAGTCGCCCTGCCCCATGTGCAGAAAAACACCCCCAAAGATGATGCTAGCACCCCCATGCTTCACAGTAGGGATGGTGTTCTTGGGATGGTACTCATCATTCTTCTTCCTCCAAACACGGCAAGTGGAATTATGACCAACAATTTATATTTTGGTCTCATCTGACCACATGACTTTTTCCCATGACTCCTCTGGATCATCCAAATTGTCATTGGCAAACTTAAGACTTGACATGTGCTGGTTTAAGCAGGGAAACCTTCCGTGCCATGCATGATTTCAAACCATGACGTCTTAGTGTATTACCAACAGTAACCTTGGAAACGGTGGCCCCAGCTCTTTTCAGGTCATTGACCAGCTCCTCCCGTGTGGTTCTGGGCTGATTTCTCACCTTTCTTAGGATCATTGAGACCCCACGAGGTGAGATCTTGCATGGAGCCCCAGTCCGAGGGAGATTGACAGTCATGTTTAGCTTCTTCCATTTTCTAATGATTGCTCCAACAGTGGACCTTTTTTCACCAAGCTGCTTGGCAATTTCCCCGTAGCCCTTTCCAGCCTTGTGGAGGTGTACAATTTTGTCTCTAGTGTATTTGGACAGCTCTTTGGTCTTGGCCATGTTAGTAGTTGGATTCTTACTGATTGTATGGGGTGGACAGGTGTCTTTATGTAATCTAATTTAGGATAATAAATGGAGTGGAGGTGGACATTTTAAAGGCAGACTAACAGGTCTTTGAAGGTCAGAATTCAAGCTGATAGACAGGTGTTCAAATACTTATTTGCAGCTGTATCATAGAAATAAATAGTTAAAAAATCATATATATTGTGATTTCTGGATTTTTTTTTTTAGATTATGTCTCTCACAGTGGACATGCACCTACGATGACAATTTCAGACCCCTCCATGATTTCTAAGTGGGAGAACTTGCAAAATAGCATGGTGTTCAAATACTTATTTTCCTCACTGTACATGAACATACACTAAAAGACATTTACACATGGGGACTACTGTACAGCTCTGCATTCTCCATTGTAAATTATGTGGTGAAGGTATGCAATAATATTGTTTTACAGATGTTCCACTGAAAAATGGAACGTAACTGTTCTTAAGTCAAAAGTTAAGATATTTTTAGCAAGGGTTTGGCAAGAACAATGGACATTGTTACACTAGAGATGCACTTCCCAGAGTCTTGCTTTAAGAACCATAGAATTCACACATAGGGTTGAAAATAAATGCGTCTCCATCTATCCTACACAGTAGATCAGGGTGCACTGAAAACCAACTCAAAGCTTAACATTTCAAACCCTGTCCACATGTCATAAGATTCAGACTTCAGTTTAATGGTGCTGAACAAGATGTGCAAATAGGATCCAACATTCTCCACAGACAACTTAAAAAGATTTGAAAGTGCCATAAAGGCAGGTTGTAATCTCATATCTTTTAAACAGAACATTTGGCCCATTTCTAGTCTGTATGGTACTGTTATCAGAATCTGTTGTTATTCTGCTTTATGGCTGTTCTGTTGATTGAATTTTACCTTTGATACGTCTGTAAATCCCCCAAACCTTACAGCATACATTATATTTGTAAAAACTGCTTATATATATATTAGTCATTTTACCATTCCAAACTTTGGAGTCAGTAAGATTTTTCTATGTTTGAAAGAAGTCTCTAATGCTCACCAAGGCTGCATTTATTTAATCAAAAATACAGTAAAATGAGTAATATTATTAAAAATGAAAACATCAGTTTTTTTTATTTCAAAACGTTATTTATTCCTGTGATGCACATAGGGCTGGGAGATATAGGCAAACAAAAAATCATCAGTTGATAGATAATTATCACAGTAAATGTCAAATCTTTATTTATTTTAAATGAAAGTTCTCATCTTCACGTCGGGGTCCTGCTCACCCTGACAGTGTTTATTCTGAGATAACAAACGGCTGGATGTACATCATCCCTTACTTATTTGTTGATGCAACTGTCACCTTCCTGATCAGGCCAGAGCTGCGTCATGAAACAATCATTTGCACGTTTCTAATTCTTGCCGATTTATATATTCAAGCGCAAAAGAGAAAACAATTTAATATAGTGAGAAGTTCTGTTTGCGCCCACATCCGAAGTGCTTGCCCAGAAAGCTGCTTCTCGAACATTGTGTCGAATGCTGAATTGAGCTCTATCACGTCTACTTGCGCTTGAATGGACAGTCACACAAAATGATGTCAAACAATGCCGCCTCGGTGAGTATCCTAGTAAACATAGTCTGTTATATCTTAAGTGAACAAACAGTTAAGACATAAAATGCACGTGGGACATTATATTAGATCCGTGCAGCTCTTAAAGTGACAGCAGCCTAATAAACTTAGTGAACCTCAGTGCTATATTTTACATTTGATTATTCATTTTCTCTACCTGAAAAACATGAAAAGCAGTGTTTATTTTATAAGTATGTTTATACTTACATTTATATGTTTATACGTTTATATATTACTTACAGTTTACTTGTCTTTAACAATATTTGAAATGTATATTAGTTAGGCTAGACGTTTTTAGTGTCACAACCTTATTTATTAAGGATATGGGTCAAAAACAATGAAGACAATTAATAGGACTATTTTAGTTATGCATTACTTTTTTTGTGGTGGGGCCAGCGGAAATTTTTGCAGGGCAAGTAAAAATTTTAACCACTGGCCCAGCCAGGTCAGTAGAATTTTTTTATTATCCTTGTGAAAACCATTACACATTTTTCAGGATTCTTTGATGAACAAAGTTCAAAAGAACAGCATTTTTTTTTTTATTAGAACTTACTGACCCTAAAATTCTGAACGGTAGTGTACGAGTTAGTTTCTAATAATTTCAAAGTAGATTTTTAAAATAATTCTTTATCATGGACAATCATACTTGTCATTGGCCAATGGATCTGATTCTTCAAGACACCAGACTGTGGGAGCTGATAATGCAAATGTGTGTTGGAGTAACAGAAATGGCCTTGTCAGTAACAGGAGTCATTTGTCTGGTCCAGCTGTTACATTTCTTTCCATATTTGCTCTTACAAAAACATCAATAACCTTCTAATCTTCTTGTGGACCCACAATGCACCAATCTCACATTAGCCCATCAAGGCTAAACAGGCAGTTTTTTGGAAAAACAGCTTTATCTGAAGGACATTTCACACAGATACAATGTTTGATTGGCATCTTCAGAAATCTGCAAAAACTTCCCACGAAGCAAGAAAGACAAACTCCCAGTCCCAGAAGACAAAGGCAACTATCTCTTTTTATCTCTTCCACGGTCACAGGCACAAACACCCAGAGATAAGGAAAGGCAGAAGGTGCAGAAGAGAAAGCCTCCTTTTAGTTGAACAATGAGTTATAAAAAAATTGTATGGTCATAAAAGGCTTACATATCTTTAATGGTGTAACAAAAGTATTAATTACATTTTTAAAAGGTCTTAAAATCACAATATGGTTTAATGGGTTTATTAAACTTCAATTACTTGAAAACTTCAAAATAAAATTCAAAGTGAAAATGTGGCGCTGTTGCACATTCTAGGCATGCAGTTTCAGAGCCGTTCACCATCAGTGAATACTGCACATTTCTGCCAAGCTATGCAAATGATCTACAGTTGATGATGAATCATGACAATGTTTACCTTATGGTGTTCATACTGTAATTTGTTTTAGTTGGTTGTAAGAAAGCATATTTTCTCATGTTTGAATATGCAGCTAGAAGTATTAAGGACTACAAATTAATTAAAGTGTTTTGCTTGTACATAAGGAAAAAAAAAATCTAATACATTTTTATTGCGCCCTTAAGTTCTTTTCGTACTCTTTAATTTTTCAAATTAGAAAAAAAGAAAGTGTCAAGCAATAACTACACAATTAAAAACGTTAAAAATTACTTTTAAGAAAATTCACATTAAAATGGAAACATACCGCCAACAAATTGCTGAAATTCCTAAGATAATATCCTGTAAGTCAGTGTGACGTCTATTGACAAGATAAGAGAAAACAAAGGATTTGTTTGACCAATCACAAGGCCAGACAAACATACCATTACAAGTAAACACTGCAGTCCTTCATCTTAAGTTTAAGCTGAACCTAAAACAGTCTTCAACCTTCATCTCCACGACTTCCATGAAAGGAATCATAGGGTAGGTCGGCTGTTCCTGGTTCTGAGTGCACAGGAAGGAAAAGCCTACGTTTCCTCCCTAGAGTCAGAGTATCAGGAGAGGCGCTCCACCCAACACACTGGTGGAGACCACAGGAAGAAACAGTAACTCTTTTGGACACTTTTGTTGGACATAATCAGCTCTGAGCCACAGTACTGTCTTGGACGGTGGAGCCAAGTATCTTGGCACGCTTACGAGAAACTACAATTATTTCCTTTCTGTCCTAGAAGAACAGTCTGTGATGGGCACTCGGTAAAACACTCAAGGTTTAGCTTGCAATGAGTTCATCTTCATGCTGAAGAACAAGTCAAAACACTCTCTCCTTTCGAGAGCAGAATGTAGAGCTGTGTTTGGATTTCCTGTAGTGCTGACAGCCCAGCTTACATATCCTGAGGGAAATGTAGTTGGAAGATCAGGTGAAAAAAAAAATGTTAGGAATCTCCTTTATTAACACATAACTCTTATGAAGACTCCCCTTCTGCTTTGCTCTCCTGTTTGTGAATGCGAGCGTCTAAGACTGTTCTGGGAGGTAATAATAACAAACCACTTTGACGACAGACTTTGTTTAGGCAATTCAGAATGACCAAAACAGCATTTCAGATGCTGTGCAATGAGATTGGATAGTCCGTTGACTGTCCGTTGGATAGTCCATCCCATCGCAAAGTCATGTCTTTTTTGATGCGCATCGAGGAATTTATTCTGTAATGTGCTTCCATCGTAGTTTATGCACGTTTTCATATCAGATAAAAAACTTTGTACAACTCAATTGAGCGCATATGTTTTTTTATGACAAATTATTAAATTAGGCTAGTCTTTTTTTTTTTTTAAATATGCATTTTGCATTCTGCTTAAGGCCAGTTCACATTGTGCCAACCAACTCTCTGCAAACATTCTGCTGGTTGTTTGATTTAGAATGTCAGGAAATATTGTCATTTTCACACCAACCCAACAAACACCAACAGGGTTTAACCACACTGACTCAATCAATTAGGTATTCATTAAGGCAGTGTGAACTAACCTTGTCACAGGCTTAGTTTATCCAAAAATGAATATTGCATCATCATTTACTCAAGCCTGATTACTTTTTTTCGCCATGAAGTAAGAAAGGAAAAGTTATGATGAGTGTCCACGCTGCTCCTTTGCACAATGGAAGTAAATGAAAACAGTTGCTGGATTCTAGAAAATCTTAAGCCTGACAACACATATAAATGTCATAAAAATGCAATCTTTCAAAATAAAAGTTTATTCAACCTTTACACAAACTCACACACACACTAGGGCAAAAATGGGCCCAAAATGGCTAAACAATAAGCTTTTAATTGCCTCAACCACAACTTATTTGTCTGGAAATTGGCTACATTTAAGCAAATGCACTACTTAAAAAGCCATTGCTCTCTCAGAAAAACATCAACGACAGAATGAAGTTTTTAGCAGAATATGGGAAGTTGTGGGAGTGATGAATCACAATGAAACAAGTTGCATAAACGTTTAATCTTTAGGTTAATTAAGGACTTAAGACTATAGCATCAATATTTGACCAATGTTTTACAATAAAAAAATGTTACAGTAAGTAATTTATTAATTTGTCTAGGAAGTGCAGAGCAATCATGCTGAATCTAACTGGTATTTACCATTTCACATAAAAAGCGAACACATGCACCTGCTTCCATTTATTTGCAAGAATGCACAAAACAACTCCATTTAAGGCTTTTAAGTCCAAAGCCTTACACGTTTAGAAAAACATTTATAAAATATCATGTTTACATCACATTTCTTTAGAAAGAGTGAGCATTTCTATTAATTGTCCAATTATGGAAATGATGCGATCTGAGGTTTGAGTGAAGTCCCGTCTCACTATACTGTTCTCCTTTCAGCCAGAGCAACAGAGGGAGCTCACGAACAGAAAACAAGAGTTATGAGTTATACGAGTCAACAGGAGTACATGTTTTTATGACATACAGTATATGCGGACGCATTATAAAAGGCATATTAAAAAAGGCACAGGGAAGAGACGGATGAAACCTGAAAACAAATAACTACACGAGTATAATCAAATGATTTGTCTACGTTCTTCAAGTAGTCTCTGGTGTTTTCCATAAACTTGGAATAAATACATTTCTGCCTCATACAGTGATCAGAATCCCCATTCGTAAGGAAGTTATTTCAAACACTTGCTGGTGTCTGAAAGTGAGTTTTGAGCTTACAATTATTTAAAATGTCTTAAAATGTTAAGACATTTGGTTAAGTTAAGTTGGCTGGTAGCCTGATATAATAACATGGGAAATGAGTAGTGGTGTTGACCGTCTCCTGACTCCTCTTTTGTTCATGACCACTCCTCAAGCCCGTTGGCCCGCTTTGGACCAAGGTATTCGGCAGGCCTAAAACCCCTGGCCGTTGGCCCCGAGGAAGTCCCGAAAGTGATAGAGCATGGGTGCCCAATACGTCGATCGCGATCGACTGGTCGATCGGATAGCCAATGACGGTAGCTCACAGAACTAAAAAAAAACAAAAAAAAAAACACTGGGCCTTTTCAGAAAAGCAATCCATCCAATCATGTCATTATATTACCATGTGCCCGCTGATTGACGTGTAGACAGGCCAGTCTGCTGGTTGCTAGAAAGTTTTTTACACTACGTTACCATAACAACCATAAACATATCTCGATAGTCGACTACAGAAATGCGCCATTGCTTTCGTTTTACTGTTGCTTTTCGCTATTGCTCGTTTATTATCTGTAGACAAACAAAAATTATACCACAATGAATGAGGGAGTAAAAGAATTTAAAAAAGCAAAGACTTATTTCCATCAGGAATGGGAAGATAACTACTTATTCACGATGTCATACTCAAAGTGTGTCTGTCTGATCTGTCAATCCAGCATCGCACTTCCAAATAAGGGGAATGTAGAGAGACACTTTAGAATGGTTCATCGAACCTTTGATACAGACTTTCCTCCAAGCAGTGAATTGAGAAAGAGAAAGGTGAGGGAGTTGAAGTCTCAGCTTCTTGGACAGCAGTCTCTTTTCACTCGGCCAACAGCGAAAGCGAAGGCCGCAACAGAGGCATCGTTCCGGGTGAGTCGGACGATCGTTAGGCACAAAAAGTCTTTCCAGGATGGAGTAATGGTGAAGGAAGCCTTCATTGAGGCTGCAGATTCTTTGTTTAAAGACTTTACGAACAAAACAGAAATAATGTCTGCAGTCAAAGCTGTTCAGTTGACAAGAAAAACAGTGACCAGGCGATGCGAAATGATGGGCGACAACTTAATGCAGCAGCTTGCTAAGGACATTGACTGTTGCAAGTGCTTCTCGCTACAGATGGACGAGTCTACGGACATCACAGACAAAGCCCAATTGTGCATTTTTATTCGAATGGTCTTCCACGACATGACTGCAAAAGAGGAACTTTTAGCAGTTCTGCATATGAACGCGCACACACACGAGGGGGTGATACCTTTGAGATATTCAAACACTTTATCGACAAGAATAAGATGCCAGTGTGCCAACTGGTGTCAATCACCACCGACGGTGCGCCTTCCATGATCGGCCGCTCTAATGGATTTGTTCCCAAATGCCGAGAGGATGAGGCGTTTCCTGATTTTTTAAGTTATCATTGTATCATACACCAACAAGCGTTGTGTGCGAAAATGTTGAACATGAAAGAAATTATGGACGTAGCAAACAAAGTAGCCTGCTCTATCCGTGCTAGATCTCTTCGACTGTTCCGCTTGCATCTTGAGGAGGCTGGCAGCGACCACTCAGACCTACTGCTTCACACGGACGTAAGGTGGTTGAGTAGGGGGAAATTCCTGCAACGATTCCGCGATCTCCTTCCTGAGGTAAAGCAGTTCCTACATGACAACAAACATGCGGAATACACGCAACTTAATGATGATCGTTGGCTGCTTGATTTGGCGTTTTTAACTGATCTGGCGAACTTGCTCAATGAGCTGAACGTGGAATTACAGGGCAAAGACAAAATCGTGATCGATATGATAAGCACAGTGAACGCCTTCAAGGGAAAACTTAAACCGCTTTCTTCAAAGATCCAACGCCATGATCTGGGGAACTTTAGAAACCTTGCATCTGAGCTGAATAATCAAGGGAAGGACTTAACAGAGATTGACAGTGCATGTTATGCAGAACAGATTGACACCGTCCTGTCAGACTTTGACAGGAGATTTCAAGACTTCGCCCTACTCGAGCCAGTTGCCACGTTTATGTGCTTCCCTTTTCTGGAGAATGCTGAGGTCGATGTCCTCGCTTCCAAAATCGCAACAATGTTTCAGCTCAGTTCTGCTGAAGACACTACAAGCGGATATTAACTTGAAGTCTAGGGCCCATGAACAATTCTGGAGTTTACTCACAGAAGAAAAGTATCCCAACATGAGAAAATGTGCAACATCACTGACTGCAATGTTTGGGTCTACTTGTGCGAATCGACCTTTTCACATATGAAATTTATCAAATCCAAATACCGCTCCACCCTGACCGACGATCATTTGGAGGCCTGTCTTAGACTGGCTATCAGTAGCTATTGCCCGCACTATGCATCCCTGGTGGACTTCATCCAATGCAAGTCATCATCTGAATAAGGTACTGACCACTGATGTGATAATGCCATGTGTATGCAAGAAAATGACTACATGCAACTTATTGTACATAAAGTTAATTCATTGTCTGAAAGTTTCAATGTTTGAACAGTGAATTGTAGTGTGATATAGTGTGTAATGTAGGCCAAATGCCTGTATATGTATGTATGTTAAAAGAAAATCCTAGTGTTAAAAAAAAGTTACATTTCAGAGTGAGTGAGTGAGTGAGTGAGAGTGTGTGTGTGAGAGTGTGTGTGTGTGTGTGTGTGTGTGTGTGTGTGTGTGTGTGTGTGTGTGTGAGTGCGTGCGCTACCTGAATGGGTAAAGTTGCATTCCAATCTGTGGATTTTGATGTACTGTAAATGCACTGAATTGTATGGGAAATGTAATGTAAGTGCCAGTGCCACTGTGTATGAAATCACATGCATGTTGATTAGCTTCTATTGTGGACTATGTTACTGTTGTTACTGTGTTTTTAGTGTTGGTAGGGAAATTAAACTCAGTCATAAATTAATAATGATTTAAGTGTGAAACATTAAAGCAAAATAGCAGCCAATATGACACTGTGTGTTTGTTTTGATACATTAAAAAAGACACGTAATGTAATGTGAGTAGTAGATCATTCTGACCCAGTCACTTAAAAGGTAGATCACCATTCAGAAAAGCATGGGCACCCCTGTGATAGAGGAACCTCGACTATCCCTGGGACGCACTACTAGCACACTCGCTTTTGGCCCGACAGTGGAAACACAGATATTGTGTGGAGAGCCTTTTAGCTGAGCTACTTTACTGTGAAAAGACATTTAATGCTTTGGAGTACAGGAGAATATTGCAGAATGGCTTGCTTCACACAATTGAAAAGTTATCTAAAGAGGATTATCAGATGTTATTTTTCAACAAGATGCTCCTGCCCTAAGCTACTTTATCTACAGTTGTGAAAATCTTGTTTATTTCCTGACCAGTGATTTGTGATAAAATTGGTTAAGACCATTATAAGTCCACTAAATATTTTGCCTTCTTTGGCTTCACCCATTTTTATATTATATTATATATATATATATATATATATATATATATATATATATATATATATATGTACTAAGTGTTTTTTGTATCATATTTGATACATCAGGCTTTTATGGCTCGTGCTAGAGGAGAATATGTAGCTCATACTCAGGGAGAAAAAAAAAAAGAGTTCAAAGTGTGTGTCCTTTGTGTCAATTCTTTCAAGCAAAAGAACAGATGGAAGTCAAGGCCAAAGAAGCAGGGTTGTAATTACAGGCCTCTTTAATCTGTTATGGCCACTGTAATCGCCATGTCTGATCACAGGAAGGGGCATTTTAGAGCGCCTCCCACCCAAGTGCATGTTGGTTCGCAAACTGCCTGGGTTAAGGGACAGTTAGGATCTCCTCCAGGAAAAATAAATGAGTATTTGTAGGATTTACTGCTGTGGTTTTGCTAGAGGATGCCAGCAAGAAAAGGATTATGGTATTGTATCGTAATCTAGGTACTGGCATGAGCAATGCTAACACCACTTTCCAGGACATATGTTAGGTGGAGCTGAGCTAGCGGTGGGGTGAAGTCTCGTCTCCCACATGATAACTGCACTGTAGCCTCTGACCTCGATTCCGTAAACAGAGACATTTGTTATTGTGTCTATTTCCATGGCGACCCTCAATGGAACCCAGTCACAATTTAAACAAACAGTGGCCCCAAAAAGTAGCTTTAAATGCCTGAATAGCATTTAAAAAACAATTTTGTCAATCAAGTGGCCCTGAAAAGCAAGTAGTTTTTAATGAATCACTCAATAATACTCAAACTCAAGTACCCAGTTTGAATAATTCTGAGAAATCCTTCACTGAATGAACTCACTAAATCCATCAGAGGGGTTACTGACTCAACATCTGACTCACTCAATGAAATGCAAGCCATTTCTTCCAGGAAGTTTACTGTACTTAAAGGGATAGTTCACCCAAAAATTAAAATTCTGTCAGTATTTACTCACCCTCATGTTGTTCCAACCCCGTAAGACCTTCGTTCATCTTCAGAACACGAATTAAGATATTTTTGATGAAATCTGAGAGCTGGATCACTCCTCCATACTAGTCCATAGGCTTCTTCAGGACTTGAAACTTGCCGGCCTCGAAAAGTTATTAAAAACATTGTTAAAATAGTCCAAGTGACTACAGTGGCTCAATCTTAAGTTTATCAAGCGACGAGAATATTTTTGTGCGCAAAAACAAACAAAAATAACGACTATTTCAACTGTTCATTTCCTTCTGAGTCAGTTAAACTAGTGTAACAGCGTAAGCTTCTGTTGTTGTACGTCACACGCATCACACACATGACCAGCGTCGGCCAATAGTGAGCCTACGTGTGACGTAGCTCTACGCAAACATACTAGTTTAACTGACTAGAGGCCCACGAGAAGAAAATGAATAGTTGAAATAAAGTTGTTATTTTTGTTTGTTTTTGCGAGGAGGAGGAGTGATCCAGCTCTCAGATTTCATCAAAAATATCTTAATTCGTGTTCCGAAGATGAACGAAGGTCTTACGGGGATGGGACAACATGAGGGTGAGTAATTTGTTTTTGGGTGAACTATCCCTTTAATGTTGGTGCAATGTTAAAAAGTCAAAACCAGTAAAAGTTAGCAGTGGTCATGGCTAGTCAATTAAGAATATGATGAGCAAGGCATCTAAGCTCTGCAAAAGAAAAGCCCAGTCTGAGGAGGACAGAGCCCATGATATGACAATCTGCCCTGGATGGCACCATCTATATCCGGACTTCCTGACTCATCGAAGCCACACCTATGAAAGCCACGGGACAAACAGCTAGATTAGAAAAGCTAAAAAACACATCACCTCAGTCTGGTTCTAAAGTATTTCACAACTTTTATCTGAGAATTCTGAATGTTCTCACAGCCCTGTCTGGCACAGAGGAAATGATTTAAAAACCACATCGGCCAAAGTGGTCAAGTATGAAAAAGAATCCAGGTCACTATCTATTCTGCAAACTGACTGGTCATGCTTCAGTAGTTGAACACTTATATATATATATATATATATATATATAAAATAATAATTTTTCATCCATTTTATTACTAGTGTTTGCTACTATTGTACTGTCAAAAAAAAATAAAAAAAGATAATGACCAAAAAAAACCTTGGTAACACTTTACAATAAGGTTCAGTAGTTAACATTAGTTAACTACATTAGTTAGCATGAACTAATAACGAAATGCACTTATAAAGCATTTATTAATCTTTGTTAATGTTAATTTCAACATTTACTAATACTTTATTAAAATCTTGTTAACATTATTTAATGCACTGTGAACTAACATGAACTAACAATGAACAGCTTTATTTTTATTAATTAACGTTTACAAAGATTAACAAATACAGTAACAAATGTATTGCTCATGGTTAGTTCATGTTAGTTAATATATTAACTAATGAACCTTATTGTAAAGTGTTACCTAAACCTTGATGTGTACACAAGTTTTTGCGTCAAAACTGACGTATAGGTTGGCCTTAATTCTACAATTTTCATAGCAACGGCATCACTCGAAACACCCCAGCATCAAGATGGTGGCTTCTGCAGCCACATACTTATAAAAAAAAAGCAAGGAAATTTGTATTTGACATATCTAGTGCTACATTTTTCAGTGTCTCTAAATAACTGTCTTTTCATAAGTTCGGCTGTAGGCCTTTTATATCACACTAAAATCAGACTTATTGTTCTGTACACAATACCAACATCCTCCACAGAGAAGCCATGCTGGAACAGTGGGCAGCAATCTTCACACTTGTCCTATTATATAGAAAACCCAAGTCTACAATGTAGTTGGTTTGCTGAAGACAGTGCTTGAGTCATGTAGGGCAGAACGCTGAGAGACTGCTAACAAGTGCCATTGAGCTGGCCCAGCTCAAAAGGAGAAGAGCACCTAAACTCAACAGAAAACCAGCCAGGAGATGAAAAAACTAAAAATGACTGCTGGAACAAATATCAATACATTTTAGTACCAGAGCACTTGCTTTACTATACTGAACTTGTGTAAATCAATTTCATATTTGTGCGCATAGCAGTGGTGGTGCACCACCTGTTCAAGCCAGGTGGTTTGTGTTCATTAATGCATCCTTGTCAGAAGTCCCCCTGTCCACAGAGGTTACAGAAGCACGCCGTCTTGCATTCCAAAAGAGGAGAGTTGAAGAGTTGCTGGCCAAACATGCAAATTGGGCTCTGGTATTTTAAACACATTAAACTGCAAGAGATTTTACTTGAATAAATGCGTGAAGCAATGCAACTTGCGTCTCCATAATGCTTAAATGTAAACGTCTCAATGGAACAGTTAAAATAAATAAGATACAATTGTTGTCATCATTTGATCACCCTCATGTTGTTCCAAATCCTGACTTTGTTTCTGCTCATTTCCATACAATGACATTGGAACAGACGCACAAATTCAGCGTATAACTAAATTTAATTGAGTAATTTGAGTCTGTTTCAGTCAACACAAAACTATGTATGGTTTCAGAAGACTTGAAATATAGTCTTCCTGTCTGAATCACAAATAAGCCCAGAACCGGGAGATCTTTTGAGCTTGCAATGTGCATGTGGCTGATACTGCAAAAAGTTGCAATTTCAAGTTTTAGTCATTTTAGTATCTGCTGTAAAAGAGTTGAAGCGCATTGAATGTCATTTGTATATCATCGTCTGTATGGGGTAGGCTACTTTAGGAAAAACTATATACAATATAACGTTAAAATAACACAAATTAATGCCCATACATATTCCTGCTGCAGCAGCAGTTTCAAATTATATAAAACTAGCATTTTGTTATTGCGCACTTGAGTTATTGGTAACTTAAATGGATATTTTAGTATATTAAAGTTTAATGCTTTGACAGTGCATGGCAAGTAATGGACTAGTGCTTTCTAGAATAAATGATAAACATGGTACATTGATCAGTAGAATGTATAAGTACATAAAAAGATTTTAAAAAGTCTAATTGAAAAGGAGTACACACTCTTTACAGTGTTTGAGGGCGGGGGAAAGTAGACATGACTCGTGTGCAGCCAATGAAGAAGACCATAGCCAATGGAGTATGAATGTGTGAGTGAATGGGTGAATGTGAGGCAATGTGTAAAGGCAATATGTATGGTAGGTGGCCAATGGGTCTGTGAAAGCGCTATATAAATGCAGTCCATTTACCATTTACCAATGAAGAAGACCATAGCGGGGGAAGTAGACATGACTCGTGTGCAGCCAATGAAGAAGACCATAGCCAGCCAATGAAGAAGACCATAGACAGTGAAGAAGACCATAGCCAGCCAATGAAGAAGACCATAGCCAGCCAATGAAGAAGACCATAGACAGTGAAGAAGACCATAGCCAATGAAGAAGACCATAGCCAGCCAATGAAGAAGACCATAGACAGTGAAGAAGACCATAGCCAATGAAGAAGACCATAGCCAATGAAGAAGACCATAGCCAATGAAGAAGACCATAGCCAATGAAGAAGACCATAGCCAGCCAATGAAGACAGCCAATGAAGAAGACCATAGCCAGCCAATGAAGACAGCCAATGAAGAAGACCATAGCCAAAGAAGAAGACCAATGAAGAAGACCATAGCCAGCCAATGAAGAAGACCATAGCCAACGAAGACCATAGTCAATGAAGAAGACCATAGCCAATGAAGAAGACCAATGAAGAAGACCATAGCCAGCCAATGAAGCAGACCATAGCCAATGAAGAAGACCATAGCCAATGAAGAAGACCATAGCCAATGAAGAAGACCAATGAAGAAGACCATAGCCAATGAAGAAGACCAATGAAGAAGACCATAGCCAATGAAGAAGACCAATGAAGAAGACCATAGCCAGCCAATGAAGAAGACCATAGCCAATGAAGAAGACCATAGCCAATGAAGAAGACCAATGAAGAAGACCATAGCCAATGAAGAAGACCATAGCCAGCCAATGAAGGAGACCATGAAGGAGACCATAGCCAGCCAATGAAGAAGACCATAGCCAGCCAATGAAGAAGACCATAGCCAATGAAGAAGACCATAGCCAGCCAATGAAGGAGACCATGAAGAAGACCATAGCCAGCCAATGAAGAAGACTATAGCCAGCCAATGAAGAAGACCAAGGAAGAAGACCATAGACAATGAAGAAGACCAATGAAGAAGACCATAGCCAGCCAATGAAGAAGACCAATGAAGAAGACCATAGCCAGCCAATGAAGAAGACCAATGAAGAAGACCATAGCCAGCCAATGAAGAAGACCATAGCCAATGAAGAAGACCATAGCCAATGAAGAAGACCATAGCTGGCATGGAAGTTCGTTACAAACATGCAGGTTTGAGCAGAAAGTAAAACGAGAGTTATTGACAACTGGTTTCAAGAAGTTCAGAATCGGTTCTTTCTTTTGGGAGACAATTCTTACATTCACAAGCAGCTATATTACACACTACATGAAAGGTAATATCCAAAAAACATAATAGAGGCACTTTAACGTAGTTTAACTTTTACTCAAGCACTTGATTGGATTACTCTGTACTTTTAGGGTAATGGTGCAATAGATCATTAAGCTCCCGGTTTCGGATCATATTACGGTTTTTGGACATTACCTTTCATGTAGTGTGTAATATAGCTGCTTGTGAATTACTAACTTTTCTTTTCATTTTGTATTACTTAAAGCCCACTTTAAGTACTTCGATACCACAGCAAAAACCTAGCTTTTAATAACTAAACATTATTAAAGACAAATGTAATCATTAAATGTAAAATGACACTATATTGTTCACTGTATAAATTAAATACAGATTCATCTTTGTTAAAGATGTTTTGTCGTTTGATTAACATTAATGACATCGACAGCAGCAGATTTTATGCAGCTGTCACTTTAAGATCTAATGAACAGATCCAATATAATGATCCACATCCGATTTCTTTCGCAACTGTTTACATTCACTTAAGACATAACCGGCTGTGTTTATGGGAATACTTGCCGATGCAGGCATTTTAACACTTTTGTGTGCATGCCTCCATTCAAGCGCAAGGAGACGCAAAAGAGGAATCAATTCGGTGTTCACTCGCTATCTAAAACATGCCATTCTGTGTGCGCGCGCGATTCGGGTGTGTGTGGCTGTGTCCTAAGATAACAGCATTCTCTTTCCTTGAATGTGTAAAATGTCAAGAATAAACACGTGCAAATGATAAATGTTCACTCTATTATGGTTAAACTTAGCTATTAATCCGAGTCTCACGTGGGGCTTGGACCATATGAATCAACCGCGATCCTATTTTATGGTATTTTTTTTTGTCTTTTTGACATGACCAAAACAGCACATGGTGCTTTTTAGAGTTTGACCGCCATTGGTTCACGGTCTACTTTCATTGAAAATACCATTCTGCTAAACTTCTCTTTAAAGTCATAAGGGTTTGGAACAGCATGATGAGTAAATCAACTATTTCTATGACACATTCTTTGGATTTTGGGTCTCTGGATGTCATCTCCGATTTAAACCAGACAGAGGAAGATCAACATTTCCACATGCAGGCTATAAAACATCAGCACGACCTGCCCTGGCCCTGGTAGAGACAATCGACTTCACGACACTCCTTACATGCTTCACATGCCTCTCTCTCTCTTACACACACACACACACACACACACAGAGAACATGAGAAAGTGGGGCAGTGGCTGTCCTGGTTATAAAGACCCACTCCCACCATCTGCTGCTGCATCACCGCAGAGACACAGTCATTCACAGGAAGTGCCTTCATCCCGCGCTCAGGCATGATGTAGAGGAAGAAGAGAGTGTGGAAGAAAGACACACGGTCGCCTGCAGGCCGGACTGTCAAGCCGGGACTTGAACACTAGTGATTGGTTTCCCATCTGAGTCATCTTCTTCTGTAGTATCGGTGCGACTCGAAGCGTGCTCGGTCATGCGGAGGAATAGGGTTGCCATTTTACATCAAACCTGACGGGCAGCTTTTACATTAAATGTGGCACTACCTGTCAAGCAACTTTTTTTAGAATTAAACCTTGATAGCCTAAACATCTTGATTATGCCGCTTTGGTGCAGTAGATCTCACCTGTGGCTCCATCTTAGACACTTCTAACAGGTGCTTTTGTATCTCGAGAGAAATATTGGTTAGAAAGACAGGGGTTAAACATGACACTGTTTGCAAACATGTGACGCAAATGATTACAGAGTGTCACGTTTTTTTTAAATGTTCCTTACGGGCTGTAAATCAAGAGTGCACTGAACTCTCTTGACAGAGGAGGATCATTAAGCACCGTTGAATACTTTAAAAAATTCCAGTCATACTGATTACGCTCAATATACAAATAATATGCCCGATCATAAATACATAATTCCGTCTCTTTTCGATTTAACTTTTTTCACACGTTTAGAGTTTTACTTACATAAAAAAATATATCATTCATTAAAAAACAACATATATATATATATATATATATTTATGTGTGTGCGTGTAATTTATGAGTTTAATAAAATAATGTTAATATTATGAACAAAATAAATTATGTATACTAAAGAATATTTAAAGAAATTATATACATATAAATTGTTTTATTATAGAAATTCAATAAAAATAAATAAAATAAGCTGGTAAAAAAAAAAAAAATCTGCCAGATCATGAACAGATAAATCATTCTCTTTTTGATTGTTTTTCTCCCATTATTTTTTAATTAAAAAAATTCTAATAAAACAAATATTTCTTAGTTTAATACAATATTTTTTTCTAATAAAATAGTTAAATTAAAATACATTATGTATACTCATATATATTCAAATATATAAATATATACACAAATATATACACATATAAATACTTGTATTATATGAATGCAATTAAAATAAATAATATAAACTTAATAAATATCAAATATTAATATTACAACAACAAAATAAAATGTTTTTGTTTAATTAGTTATTTATATACCAAATTAATGATTACCAATATAAAAAGGCTTTTTTTAAATACTAAGTTGGATAATGTTTAAATGATAAATAATATTTTTTAGCAGTTCTGTTCAATCTGTTCAAAATTTTTAAGTTTTATGTCTTAAATTCAAATAAGCAAAATGATTTTAAAGTTTCACCAGAAAAAAAAAATCCCTTCCTCACTTTAAGGAAGCAGATTTGATGAGATACGAGAAACAATGATCTATAAAACATGACTACACGATAAGTTTATGAAAACACAATGAGTTGAACGCGTTTCAAATCTAATCGCAGTCTATCGCCAAAACAGTCCGATATGTGTCGTTCTAAAGACAAGATAAATCTCACATCCTCCTTCTGAAGTTTGAGACAATTCTGGTGAATATGAGCAAACTTCATTTGTCCAAGTTAAACAGTATCTAGACACACCCTCAATGTAAACGACACAAATCCCGTACACGATTACAAATCTGATCTACAAACCACTTAAATAAGATCAAGCTTTTTAAAAGATCGCCCTTAATGTGCTCTAAATGTTCTCCCACGAGCGGTTCGTCCCTACTTTTCCATTTTACAACCATATTTCCTGTCCGATCCCCACAGCAGTGTTGGAGATCAGCGAGTATAGCAGAGAAACACGCGCGTGCTTACCTGAACATAATTATTCTCACAGTAGTCCGCGACCCTCGTAAGGTTCTGGTAACTCTCTACGAGAGCTCGTTTACCGGCTGGAATTTCTTCCTCTAATAACATCTGCAGCTCTGCCATCTTACATGTCTCCGCAGAGCGTCCTACTCCTCGTCTCTGAGATTTGATTGAGAGCTCAAGCTCAGCACTGGGGAAGTTCTTGTGACTCGAATCTTGATTGAATCGGTTCCCCAAACAGGACTCAACGATTCGTATACATACAATTCGCGTGCCGGACTCATGGCCGGACTGAATCAGTAAGAATCTGAATCTAGAGTCAACGACTCACTAAACCATTGAACCGAGGCATGCACGACTCGTAATGAGCTTTGGAGTGAACCGATTAGCAGGCGAAATATTACAAAACACACTGGAAATATGTTGACGACTTAATTATATGACATATTCATCAACACGAATACGAAAAGAAGTTGTTTATAACTTGCACAACAACATGAGAAACGGTGATTGTATAGCCTAATTTAATCCGCATTAGCCTACATTTAGGTTCATATGAGAGTTGTAGCAAATGGGATAAATTACATGACAATATACAACCCTATAGCCTACCTATAACTTCATAGATAAAGAAATATCAATAAACAGAAACATGTGCCTACATATGGTTTGATAATGAGCATTTGAATTGTAATGCCAGGATATCAGGGACACGTGGTGACGTAACTACGTATTGAAGCAAAAGAATCGGTGATTTTTTTTTAAATTTATTTAAACGGTTCGTTGCAAAGATCTGTTCAAAAGAGCCGATTCTATTAAATGAGTCTGATTCCCCTTGGCCTCGCTTTCGTCACAGCGTCACCTATCAACACAGCTGATTCAGTGTTGCTGAGCGAATGGAACGTTGGGATTTGTAGTGTTACAATTCATTTACTAACGAGGGACGGAACGAATGATGTGTTTCATTAAGTGCTACAGTGTTACCTTCGCGTCGATTGCGCATATAATTATTACACGTATTTGTTTCTTTAGAAATATGCGTCAAAATATTGCTAGGCAGTTTCAAAGTTCGTAGCTAGGGACGGTTTTTATGTCATAACCCCCCTGGGCTAAGCTTACTTCGATGAACTACATTACCCAGAATGTTACGCGTGTAAGTTAGAACTATGGTATTTGTAGGATTTAAATACCTTTGTTGCAAAACCCTCGGCAGTTTCGTTCTCTAAAGAAACTACAATTCCCAGTAAACACACGAGGAAGTCTTTCGTATGTTGACTGTCAGGTACGTGTTCATGAGGTCGTAGTCTCACCAGCACAGCAGGTAGAGCAGCAAATGGTAAAGTATCCAATGCTAGTGCCTCTTCGCTTCGATCATTTCTAATGCAGGTTGATCTAGAAATATCACATTAAATAATATTCGGTGCACTTTCAGTCATGTCTTGCTTGTCCTTCAGGATTTGTCGAGACATAATGGGTTGTTTTTGGCTTTGTTTACTTCTTTTGGAATGATAAATAGTCGTATGAACTTGTAATGAACAGCTTAGATTTACTGTGACAAATGCAAGGAAAATGCATTTCATAAATAGGGTAATATGTCATGTAACTTTGCTTGTAGGTTTGATCCAGCTCTTTCTGTAGCGGTTAGATGGTCATGATGGAGGGTGACAACAAACCAGTCTACGAGCAGAGGTTCAATGCTGCTGTCAAAGTGATCCAAAGTTTACCCACAAACGGTGAGTAGATAGGTCAGTCATTCAGGTAGTGTACTGTGTGTTATTGCAGCAGTGGACGCGACTCCTCACCTACTTTCATTTGATCGCCGTAGTTTCATAATCAAATTACAAATGATCTCGGGCTTCTATGGTCAACGCGATTAGCCTACATTCAGCAGGTTTAGGTGCAGAAACCGCTCATGTGCCACTGGCCCTGATCACAGTCAACGTGGGCTGATTGGTGATGTATTACCATATGACAACATGCTAAAGACATGCTTATGGTATTTCTATGTAGATGGATAGTTCAACCAAAAAAATAAATTCTGTCTTCATTTACCCCAAACCAATATGCTGTTTGTTTATGTAGCCTATTTATTTTGTGAAACACAAGATAAGATTTTTTAAGAATCGATAGTGCCTTCTTTAAAATGACATGAGGGTGCATAAATGATGGCATTTTTTATTTTTATGTGAATTCACATAATTTGGAATGAATTCATGGTTCAGAATGGATCATGTTTATACATTTTTTATATATTTTGTATATATATATACATACACAAAAGGCACATGAAAGTAAAGTTGTATAAAGTATATTATAGTAAGCTAATATTACTTTATAATTTGTAGAATTGTATGTATTATTTTATACAAAAACATGTATTTATGTGTATATACTGTACATATACACACATTTACTTGACAAATCTCTAATATTTCACTATTTTTTGTTTTTCAATCAGGTTCTTTTCAGCCTTCCAATGACATGATGCTGAAATTTTATAGCTACTACAAGCAAGCAACACAAGGGCCCTGCAACATCCCCCGTCCAGGATTCTGGGACCCCGTTGGCAAAGCCAAATGGTATTGAACCTGCTGAATGTCCATATTTGTAAATTTATGAAGAAATGTTTAGTTCTAAATGTTAATAGTTTTTTAAAGGTGAAGTGTATTTTTTAAGTAAGGGTTAATGTACATCAAGCCTGTTGTTCTCTCAGAATAACCCCCCGACAGGGTGATGGTGTTAATCAGCCTGAAGGGGGTTATTCTGAGAGAAAAGTAAATAATTAGACATTAAATATTGGTCTGAGTTGAAATATTTTATTAGGTCTTTAAATGCAAAGCTTCTGCGGAGAGAGCCGTTGCCAGCACGGCAAGTTCGCACTAGACGGATATTTAAGAGATACGATATATAGTCATACCACTTATTATACACAGCATTTCGCCACATAAATAATTATGAAGATAAGAGATATTGGTTTCAGATTAAACTGTTTTAAAATCGTACCTGTTTGTTTCTCATAATCCAACAGTGTACAAAACAATAGTCACAAAATGGCAGCAGCTGCGTTTGTAAGAAACAAGAGAGAGCGAGTCCTCGATACTAAATGGCTTGATTAAATAACTGTATACAAAATATTGATTCGACTAAGTTTTAATATTTTATTAGCTCACCAAATGCAAAACTTCCACAAAGAAAAAACGTTCCTAGCAGTCGTCTAGCTTCAGTGACCCGGATGAGCCTGCGTTATCTGTTTTCAGCCGTTGTTATCGGGGGATAACTTACCGCTGGATGGTGCGGTTGACCAATCAGAATCAATAATTCCACAGAGCCGTGTAATAATTACTGTTAATTTGGCCCTTTTACAGTCTTGATTTTGAAATACTTGACTTTTTCACATATTTGACATTTTTGCAGTTCCACTTGGTCTTACTATTGATGCTAAAATAACATACTTCACCTTTAAATTTCACTTTCATATTTTTTCACTTCTACAATAATCTGCCAAGTGTCTTCTTCTAAAAAGAGGCCTGTGCTCCAAAGTATTCAAGATTTACAACAACTAAAGTTGGAGGATGTCATTTTGGGGTCTATGCCAGATGAGTCTATGTAATTTAGACCGGTGTCAATGACCTACTGAAACTGAACTGTCGGTCCGTTTAAAGTTCAGTGAAATAGCAGATCAGTATCAGTAACATCTGATTCCTATCACTTTTTGAAATACCGCTCTGAAAGCTCCGCATTTGTACTTCAGTAAAAACTTATTTTAAAAAGAGTCAGATGGTTCATTGAGGAATTCAGTGTTTCCCACACATACCATTTTATTATGTTTCATGCTGTTTTTCTTTGTCCATCTTTTATACATTCGTCCTGAGACTTGCTTTAAACTGTGCAAACTCCTGACATGGTTGGGCGTGAGATGACAACATCAGTGTTGACATGGAGCTTATCAGTGAAGTGACCCTTCATGGTGCTTGTGTTTAGGGATGCGTGGAATTCTCTTGGAGAAATGCCAAAAGAGGAGGCGATGGCGGCCTATGTGGATGACTTGAAACTGGTATTATGTTTTGGATTCTTTAGCAGGGTTTGAGAATGTAGTATGTCACGTATTTGTTTGTGTTTCAGCTTTGTTGTAACTTGGTTTTACATGTGCTGAACAGATTCTGGAAAGTATGCCTGTAACAAATGAGGTAGAGGAGCTTCTGCAGATCATTGGACCGTTCTATGAGCTCGTTGATGAAAAGAGGAGGATAACGCAAGTGTCAGATTTGAGCTCAGGTAAACTGACCAATAGTGCCCTCACACAAATTGTATTTTGGCCAAAAATCAAAAGAAAAAATGCCATTTTTTTTTAACCTTTAAGATTTCTTATTTTTTCTGTTATAAATATATATATATATATATTTGTTATTGGTAAGAACAATAATATTCATTTTATAATTTAAGCACACCAAAACCTGGTGTCAATTCTCAGCATTTAATTTGTTGTATTACGGAAATGAGACTTTTAAGGAAAAATTTACAAAACTGTCATTTAAATAATGTCACAATGCCAAAAAATACAGTCCGAAAAATTAGGCTTAATATCCTTAATGTAAAATCTACTTTTTTTTTTACCCTTCAAACGGGGGTGAAATATGACTACTTTTCTTTGAAAGAAAAATCATCAAAATGTTCTCTTATTCATCAAACTTGTAATAAATCAAAAGCACTGAACATGTAGCTGTAGCATCAATTCAAATTAAACAAATCAAATCGTAAAAAAAACTCACATAAAATTAAGTAATTGTTCAGAGCAACTGTTATCAGTTTCATTTTTGTAAAAATGTCAGTTACATCTGGAAAGCCAGAAGTTTTATAATAATTGTATTGTAATAGGAACAAACATCATTAGAAAATAATGCATATGACTATATATATATATATATTCTTATATTCTATATTTGCATACACTAATGCACATACATTCAATAGTATTTTAATAATGCTTTTATTCAGTATGGATAGTCACAGTATGGACAATTCCAGTATGGAATTGATTAAAAGTGTCAGCAAAATCTTTTAAATTGTTATAAAAAATAAATGATTATAAAAATGTTACAAAATATATTAAGCAACACAACTCTTTTCAACATTGAAAATAATAAGAAATGTTTTGTGATCAGCAAATTAGAATGATTTCTGAAGGATCATGTCACACTGAAGACTGGAGAAATTATGCTAAAAAAAATCAGCTTTGCCATCACAGGAATAAATGACATTTTAATTATATTAATTTAGAAAACAATTATTTTAAATTGTTATAATGTTTCAAAATATGACTATTTTTACTGTATTTTTGATCAAATAAATGGAGCCTTGCTGAGCATAACAGACTTATTTCAAAAACATAAATCGACCTAAACCGAGCGGTAGTATTTATGTAAACAATTATAACATCTTGTTTACATTAATTAACTAATCACCGCTTTGTTTCATGCTCAGCCCGCTTGGAAAGATTTGCTAGGCAACTTGAAGGCAAGTGAATATAGTGTGTTCTCCCAGGGCCTGTGCTCTTAGTTAATAGTGCCGTAGTCCAGGTGTTTCCTTTGACACCTCAGTTGTTCCCTCACTGCTATTATTAGTGTAGATTGCTGGCTTCTGTACAGGGTTGTAGACAGTCCTGATAGAACAGACCTTTTAGAAAGTGTGCCTATCAAGTTTCAGAACATATCCTCAAAACATCATCTCGCATATATGTATTGTTGTTCCAACCAGGCTTTGGGAGCCTGCTAACGTCACCACCCAAAAGTGTCACAAAAAGCATCATCAGGACGATGGAGATGAACGGCAGCCTGGACAGTTACTCCGTCAAAACAGCAACAATGCCAAAGACTAAATTAATAGAGCTGGAAGATGGAGAAAATGATAATGAGGAGGAAGAAGAGGAGAAAGATGAAGAAGAGGAGGTTAAAGAGGTGAAAAAAGGTAAACATTATTATTACCACTGGTCATAACTTAATATACGGTCACATTTACCGTTGTCATTTTAATAGGAATCCACACAATCAGGAGTTTCCCCAGAAACTACTTTGTTTAAAAGTGAGCTGTGCTTCGCACATCACTAAACTATAATGACAAGAAACAATATACCTTTTGTGCCTGCAAAATTTTGCATGAACATAAAATACTATGTACTTATTGAAGTAATGAAACTAACTGGGTAATAAATAGGTACTAACCCTAAACTTACCCCTAAACCTGAACTTAAGTTACTTTACATCAGTACTTTTGTGTAAGTACACTGAAAGTACATTGAAATTGCACGTATTGTAAAATAAAGTGCAACCGAAATAAAGTTATTATGACCGCATCTTAAAAGTGCCCCTATTATTCTCTTTCGGAGATTACCTTTCATGCAGTGTGTAAGGTGTTTATTTATTTATTTAACCAGGAAAGTCACTTAGGAACAAATTCATATTTACAACCGCAGCCTGGCAGGAGAATAGCAAGCAGAGATTAAATATGTGTCTATATTTTCTGTGAGTTTTGTAACATTTGGTGCAGCAAAGCTTAAAGCAGAACAGTCACAAACACTTTTCTTTTTGGGAATATTTAAAAGAAATATAAATTGACTATCTACTTGGTGTTTTAACATGAGGTTGGGTGAAAAACCAGAAGTATAATATAGCTGTTTGTGAATATAAATGTCTTGCATAGCTTCAAAGATCAAACTGCAGATAAATTGAGTTACTGTCTCCCAAAAGGAAGAACCGATCAAAACGAGTCGTCAGTAATGCCAGCCTCACTTCCTGCACGAACATACGTTTGCAAAAATGCACCTTGCATTGACTTCCAAATGATGAGGATGTGAATTAAAATTAATTTTCGCAATAATGTTTACCAGGTGTAAACGGGAATGCGTCTCCCTCGTCTACTTGTGATCCGATCGCCCAAATCTTAATACCAGGTGTAAACAGGGCTTCAGATACTGAGAAAATATGCTGGAATGTACTCTATATTATGAGAATTAAAAACAATTTTTAACCTTGGATGCATTTAAACCTATTGTAGGAGACCTCCAGAACAAAATGAAGAACCTTTAAAAGCATAATAGGGCCACTTTAAAACTTGAATAGTCTTGAAGAGTCGTACATTAAAGGAGGGACTTGAGTCAGAGACTATTTCTAAAGGATAAGCAACTCTAAATTTCTTCATAATACATTCAATAATAATACATTTGCTTTTTTTTAGCCTCACAGCCGAAGAAAAGGGCTTCTACAGGGAGACTTAAAGGACCGGTATCTAACGGCAATATCAGTCAACATAAAGTCCTTACCAATGGAACACACGGGTCTATGTCTGATCTGAACAGGCAAGTGTCAGAAGAAGACTCTGAAAGCATTAACCATGCTGGAGACATCGTAGAGCTCAACAGACACATCAAAGGTGAGGAAACGGATCATTTACCTATATAACTAAGACTTTAGGAGTAAGATCTAGAACACACTATCAGTAGTTATCTGAACTTAAATTCTTAAAGACTCAATGTCTTGCATATGAAACAGAAGATGTGTCCAGTTCTCACCATGTGGCCAGTGATTCGGACAGCGAGGTGTACTGTGACTCTGTCGACCAGTTTGGTGGAGAAGAAGTAAGCCGATTTCAGTTTACACTTGATGCTGAGAATTTAAGATACATGTGCGGTCACATTAGTGAAATTTTGGCAAAATGTTGTGGACAAAGGTTAGGCATTATCTATTGTCAATAGTGTAGCAAAGTTTCTGTTGGCCAGAATATGTTACCAAATATGTGTTGGGAAATCTTTCACCCTCAAGTGAAATTCCCAATCGTGTGGATTCCTATTGTAATGACTGGATTTCGCCCGTGCAAATTTGCCCAACAAACGTAAATGTGACCGCACCATAATTCTGCAGAGCACCTCTGCAATTGTTTGCCGGATTTCTAGCAAAATGTCAGCAATGCATGTGGCTTTGCTCCTGGACACCAGGCATCTGAGACGCACATCAACACCTCACTGGACGTGGCCGAGGAGAGCCACAGCAGGATGTCCTCCGCAGAGGAGGTCAGATCACAGGAGGAACCGCTGGGACACGAGGAAGGTGCACAGCATGGAGGAGAAGATAGATGGAGCAGCGGAGGAGCTTCTCAGAGACAGGGACTGCCTGCGAATAGAAGTAACCGTTCTGTGGTCAAGAGGGGAAGAGGTAAAACCTAGCAGCCAAAAACAGTAGCGATCATAAATAAGCTCTGTTTCAAAACCTTGCTAGCTTGCTTTTATTGTCTACATAAGGCCCCGATATACATCAGGTACTTGAGTAAAAGTGCAGATACTCTATAAAAATATTACTCCAGTAAAAGAATTAAATGCTCCTTTTCAGTACTTGAATAAACTTAAGATAAAGGTACTGATTAAAAGTAAAAACTACTGATGGATGAATGTTTATTTTGATTTGTATATACTTGTATACTTTCATATTAGTTTTATGTTACATAAGGAGGGAGGGAGGGGGTTTGTTGGGTCTGACATCATTATGAATTGTCAAGTAGCCAGCACTCGTCAGCATGGAAGATTAGAGGATGCAGAATACATATGTATTGATCTGCATGTATGAAATTTCTCGTTATAATTTATCACCTAAACTTGTCATACACTATCAAAACATTTGGAAGGATATATAGCATAGTATTTGAAAATGAGGAAAAACAAAATGCGTGTTGACAGAATATAAAAACAGACATCACATAGGGATAAATGCATACAATTTTAAGAAGAACATTATGCAAACATACTATATTAATAGAATTTGATCTGCTATGGCAGCGGGGAAGATGCATGGGCATTAATTTGCATTATTTTACAGATAAGTTTAGGGTTGTTGTTTTGTTTTTTTACCTAAAACCTACCCCATTGAGATGATGATGTGGACATACATGTATTACAGCAGATTTTGTTCACAAACAACTGACCGTCGAGACCCAAATATGATTTTCATTTATTGCACTCCAAGGATCTCCCGGTTCCTGGCTAATTTTCAGCCAGACTTGTGAATTCAGTTAACTGGAGACTCTGAATGGATTCTTAATAGGCTCATTGAAAAGAATCAGCTCGTTCACGAATCAGACAAAGTGACGATTTCTTCAGTTCAAAGTAATGAGGAACGAGATGTTTTTTAGGAACTGGAGTAAAAAGTACGATATTATGCTTTAGAATGTAGTAAAGTATTTGAAAGAGACACTGACACTGTGTTTCATGTTTAATACTTTACAGCCAGTAACTTTAAAGCAATCTATTGTATAACGTGCTATATAAATAAACTTGATGTGACTTGATTGGCGTGCCGAATTGCAGAGCTGATGCAGACATCTACATCGCTATGATCAGATCTTAACTCTCACCACTGTCGTTTTTGTTGTGCGTTTATTTTGTTATCGAGTGGAAAGGGGGCAGCACATATTTACATATTCATCTAAACGCCACTCTCAGCTGCGCGGGCAGCGTTGTAAAGTTTCTAACAGTATATCGCTGCAAAAGGATTTCAAGCTTCTTTTCACCCCTAAGTGAAGAAGTGCCGTGAGTATATCAGGGTCTTTACGAGCACACACAAATACTCGGTTAAAATAGTCAGCTTGGAATGCAATATTTTAACCAACTTTTCCTGAAATGAAAATTAAATGATATGCTTATGCTGCTTTGAAACAATCTACATTGTTAAAAGCGCTATATAAAAGATGACTGACAAAAAAGACCTCTGCATTGAGTGCACATATGATGCCTTAAAATGCTTCCTAGGTTTTGGAACAGAGCTGAAGTCCTCAAGTAAACCCTGTTTCTTTAATCCGTTAATGATCTACAGTGTTGTTTGTCTCGTGTGTATCAGGGTCCAGGTCACCTGACTCTGGCTCCGGGCCTGCAGGACCACAGCAGGGCAGTGGGGGAGACGGGGACCGCTGGGGGGCGGGTGGACCCGTGATGGAGAACCTCAACCAACAGATCATCTGTGTTCTGGCCAGACTGCAGGAGGACATGCAGAGTGTGTTAGAGAGACTGCACACGCTAGAAGCTCTGACAGCCATACAGGTTACAAACCCTCACCTTTATCAGATCGAGGTGGAGAACACAGATTCAATCTGAAATATAACATTTTTCATCTGTCATGTGCCACTTCTCAGGCCCGAACCTCAGCGCTGCCGTCAGACTACCTGTCACCACCTGTAAATAAAACTAAGAAGGTAGAGTTATTATAATAAACTGATTGATGGGATGTTTTTAAGAGTTTTAAGACTAAATAGGAGAGCATTCCTGTAGCTCAAACAGCTAGCAACAGCAAGGTCATGGGTTCAATTCTCAGTGAATGCTTGAACTGATCAAATGTCTGCCAAATGCACAGTTGTAAATGTTATTTTGTACCCTGGTCATAGAAAAGGCCAGTTTCTTATAATGTCCCAGATCATTTTATGTGACTGCCATTGCCATTACACGAGTGCTGACATAATATTAGCATTTTGTTATTATTATAATTTTTTGCTATTTCCACTCTACAGAAGCCATCCTGGTGGCCTTTTGATGTGTCTCCTGGAACTGTGGCCTTTGCCTTCATCTGGCCATTTGTGGTGCAGTGGCTCATCCGTCTGTATCTGCAGCGCAGGAGAAGGCAAGCACTGTCATGTTCGCTATGTAACTCAATACTGTTGTTCTTATTTTTGCATTTGTACACGACTGTTCAAAAGTAAAAAAAAGAAATTTATACTGAATAATAAATAATAAATCATTTATTTAGCAAGGATGTATTAAATTGATTAAAAGTGTCAGTAAATACATTTATAATGTAACAAAAATATATATTTTTCAAATAAGTGCTGTTCGAATCATCAAATAAAAATCGCTTTCACTATTCACTGTTCACTGAAAGAGTACAGAGTTCAAAACAGACAAAAAGGAGCAGAAACAAGTGATAAAAGCATTGCTTATGCATGTTTTTTTCTGCTTTTTGTTTAGCTTTTTTATGAAACTTACCCACATTCAAGTGTTGATAAAAAAGAATGTATGCTAGAATAAAATAATTTTATTTAGAAGCTGCAATAAAAGTTTTTTTAAGCAGAGGCTATTCTTTCTTTTGAAATGTTGCATATATTCAGATATCCCTACAGCAAAATATTTTTAGCAGCTTTTTTTTTTTTCAAAGAGTTTTTTTGAAAGAGTTAATAAGAATAGAAATAAATGTTTCCTGAGCAGCAAATCAGAATATTATAATGATTTCTGAAGGATCCTGTTACGCTAAAGACTGGAGTAATGATGCTGAAAATTCAGCTTTGCATCACAGAAATAAATTTAATAAATATATTCACATAGACAACAGTTATTTTAAATTGCAATTATATTGCATGATATTATAATGTATGTTTGCTAAAAAAATATAAGCAGCCTTGGACTTTTTTCAAGAACATTTAAAAAATCTTGCTGACCCCAAACCTTTGAACGATAACGAATACTGTGCAAGTATAATTGCAAATTATAATAGATGCCACATTTTCAAACCCTTTTCATAGTATTTTTTAAAAATCATGGTCAGTATACAGTGAACACTGCCTAGCCTGAACATAGCTTAGGTAATTATTAACAGATAAGGTCATATACGGGTTAAATAAAATAAGAGAAAGTTGGAAAAATGTGCATGTAAAAACAGGTATGTTTAAAGTTGGCATGAAACAGAAGTCTTTCTTCTCAAACATGAACAAATGTAGTGCGGGACTTGATTTTGTCCATGAGGGGAGTTGATTGGATGGTTGTGGTTTGCTATTGGTGGATCTCATGTGAGTGACAGGTTGTCCCGCCCTCACACCAGTAAACATCATCAGAGAAGAGATGAGATGTAAGAGGGAGGGGAAGTTATTTTGATTGAAGATCACAAGGGCACATGAGTTTAAAAAAATGATGTGCACAGTTATAATAAAAACTGCAATATTCCATAAAAAAAAGAATTGTCCATTTTGATTTCATGGTGAGTTTAAGATTGCGTCATCTTGTTGCAGAAGAATCAACTGAAAGGAATGAACTGATGGAGAGGCGTGTTGCGTTTAGGAGGAGGACTCTGCCTGTCCCGTGATCTCGAACTCCTGCTTTTGCACTACGAGGATGACGACTCCTGAGAATTAGCGAACGCATAGACTGAGTGAATGTACAGCATTGCAGCTTATCACTTTTTTTTTGTACTTTTTTTTTATTTTATTTGATTTATCATGTCAAATTTACAAAGTGAGAGATCCGCAATTTGTGTAATTAAAAGTAGAATTACTATCTTTCGTAGTAGTTATGAAAACCCAGTAAATAGAAACGCATTATTACAACTGTCACTTCTATATCATTCAGTGTTCAGTGCTCATAGCTGCTAACTGTCATTAATACTGTGGCAAAGATGCACTGATGAACCGCACAGGTGATTTCTCTGATTCTTAGCAGACAACAGCCCACGTCAAGGGCTTCGAAACGCAAGTTTGTTAGAGGTATTAAGAGTAACATTTTTAATATACATGTTGATATCTAGTCTTGACATTTGCTCAAGTGATCTGTGGTGCTTATCAAAGCCATAATGAGAAAAATCATGCGTGTTTAAGTGACCCTTTGCTTTGCAAATTTATGGAAAGGGTCAGAAGGCAATATAGAGATTCATGTTCTTCAATATCCCATCATGATTCCTGAAAGATCTGGCCTATCGGACACCCTTAAAAGTGTGTAGACGCCGAACCACACATAATAAAACAAAAATCGGCGCACCACTGCATTGATACAGAATATTCACTTATTTTAAATAGAGATAACAAGCACACTTTTTGCCAAAAAAGTCTAGATTTCAAATAATAAAGCAATAATAAAATAAGCATAATTTGTTTGAAGATGCAGTGACATTGAGACGTATTTTAGTGTGATTCAAGTGTGCAGATACTTTCTGGGTCCACTGTATTGTCGATGCAGACACATTTACACACATTTCTCAACATGGTTGCGTCGTTAATGTTAGTTTGTGGCTGTGGTGAATTATTTGAATGTTACCACAAGGTCTGTGTGCATGAGAAATCATAACCTTTGTCAATGTTTGCAGGGTTGAGATTGAAAACTGCCCAGTTGAAATGTAAAGCACTTTGGATGAATGTGAAGACAGTGACTAAAACTAATACAAGACTGAAATCTAATGAATCATTTACATAGGATGTTGTTTTTTTTTAACTGAGACATACAAGTGTTTTGTTTCATTATAGTTTGTGTAAATGAGTCAATAATTCCTTTAATAATTGTATATTAGAAACGTGCAAAAATATATACACGAAAAATTCTATTTTAATTGTACTATACTGTAATGTAGCATTTGCATATATTATTCATGTCTGTACTACTTTGAATCATCTGTAGAGCGGGAGGTCCTTGATTTGATGCTTTTGTTCTGACAAAACATTACGTTCCTATTAAACAGCAGACATATGATAAGTGCATGTTTCCCCACTCACAGTACATGTCCGTCAATATGTTAGACTTAAGCATCAATAAAAGCTTTTGAAAAACAATGGTTTTTGTTTCCATCTTGCACTATTTAATGTTATATATGCTCTTGCATTATCAGTTGTATTTAATCATTTTTTTTAAATGCCTTATGTACCTTGTAATACACACCAAACTTGGTAGAATGGTCGTAAATTCTTCACGAAACATCTGCATTGATGACACAAAGATAAGTGAATTTTACAAAAAGAATCTCAAGATTTTCCATTTCAGTCTAGAAAGTTTTTCAACTATTTATTTAGTAATTTCTTTCAGAGTCCCAAACATGACAAACAAAAGAATGTATTACATTTATGACCATGTTGTACAAGTTTGTTATTGGTTTAATTTAGTTAACCCTCTGGTGTTGATCAGTCATTTTTGACTAAAAACTATCCTTTTTTTTTCTTTTTTTTTACTTCAGCGGAATGGTACAAAACTTGTGATAAAGGTTTTGACACTTGCTATGTGAAAAAATAAAATCATGGACATGATTCAATAATGTTAAATGGTCCTGAATAAATATTCATACTTTCGCATTAGAAACGAATGGTAAGCGAATTTCATTTAGTGGAAAAGTTTGGTACTCTGCCCAAACAAAATATTACTGAAAGCTAATATTTTTGTATAACCTCAAATTTGGAACTTGGATTAGATTCATGGCTTTGATTTATTTCACATCAAATTTAAAAATAGTATTTTTATGCATTTTTCATAATAAACAAACTTCTGACATAACTTGTTTTAGATTTATTTTATTTTTTAACTTTTTTCACTTTTGCAATAATCTGCCATGTGTCTTCTTTAAAAAGAGACCAAATTTAAATCTTTGGTCCATAGTAAGAATTACGGCAGATTAAGATAGAAATTTAAATGTTCAGGTCGGTACTCAAAACAGGTACTAAAGGTGATTAACAGGTAATAAATGGACCATAACTATTCCATAAATATAATTTAGTACCATAAAATCCCCTAAAAATACAAAATATTAAATAAGAAAACATTATCAAACTAAAACATAGTACATTCATTTTATTGAAATAATAAAAAAGCTGAGCAGTTTTGAAACCACCTGAACAACAACAAAAAAGTTGTGTATATATATTTCAGTCAGGTTGAGGACCGGACATTGACGGCCAGTGCAACATCTTGATTCTTTTCTTTTTCAGCCATTCTGTTGTAGATTAGCGGGTGTGCTTGAGATCATCGTCCTGTTGCATGACCTGATATCGGCCAGGCTTTAACTGTCAGACAGATGGCTTCACATTTGACTCTAGAATACGTTGGTATACAGAGGAGTTCATGGTCGACTCAGTGAGGGCAAGGTGCCCGGGTCCTGTGACTGCAAAACATCCCCCTCCATCAGCTGATGGACAGCTATTTGTGCTGATATGCTGTGTTTAGTCCTCGTCTGTCCAAAGGACATTGTTCCAGAAGTCTTGAGGTCTGTTCAGATGCAACTTTCCAAACCTAAGCCGTGCCGCCATATTCTTTTTAGAGAGAAGAGGCTTCCTCCTGGCAACCCTTCAAAACATGCCATACTTCTCGTCTTTCACGTGTTAACCGAGGCCTGTAGAATCTAAGGTGTAGGTCTTGAGTGTTTGCCGATTTCTCAGAGCATTGCACAGTCTGACCTTGGGTCGAATTTGCTGGGACGTCCACTCCTGGGAAGATTCGCAACTGTTTTGAACGTTTTCCACGTGTGAATAGTCTTCCTCGCTCTAGGATGATGGACTTCAAATTGTTTGGAAATGGCCGTATAACCCTTCCCAGATTGATGGCACCAAGATTTGCTTCTCTAAGATCATTGTTGATGTCTTTCCTCCTTGGTATTGTGTTAGCACACACCTGAATGCTCCAGACCAGCAAACTGCCAGAACTTCTGCTTTTATAGAGTTGGTCACACTTACTGATGATCAATTAATCAGTGATTAGTAGCGCCTGACTGCTTCATTCCTATGGAAGCAGTGCACTTAGTTTGTAACCCATGGCTTTTCCATTTTGGCCTAGTTTTTGTTAAATAAATAATGACATGGTGTCATGTGTTGTTCATCTGAGGTTGTATTTACCTAATTGGACCTGCCATGATGATTTTTTTTATTATGTCCTGATACATAAAACCATAGAATTTAATAGTGCCCCCTTTTTCTTCCGATGTCATATCCAGGGAAACATCTTTAAACGTACATTTAAAAATAACGGATGTGAGTGAATTGTGGATGTGAGTATTATGTAACATACTTCAAGAGGCTAGAAGTCTTTCTCAGTCTCAGTTTTTAATTTTGTCCCACTCCTTACAACAAAAGTGAATTTATTTATTTCTATCTGACGAACAGCACAGGCTTTAGGTTTCAAGTGAAAATCAGAAATAACGCTCATCTATTAATACAACAGTTGTATTTTATTTAATCATCCTAAAAATAAGCAAGTGACAAGTTATAATCCACAAACATTTTAAGGTGATGTGTATATTAAACAAATCATACTCGCAGTAGACTAGTTAAAACATCTAGCATGTTAAAATTACAATCAGAGAAGTAGTTTTCAAGAAAACATGAGTTAAAAACAGCAGTCTTCCATCTAAATGTGCACTAATGGGACAGTAAATAGTAGTGTTGCAAAATATATTACTTTTTTTCCCCAAACAAAGATAATTTCAGAATACTTTCCAACATTAAATGATTCTGCAGAACATAAAAACATCTCACAGGAATAACTGAGACAGAGAAGGACAAACAAGAGCACTGTGGGATCTGTATTCATTAGTTTCTACAACACAGCTGTACCTGAACATACTGCGTGAGCCCATTGCGCTACAGTGTGTGTGTGTGTGTGTGTGTGTGTGTGTATGTGTGTCTACAGACTGAAGCCTGATACAGTGATATGTTGGGCTGTGTTTCTCGCCTCAAAGTACGAGGTGTCTGTCTCATCATCGGGCTGCGGGATGAAGGGCATACTCTTATGATGAAGGTTTTCCCAGTCCACACCCTCAAAGAACGCATGATGCTTCAGTTCTACAGAAAGACACAACATACAACATGCCAGTGTTTAGATTAAGGTAGTTTTAAGAATGTTTGTCAATTCTTGTTAGTAAGATTAACAAGTTTTAGATGCTAGTTCAAAATAATTCAATAAAAAGACATTTTGGCAACAGTTCTTCTAACCCTAATTGTTGTTTAAGAAATGAAAAGCTACACACTCCATGTAGGAACACACATCATGGCCAAATTCCAGGATGACAATGTCAAGATTCATCAGACGCAAATTGTGAAAAAATTGTTGGGAGGGAGCATGAAGAATTATTGTCACACATGAATTGGCACCTCTGAGTTCAGACCTTAAAGTCACGAATGTCTTCAGCAAAAATTGATAAACCTCTTCATGGAAATAAATGTTATAATGTATTTCCATCAAGAGGTGCATCAATTTTTGGTCAAGATCATATCACACCCATAGACATCGATCGCTTCACTGAGAACTTGTCGGCTAAGAAACAATTACTACCTTACAATCCACATTTGAATATCAAGACATTGATGTCGGTCAAAAAATAACGTGCATAATACACATAGTATTTACGGGAAGCAAAGGGTCCAGAAAGTGCAAGCATTACCTGGAAAACCCACACTGCCAGATGTTTTGAGTACGTCAGAAAAGGAGAAAACAGCGGCCTGAGCAGCTTCAACATGTCAGAGACGATAACATGTATAATACATAACGCACATAAGTATAAATGTATTCTTGTGAAATACTTCACAATGCATGCTAAAGAGAAGAAACGTCAATCCAACTGAAAAACTTCAGTGGTTAGTGAACATCGTTTAACGTTTGTTGGTTTTGATGGACGTTTTTTATGCCATTACAAGTGATCACAATTTTATTTCATTTTAATGAATTAGCCACAAGTAATTACTTGTGGTTACTTTATTAAATCAAATGGTGGGGTAACGCAGCGCAGTTTTACAAGTTCAAAACAATCATACTAAAAATACATTTGAGCGTTCCCACAGCATATGCATAAAGGCTGACTTGCTTATGTATAGCACATACTGTATTTAATTACACTAACACGTCTGGTCTATGGCAAACAGCGTTAGGAAATGCCACACTACGTTTACATGCACAACTTTCGTTTCAATCGGACTGAATTCATTCCGATTGATGAATCTGAACGTAGTGTTTACATGAACGCTAAACAAGTGATGGGATTGATGTTTGCGTTTATATGTCACAAGCTTCAGATCGGAATACATTTTTTGACATGCGCACACTGCACGAATATACAGTTTCCTGCTGTTAACATAACCATTTCCTACATTTGTTCTTTATTTGTTTTAAAAACAGCAGACTTAATATTTATCCATTTCTGGTCATAATTTGGAGACATGAGCATATGAACCGTGCTGCTTATATTTATCACGCAGTAAAAACCAGTCGTCTGTGGATGAGAAACCAAAACAAGGACTGGTGGGATGTTGTCCAACTCCACTTCCCAGACGCAGTGAAAGGAGAATTTTAGAATGACGGGACACTCATTAATATGATACTTTATTCATCAGAAAAAAAACAGCTCATTCCGCGCGTCATCCATCATCACGCTATTTTAACGTCATTGCACATGTGCAGTCCTTTCAGTTTCGTTTTTTCAATACGATCAAGTGTTTACATGTTCTCTCGATCGGATTAGAAAAGGAATAAACAAACCCTTTCAACCCTATCGAAATTTCATCCGGATCGATTAAGGTGTTTACATGAGGGCTTTTCAGTCCGATTGAGCCGTCAATGCGATTACTAACGGATTATTTGTTTGCATGTAAACGCAGCCACAGATACTCAGAGAGAGCTCAGTCTGCGGACATCAGGCCACTGACAGGTGACGCAATGAGGGATGTTACACTGGATAAAATTGCTAATTTCACTGGGTATAAAAATTATTGGTAACTTATTTTATTATAATATTGATATATTATTGGGCTTACAGTCCCTCGCTGTAGTCTTCCAATTTGACTATTTTATGCTGATGTAATGTATAATAAACTTGCCAGGTGATTTTTATAAAATGGTGATTTCTTTTATTATAAAAGTTTGAATACTATCTTCTCAGTTGTTAAAAATATTAATTTGATATATAATATGATTCACCTTTAAAGCCAGCTCGCTTGTTTGCATCCATGGTGAGAAGAATCTCAATGGCATTTCTTGAATTCTGAGTTAACTCCTCGTCTCCATCTGGCCACGGTATATCTGAACATCATTAGATGAAGAACATGAAGATCAGAAACGGTCAACACAGGGGGAAAAAAACAGGAGATCCAGCTGTTGGATCCAGGAGTACATAACTTTAAGTTGCTGTTTTTTTTTTTTTTTACTCCTTTGGCATGTATTTATCATTGACACTCTTACCTCTGTTGAGAATGTTCTGGAACACCAGCTGTGGAGTCTCATCGTTGAAGGGTGGGACTCCTGTTAGAAACTCGAACAGACAGACACCTAACGCCCACCAATCCACCATGAAATCTGTTGGAGAACAACAAAACCCACTTACGCACACTGTTTTATTTGTGCAATCATGCAACATGGCTCAAAATGTGTTAGAAAAGTGACCACTATTAGAAAGATGTGACAGCAGCGAGCTTAAGTTGATTTTTAGGGGGGGGAGAGAAAAGCAGAACACAAAACCAGTCTGACATGAACTCAAATCAAGATAGCTAATGTTACATTACAAAACTAAATAAAAAAAATCAGTCAAAAAATATATACCTTCAACACTGGTAGACTTAAAGCCAAAAAGGTGAAGTTTCTGTGCCAGTAGCAGCACAGAATAGAATTGTGAAAATAACTATTTTAAGAAATCAACTGCCCAGGATGAGCTGAGTGATTGCCAGAGTGTTGCTATGCAGTTGCTAGGGTGTTCTGGGTGGTCAAAAAGGCAGAATCAAAAGTGTCCACCACCCTCAAGTCAGTAGATTTGACTGGGTCCCTTCTTCAATGCAAGTCTAAAGATTTTTTCCCACCTGCTTTATTGTGAAAACTGTCTGTTTAGAAAAGTAATGGAGAAATAGTAAGAGTAAATAGTAAGAGTAAGGCGGTTGGTGTTAGCTTTTGATGCGACTGACCAGAGTTCGGCACGTTTTGTACTTAGTGCAAAGAAATTTCTTTTTGTTGCCATTTAGACTTATGCAAATAGCTGCTGTCTGTCTTTTATGGCTATGGGACAAACAGTGCAGGACTAATTGAATGCCGCAGTTTGTTCAAATTGATAAACCTTAATTATGCTTGAGTTTTAACGTAGCATATTTGTACAGCCGAATGCATAGCTTTTTAAAGCATACCTCATTTGATAGTATTCACGAACACATGAGGTCCACATGCTAAAACAAGTTTCATCTGTCCAATTGCTGAGCTATTTCTCGAAATTTGCGATACACATTGTATGCATAACCTCGCATACATACAAAAACTAAAGTATACTTTGGGTTTAAAAAGTATATCTCAAGCATACATCAGTTTTTATGTATACACTAGGGTATTCGTACAGTGCGCAACCTAGGGCTGCACGATTAATCGAAATGAAACTGCACGCAATTTGGCAAAGGCTGCGATTATTTTAGGATCGGTAGTAAATGCTACTCCATCTGAAAGCCAGAGGGCGCTCTCACGCAGACACAACAAATATGCCCCGCCGCAGAAGTACGATAACACACGTCATTCCAAGAATACCCTATGGGCATCGTACAATCACTGTAGCTGAATAAACAGAAGATTAAAATGCTTTGATTTATTAAATGTCTTTTGTTGGACAAGAGCTCATAAATGCTTCTCATGTTCGGAAAGATGTTTGACGCATGTTGCTTTTTTTATTTTTATAAATGCACGTTATAAGCGACTCAAACTTGCAGTGCTTTCAGATGGAGCAGCATTTACAACGGATCAGAGAGCCGTACGCCACTGACAAGCTGCGCATAAAAATCGCAGCCTTTGCGATTTCATAATCGGAATAATCCAAGTCGGTTAAGCGCGATTTCCATGTTAATTGCGATTAATCGTGCAGCCCTAGCACAGCCAATTTTGTCATCACCATTGTACACAAGTAGACAGATTCTTTCTAATTGGTCATACTCTGTAGACTCAGCTTGTTTATGCACTCTGAGAGATGAGAGATCACAGCAATAGCAAAACAAACCATCCAATGATCCAATCAATTCCCAATTGACAAAAACAAGTCCTGCCTTGCATTTTTTTTCTTGTTCTGGATGAGTACTGTTGGTGTTACAGGGCTTGAATTTTGGCGTGGGATTACGTGTATTGAGCATAATTTTACTCATTCCTGTTAAAAAAAAGTGTGCGCACATAAAGTCGTCTCTCAGTTCTTTTTCGCTGCTTATTCCGCTTAAACAGTCAAATACACAGAAAATAATGTCAGTAAACGCAGTCAGTTGTTTTAAGTGAATGTAAACAGTTGAGAAAGAAAAATCACGTGTAACAGTATAATGGATCCGTGTGTCAGGTCTTAAAGTGACAGAAGCCAATACCTGATGCCAAATTATGAGATAATATTAAAAATAACTATATGGCAGTTGTGGCCAGAGAAAATGCTGAGTGGCTAGTAACTTTGGAAAACCACTTTCCACAGTAGCTGGTGGGCAAAAAGTTAATGTCAAGTCCTGCTCATAAAATCTGGAAAAAACGCAGAAGACTCTGGACAGAGATGAAAAACTCTCTAAATGAGCAAGTGTTGAGCACCATTGAAAGGCTATACTTTTGGCTGTTCGCATACGCTAATTTGTTGCATCAAAAACGTTCCCAAACCATCCCAAAGACTTCCATTGCACAGCCATACAGGCCGTCCTGCCCCAAACTCACACCCTCGTTTGAGACGCAAGTTGACATGGTCCGCTCGAACAGTGCAATGTTTCGAAAGCACCACAAAGTTAGCATTCACACTTTCAAGTCAAGCCACAAATTACTTTTACTTGACTGCACAATAAACTGGAATGCCAGAAAATATTTTAACATCAAAATTGCTTTTTTAGTATAATGCCCCAGAATTCCCAAGCACCGTCATAACATCCCAACAGAGTTGAGAAATTCAGCATTGCTGAAGCATTAAGGGTTGATGAATCAGGAGCCGCCAATCACATAAGCTGCGACCCATAATGGAATTAGTCAGCCATGTCCTTATCTAATGCGGTAAAGGTAAGCTGCCCACACATGCACCAACATCTCCATGGCTTAGAAACTCAACAAATACTTTTTAAAATACTTACCATAACGTACACACCCTGAAACTAAAACATAACATCTGTTAATGAAGCAAAAAAAAAAAATTCACTCCCACTTTATTTGTATATGTATTGTGTAACAAAAATGATTTGTACAATTGTAATTTTGTATCGCAAAGGCCTTTTGCTGCTATTGAGGTGGTATACGGGTAAGGTTAGGGACATGTTTGGCGATATTGTTAGGTTTAAGGTTGGGTGAAGGAGTAAGGGAAGGTTCAACGGTGTTATTTACAGATATAACTATAGAAACTAGTTACAAATGTATGTTTTTATTTATTTATAAATAACTACATGTACAGAGTAAGTGCACTGTATCCAATGCTTAATTTAAAGACATGTATTCCACATTTTGCTTAAAATCATATTTCAGTATTATATGAGCTGTTGGACACCCTGCTCTCTCAACCATTGCAAAATCTATAATGGTTGACAATTACCATCAACAACTAATATTTGAGCCACATATCAACACAAGATAAACCTATTTTACATACTGATCACTCAAACTCTTACCATGAGGTTTGCCTAATAAAAGTTCTGGTGCCAAGTAGTCAGGAGTTCCCAAAATTGGAGCCCCTTCAACACGTTCTGGACCTCTACGGACACTTTTTGGTGTTCTGTAGGGAGTCTGAGAGACAATCATCTGCTGTGGAGTCTAGAAAAGAAAAAATGACAACTTAAACAAAAAGGATTTGAATTAAAATATTTTAAAATTGAGTTCCAAAAAAACTCCAAAAGGCTCCTCACCTGGTAAAGTGAGCTGCTCAGACTGGGCCTTTTCTTCTGAACTGGAGTCACTGCAGACTGGGCATTGAGGAAGGAGGTTGACGCAGACATCTCCATGGCATCCAAAGAGGCTAGGCTGAGATGCGACGTACAAGAGCGGTTTATAGAGCTGCAGTAGCTCCTGAACGCAACCACGTTCTTGGGTTTGAGGAAGCCAGGTGATTTGATCATACTGTCAGATAGCCCATGAGGATGGTCAAGAAGAGAACGCTTAAATTCACCCCGATGTTGCTTTGAGCTGCTATGCTTTGGTGTAGCTAATGTGGGCCGAGATGCCGGTGTGACTACGGAAATCTCATTTTCATCCAGCTCCTCGAAAGAGAACGACAAAGCCTCGTGTTTGAAGTCTGTTGATTTTTGTGGCGTGTTAGCAACCAGTGACATCTCATGGCCCGAGCCGTCTGACTCTAAACTAAGGCTTCTTCTGATACTTCGGGCATCGCCAGATGAGGTTGGGGAGCTCAAGTTGGTCTCTGCTTTAAGCAAAGCCAACCCCTCGCCTTGATCTTCGAGATCAGAGAATAGATTTTTGGCCACAGCTATGGGACTAGATTGCTTTGGGCCCATTCTCTCACTGTACAGTTGAGATATTGGTGCAGTTTTAACATCATCAAGCCCCACAATTGAGAAAATTCCTGTCAAGCCTGTGTTGGCCGTTGAGTTGCCCTCAGGAATATGGAAGGACCTTTTGTACACTGCATTGTTTTTCTTGCAGTGGATCTCAGCCAGCTCTGGGCTTTTCTCTACTTCTTCAAACACTCTCTTTACTGAGACTTTGGGCTCTATTGGCGGCTCTGGCTTCATAAAACTGTTCCCAAATGACTGATGGGGAACAGCCTTACCCAGTGGTGTGGCACTGTGTTCGGTTGCACTGAACTGGAGCTTTTTTGCAGAAATATCTGGTTTAATATTTCTGCTATTGTCCAGTTGGTTATTGAGCGGAGTCAAAACATTGCTGTGATCCTGAGCTCGTGCTGGAAACATGTTCCTCCTCTCCACTGGTGTTAAGGGAATGTTTTTTGACATTCTATTGCCCCTTTCTCCTCCGTTTCCCTGAGGAAGGTTCTCGCCATCTAGTAAATTCTAGAATTGCAAGACATTGTAAGGTTGATTTTTTTAATTATCATATACATTACTGTTTAAAAGTTTAGGGTCAGTGTGTTTTTTTTAAAGAAACTAATACTTTTATTTAACAAGGAAACGACAAACTGATCAAAAGTGACAGTGAAGACATTAAAATAATGCTGTTATTTTGAACTTTCTTTTCTTCAAAGAATCCTGAACATTTTTTTTCGTGGTTTTCAACATTGATAATAAGAAATGTTTTGTGAGCACCAAATTAGCATATTAGAATGATTTCTGAAGGATCATGTGACACTGAACTAATGACTGCTGAAAAGTCAGCTTTGTTATCAACAGGAATAAATTATACTTTCAGATATTTTCAAATAGTACTGTTATTTTCAGTTATTTCAATATTAATATTTCAGTTACAATTTATCTTACAGTACGTCTACTTACCCAAGAAATGTGATATGTTTGCTATCGTTATATAAAATATAATAAAATACATAAAATTAGAATATTGTCATTTAAAAAATACTTTATTTTTGTACTTTGTGATAATACAATAATTTAAGGATTTATTTTACATATGTACAATATACTGGTATCGTATTGTTATTAGTTTGATTAAATATTTAATTGTGCTGCACATTTCGATTACGTTTTGCATAAATTGCTCATTTGAAGTTAATATCTAAAAACACGTATTTCAAAAGCCCTTCAACAGTAATGCTGAAACAAACCTGCTCATCTTCCCACATCGGGCTGACACAGTCTTCAGAGTCAGTAGTGGATGGTAACTGGCACGAGTGGGTGCTTCCAACACTCTCGAATCTCTTCCTGGACTTCATCAGCCTTGGTGTCAAACTCCTAGCCAGCAGGCCGGGACTGAACACACCGTTGGATCCTAGAGAATATCTCATGTTAGGCTTTACAATGTTTATTTACAGCAAAAACAAATGACAAATGTTATTCTCAATAACACACTCCGGATGAACATTATTCTGACAAGTACCTAAAGCTCGATTTGTGCCTACTGGGGATTTCAGGTACTCTGTCCGTCTCTTCAGCAGAGGTGAACACAGAGAAGTATTCCTCTGCTTCAGTTTCCCACAGGACTTGGGACTGCCAAACACTGTCCTGCTGTGACACTTGCCCTCTGTCACTGGGGTATTCTGCCATTTCAAGTCAAAAATATAATGTATTATTCAAGCTCTTTCAAACATGTTGTAGACAAGTGTATATATATATATATATCTATATATATATATATATATATCAGGGCTCAAAAATAAGAATGATCGATGGCCCGGACCAGATAACAGATTGTACAATGTCGTCACTGTCATCAGGTTTATGCTTTTTTTTTTAATATCTTGCAAATATTTTTTTTGTGTTGTAAACTTGCTGTGATAGTTGAGTAATAGGAGATCATAGATATTTACTTTCAAAGGGCTGCACGTTCTTTATATTCAGTCTGCGCTACTTTTTGTAACATACACATGCAGATGGCTGTTGCGTCTCACTGCTATTTTTTAAACAAGCACACGTTCCATATGAACAGCACGCCTCAATGTATTTATTTGATCAACAGTACATTAAAAAAACTCCAAAGAAATCTACATTTAAAAAAATAAATCAATAGTACATTAAAAAAAATTACAATATAAAATGACCATTTTCTATTTTAATAAAATTTGAATTTATTCCTGTGATGAAAGCTGAATTTTCAGCATCATTACTCAAGTCTTGAGTGTCAAATGATCCTTCAGAAAACAATCTAATATCTGGGTTCCCACTCTTTCATTAACAACAGATTTAAGGACTTAAAAAGCACCATTTATTTTATATCAAAGACAATAAAGGCGAGTTTGTAACTGCCAATCTAGACAGTATTAAAGACATACTGTACCAGTGTTTATCATTACTGCAGTCATATTAAGGGTAATATAAAAGGTACTGCAAATTTAAGGGGCATATATGACCTTTTTAAAATCCACTGAGGAGAGAGGGCTGGTAGAATGAACGAGAGTGTGAGTTAGGTCTAAATGAAATGATATAGATACGGTAATTGTTAGGCATTAAAAAAAGTGTTTATCACCTATGCTGCAGTTTTGAGTTTTGTAAACTAATAAATTAAGGTTTATACATGCTAGTAGTTTCCATAGCAGAGTTCAGGATAAATCTTTTTATTACTACTGGAGCTGCCAGTTTTCTACGTTTCAATTATTTATTAAACAGCAAAAACAAACTATGCAAAAGCGGCAGCCCTTCACTCACTCGTTTTCATTAACTCCTTCAGTGGACCACATTAGTGGAGTATTTCAGGGAATAGTTAATGAGGGTATAGAGGGTGATTTCAAACACTGTCAAAGTTCAAAAAATCTGTTTCAATGTGCTAGCGTAGCCCTTTTGTTTTGTCAAATAGTAAGGCATATCCAACACCAGGTAAAGTACCTAAACAGTGTAAAGAAGTACTCATAAGGAGAAGCAGGTCAAGTCGGCAGAAGCGTGTGAGTGTATCTGTTTCTTCAAACCTGGATTTACTAGGTGGAAAGGCTATTAAGATGAACAACACCTTATTGTTGAGCCATATAAAATACAAATGATATGAATCTGTAAATCTACTCACGAGACCAAGAGAGCTTATCAGTGACAGAACTTGACCAGGTGTTCTGAAATAATCTTTTTTAGGTTTCACTAAAGAAGGTGTGTTTAAAATGTCCATCAGGTTTAGTTCTGGATAGTGGGAAAGGAAAAAGTTGTTAATATCACAATAAAGATCAAGTATTTTAGCATTTTGGTTGTATATAAAAAAAATAATAATAATAAATAAAAATAAAAAAAACATACCCCTGTCAAGTTTAACCTTGGAGAGGCCAAAGTCTGTGAGCTTAATGTGACCCTCATTCGAGATGAGCATGTTGTCGGGTTTTAAGTCCCTGAATCAAATGACAAAAAAGTCAGTTAGTTAAAAAAAAAAAAAAAAAAAAAAATTACTCAATTCCTCAGTTTCAGAAATACCTGTGAATAATACGGTGTCTGTGAAGGTAATCGAGAGCGAGCGAGACCTCAGAGATGTATTTCAGAGACATGTCCTCGTCAAAGTATCCATAAATATGAAGAAGTGATTTCACATCTCCTCCAATCAGATACTCCATCACCTATGAAAGTATCAAACATACTTGAACCAGTTAAAATTTCACATTAATGCTGAGGTGAACTTCAAAAACACATTTTTGACATTACTTCTTATTACAACTCAACATTTTGTAGCTCAGTTCTTTTTTAAATGTAACCTGTACATGTTTTCATGAGATTCCCCCTTATACGTACCAGATATACTTTAGTTGAGGTTTGAAGAGAGTAAAACAAGTGCACAATGAAAGGACTCTTACTGAGAGCCAGAGCATCTCTCTCCGCTTTCATCTGATCCGCCATGTTCTTATCCACCATGTCTGCTTTCTTCACCACCTGCCAGACAAAAGCAGCATTGTGTTAATCATTGCCAACAATTCCAAAACGGTGAAAACAAATTAAAAAGTTAACTTATAATAGATATCACAATTTTCCCCTGTTGATTAATTCCATAAATAATAGCAAATATTGATGGCATCTAGTTATATATAAGTAATGTGTGCCCTCATGATCTATAATCAAAATAACTTTCCCTACCGCTTGCAGGATCTCTTGGTGAATTTCTTCTCTTGACAAAATAAACACCACTCGAACCCAAGCTTTTACCTCGGACCTGATCCTATTTTACCTTTAGACCCAATTTTCCCTTTAAACATGCAATGAAATCAACTAAAATCCACCTTTTCTCCTCACGATATTTTTCCTTCTCGTGTCTTAAAACAGGCCTTCGACATTGTTGGCTCGGATAGTCTATTCTGCGCATTATTAATAATTGTCTCGCAACCAAATACATTTTCATTTTGATAAATAAATACCTATTTAACCTAATATAATAAAATGCTCATAACAAATATGAATTAGATCCTATCTTATATAGAATAATAAATGACTATATATCTGTATACCTTGATTGCATAGAGTTTGGAGTTGCATGTCTTTCTGGCCAGGTAAACTTTCCCAAAGGCTCCTCGACTGATGGGTTTGACCAGCACAAAGTCCTCGATGGAGGGAGCTTTCACTGCGCTGCTTGAGCCCTCAGATGAAGATCCATGAGCCTCCATCTCTGCCGTCGCTTCAAATATCAATTTTAATCCAACTAACGTTAACTTAGACCACTTGTCTTGCAGTCAGACGCCTCTTTCACATGAGACGCAAAAAATTAATTGTATGGTGATTATACAGCGTTGAAAATCAAACACAAATCACCACACAAAAGCTTTAAAACGCTACATGCATTCGAAATGTAATAGTTTGAATAAGACAGTCCTGCGTTCAGTCCACCGCTTCCATTCTCAATGTTGACAAGCGCGAAGAGTTTGTTTTGAAATTTGAAATGTGCCACATAAATTAAGGTCCTAAAACGCTGTTGTTTAGCCGCCCAAAAGTGTTTAAAAAATAATTAGTCACCTGAAAAAAAAGAATGTTCATGTTTATTCATGATTGTATAAGAGATGATATTTATTTTATAAATGTGATACTAATTTTAATCGTACACAAGTAAATTACGGTTACATTTCTGCAAAACGAGTCAGGCAAAACTTTTGGCTGCTTTGCGGGTCTTTAACGGAGCAGAAAAACGGAAGAGAAGGCGCCCTCTGCTGACCAGCTTTTACTGTCTATGGCCAGAACACAGTAGTGACCGAATAAAACCTTGGTTTAGTAATCTCATTAAAAATTGTTTATTGTTGTAGACGTGTATATACAAAAATGTAATATTTTAAATTCCAAATATTTTGGGAATTGGCCCACAAGTGTCATAAAATGATGCACAAACGACAAACAATACTTCATGCAATAATCAAACACTGATTGGACCATCTTCAAAGGCGCTGAGAAAAGTAACAGGTTCTACGTCACATGTCTGTGTAATGCTGCAGCAGCGCTTAATAATTTACCAGAACAATGACACTGACAGACTTTAATTTATAACTTATGAGCTGGTTATTATATCTAATTGGATCTTTTTAAAATCGTATATGACATTGTGGCTTTCAGCAAATATAGATACAGTCGGTTGTCTGGGAACGCCCCGTCACGTGATGTGAATTTAGCCCGTGGGGGAAAACATTGCCTTGGCGCTCATTGAAATACACGCGACAATCATGCCGAAGAGGTGCTGTGTCGTTTTCTGTACCGCCAATAAACAAACAAATTATGAATTGAAGTTCTACATCCTTCCTAATAAAAACAGAGAACCGGAAAGGAGGACAAAATGGCTACACGCAATAAAGAGTAGTGTAATACTTCTGTGTTCTGTAATACCTCTATAGTACTTCTATAGTATGTCCCAAAATACTTTTGTATTCCTATAGGATTACTATAATAATTTGTCCTAAAATATTACAAGATTCCTATAGTTGTTTTTCATAAGGGATGTCTCTTTCACATTAGAGTCATCAGAAGGCTCGCTTGATAGGCCAATCGCTACGGTCTACACTGTACAGACTGCAGTCTGTGAGTTAGGGATCACTGTCAGCACAGTCCCTCGGCAATGTCGTACTACTCATCACCGTTTTACAAAAGGATTCATAGTTTGGAGTGAAGCATATGTACAATTGGTAAGTGACAAGGTTTATGGAGTTATAGTTATTGGGTAATGTTACCGGTGGCTACCGCGATGTCTCTTACCTGGAGATTCAACCAGATAGCAAAATATGTCTGGACACGACACCTCCGGCCATTGGGTCGGGTCATTGGCCCAGTTTTTAATTAAATATGGGCAATCGCACCCTATTGCAGTTAATTTAGCAATACTTATAAGTCAATGCTTCGCAATAAGACATTTTGTCATTCAAATACACATGATGATCGCGGTATTTTTCCCCACGCTGACCACGCCCCTAACTATGACGCTTTGCCGACTGTATGTATAGGCCTATTGATCCTATACTGTAAGTTCAACTGTGGCCTAAAAGGGGAAAAATGCATTTTCATAACCTGCACTTACGGTGGGGAATTTATTTCTTAATCAGCACTGATTATCATAGGCGTTTCATGTTACATCTAAAGTCCTTTTCAATCAATACATTATAGCGGAAATAATCGTTTAAAAAAGCTGAAAGAAGCAGTTTTTTTGGACAAGAGACATTATGTTTCGCTCCTCTGTCTGCGCTTCAGAGAGCATCTCAAGCTGCTAAACTTATGGAAGGTTTTTTTTCAGTCAGGGAAACTGTTTCAAAGATGCGCAACGATTTATAGATTTATTTGGAACTATTTTCGTTGGCGATAAGTCATTTAATATTAACGTCTTGTTTTTGAATGGTATCAAATCAATAGGCCTAGAGTCGTGCCGAAGTTCGGTAAAGCAATCCCTCGTCTAATATGTTGCTATTTACATTGTTATAAATATATAAAAACAACAGCCTACAGGACATTTTTTGTGAATTTTAGTCTGAATCAGAAATGTGCTTTTATTGTATCTGTTGACTAAATTTGGTTGAGTGGTCTGTTATGCCGCAGCTTCACTTGCTTCCTTTTATGCACCAGCTGCAAATGCTTAAAATATATTATAAATAATAAACAGCGCAAGTTTTTGTATGAACACTCATGAAGTGAGTAGTCCCTTTTTGTGTCACAGACACTCATTCTTAGTTTCATTATCATGGAAATTTAGTTTGTTTTCACTAGTTTTCTGTCTTCCTTTGTTCAGTTTGCCGCCACTTATCAGTTGTCATGGTGATTTATTTCATCATCACCGGTGTTTCATTATCATTATCGTGTTTCATTATTTCCCTCGTTTGCTTTGTATTTAAGTTGCAGTCTTGTCAGTGTTTATTTGTCCGGTCACGTAAATGTATAGCGGTAGTGTTTGTTTGCCTGCCTTGTTCGGAAAACCTGTGTGGAATACTGACCCTGATCTTCATCATGTTTCCTGCAACAGTGTGTGACAGATGACCCTCAAAATGAGAAGAAAACTGGACATAGCATCCATTAATGTTCCCCTGACGAGGGACAATTTACTGCTGGAAGGAGCGGCAGTGTTTGTGTTTCAGAGAGACCTGGAGCATTACGTGGAGGAGTTCCTCGACATCAGCCATCAGGCCACCTGCAACGATGTCTGTCTGATAGAGGGAATTAATTGTGGCTTGGACGAAGATCTCCGCTTTGTCATGCCCCGCGGCGATCTCTGCTTGACCCTTGGTAGTTAAATCAACTTCGCTGTAGATGATCCACGTTTACACTGGGTGAAGCGGAGGATGACAACAGCCTCATCCAGCCACACCTTACAGATGTGGCCCGACAGCACCTGAGCCCCCCGCAGACCGAGAGCTTCCACTGCAGCAAGCAAGGAGACGCCCAGTAACGCCCCGGAGCCGAAGCCCCAACGTGAGTCTGACCAGGGGTGTGTGCCGGCAACAGCCGCCCCAGAGGGAATTTCGGTGGAGCTTGATACTGGGGAGGACTGGCTTATAGACTGGGACACTGTAATACTGCCTCCCACCCTGAACTATCTGCACTTTCTTCATCGTCGCTGGTTTTAACCAGCACAGTGACGGAATCCTCGTCCTGCATTAACTGTGATCTGTTATTAGTGGTCCCACCCAACCCTCCTCTCCCACATCCGCTATTTAACACTGCCAGTCCTCCTCTGAGAAGGCTCATTCAGCACTCAGGCTTCTCAGATGCAACACTGAAGACCACAAAGCAGCGGAGAAAGCGGGCGGAGACAGAAAAGGCCACGGGGAGCACCTGTGACTTGAAAGCTCAGCATTTAAGTTTCTCTGATGCAACAATGGCCACAAGTGGAGGCAGAAACAGCCACAGATGACATCTGTGCCTGCTGCGTCCCCAAAGGAAGCACCTGTGCCCATAGGGTCCCAACAAAGAGGAAAACTCAGGATCCCTGAACATCTGACTATAAGCATCTGAAAAAGGTCTCTTTTGAAACTCCCATGCCCATCCAGTCTCTACAGAGGGCGCCATTGGCTGCCTCAAAGGTGCTCACATGGAGTACCCATGCAGGACAAGATCACAGATAGGCCAAAACCAAGGGTAGGGACACACCAAACTGACGCCAAAGAACTAGCGCTGATGAAAGCCGACTGTGCTGATTCATCGATATCTATATTCGTCGTTCAAAAAGAGAAACCGACGCTGCAGGCTGCAGATACACAAACCGTAAACAAAGCAGCACGTTCTTGCAGTTTTGAATATCAATCCTGCTGATCACTTTCTTTATTCCACTCCGTTCCTGTTAATATGCCTATTAAAATATTCACAGGAACACTCAGGAAAGATGACATAAAATTAGAACAGCCTTCTTTATGTACAGTTTTGACTTCTTTGCTCGCTGTTTTGCAATTATTCTCGTGCACTGACTCATTTATATAGCTGAAAAGCCGGTCAGAGTTCACTCTCTCACTGAAGGCCCAACCCTGATTCTACGGCGTCTGACCAACGGAGCGGCTGACGGCCAATTGTTGGCCTGGTGTGTCCCGGGCTTTAAGATCCCTGAGGCAGGAGCTTGTTCAGGGAGCACCCATGCCTGACAAAATCTCAAAGAGGCAAAAACTAAAGATCCCTGAGCCGTTGAGACGGAAGCTGCTGCAGCAGAAGCCTAGCCTAGAAATCTAGACGCACCCTAGCGGCAGCTAATGTAATTAATGTAATTTACCATTAAAGCCAGGAGGTGGCGCTGTACTCATCTCATAGTAATCATGCATCGATTATTTGACAATTAAATTAGTGGATATGTGTTGTAAAATGTGAATAAACTGAATTGAACTGAATAGTGAAAATGTGTTACTCCTGTGTTAAAAAAAACTGTAAAAAATAGTTTATTTTATTTTAGCCTATTATTAAATCAGACGCCTATCTAGATCCCTCTCTCTTTCTCCCGTGCATGTCTTTGATCACAGGTTTGGAAAAAGGCAGCTGTCGTGCTGCTCCCTCCCACAGAGCAGAACAAACGCTATATTCATCTGCCACTGAAACTCCCCGGAGCAACTTCAGAACAGACGGAGCACAATAATATCATTAAATGCAGCTGGACGCAGACACGCACACCGTCTGATCTGTTTCACAGTGCGTTCTTACAATGTGGAAGATCCGCGGTGTCCTGGTCGCCTGGGCTCTGCTGCTCATCCTGAATGTGCGAGCTCAGTCTCAAAACAGGTAAGTTTCTTCAGGCATGATGCGCGCGCACTGAATGCTCATGTATGATCACAGCTAGCGGCGCGGCGGCTCTCACATACCAAACCGCTGTGCATGCATGCCAAAGTTTTATGATTCATTTAGGCTGTATTGCAAAAATGAATACTGCATCGATGCAGGTGTTTATTGTTCTTTTTCTTGTCTAGACAGACCTTCACGTGTGGTGGTAATATCACAGGAGAGTCGGGTGTTATCGGTAGTCAGGGTTATCCGGGTGTCTATCCGCCGAATACCAAATGTGTATGGAGAATTACTGTAAGTAACTGATTTATGTAGCCTCGGATAGCTGAAATGCCGACTGTAACTGACATGCGTCTTAAAGTATAGATAAACCATATTTGCATTTCCTGAAGAAAATAGTTAGTGCCCTTCACCCCCAAAAAATCGGTTTACATTAAGATTGAGGCTTTGGCACTGTGGAAATTAAATATCGTAGCGATAAAAAGGGGCTATGGTTAAAACACGAATCAGAACTCACCATAGCCAAATTAACCAATTAGAATGAATCATGCAAAAGTACGTAAAAACGACGTAACCGCGGTAGATTCGATTTTGAATGACGAACACTCTTATCGGCTTTGAATATCATACATTTTTGTATAATAAAAAAAACAGTATACCTCAAACAATTTGAATATGTAGTGTTCATGAAATAGTATGCAAACATTCAGTTTCTGACAGTGTTAATGTCTGTAACCTTACATTTGCAATAAAAAAGTTTAAGTCACGTGACGTTTTCACTAAACAACATTATTTATGATCTATGGAAGCTTGTTTCTGCCACAGAATAAAATTAGAAAAAGGTAATAGTGACTTTTTATCTCACAATTCTAATCTTTTTTTCTCAGAAAAGGGAGTTCGCACAATTGCGACCTCACAACACTATAAAGACAAAAAAAGGATTGTGTGATATAAACACGCAATTCGGTCTTTTTTCCCTCTCAATTGCAAGTTTATATCTTGCAGTGCTGACTTTATTTCTCGCAGTTAGATTTAAACTGTCACAAATATAAAAAAAAATGTGAGGTATAAACCTGGAATTGTGAGAAATAAAGTCAGAATTGTGAGATATAAGCTTGTAATTGCAAGTAAACCAATCAGAATTAGGAGATAAAAATTTGTATTCATTTTTTTTTTTATTCTGTGCTGGAAACAAGCTTCCATAATAATCAGTGGGTCAAATATTGGCGAATACAAAAACACATGAACAAAGAAACCAATAATTCTTTTTGATAATTGGATTTGTTACATAGCAGGTAACAGAAAGCATTTTACAGATCTCAAGCATAGAACCCTACCAAATCTAACATTTGAGGAGATTTATATGTTTTTAATCCACAATCCATCTGTAGGTCCAGGAATGTATCCATAAACACATAAAAAGCATAGGTATCTACAGAACTTTATTGAATACAATGCATGCGGTGAAAGTTTGCAGTGTTTAACATTGTTCAATAAGTACAAAGTTAGTATTTTAGGCAATCTCTTAAGTTTTTTTTTTTAAATGGCAGGGTTTTTTTTCCAGCTTTTTAAACTTTAATCTTAAAGTTTATAAACAACAAAAACAGATAACAGCTAAGGATGAATTGATCAGTGTCAATGTTTGAATATGTCTGTATGTTTTAGTGTTTTGTGGGTAAATTAAAAAAAGCAATAAAATGTAGTTCTGCATTGCATGTACTGTAATGATGATGCAATAGAAAGTCGTGGCAAGAATCAGTGTGTGTCTGGTTGTGATCTCCATTTGGTTTGGCTGCTGGCCACATTACATCCTTGTGGCAACTCCAGACTCATTCTAGCATTTTATTGCATTTCCGTCATTGCATAAAAGAGACTTAATTGGTGACCACTCTGACTAAGTGAGATTGTCCACATTATTTTAAGAATCTCACTTTGGGCAGAACCTGATTTCCATGTTGCTGCTGTAAAAATAAATAAATAAATAAATAAATATATAATGTGTATTAGTTTGCATTTCACAGTTTTTATTCTTTTTGAGAGATGCTGAATCTGTTTTTGTGCAAGTGAGATGAGTAAATGCATGTTCACATTTAGCCTAGAACGACAATACCCATCATGTTCACACAGCAAACACAACGCCTCAGCACTTATGATTTCTCTCAAAATGAGGACAGGAGAGCTGTCAGCCAATAAATGGGAAAACAAAGTAACTTGCGTTGCTCTATTTGAAAAGGTAACTTAGATGTTTAGTTGTATATTTAAAAGCAATATGTGTTACTTTATTCGTTCCTTGAAAAAGTAATCTGATTACGTAACTTGTGTTACTTGTAATGTATTAGCCTACATATTTGTTAGTATAATACTTTGGAAAGATTTCATAGTCATGGTTCTTGAAGTATTTTTCCATTCATTCTCTCCATAGGCTTCTGATAAACAATCTTCAGTAAAACATTTTAAGCCATGAACCAAACCAATCATGAGATGCATCACAACATTACAAACTTAGTCATTTGAAAAACTAGAATTTGAGAACGCGAAATTTCTTCAGACACTGCAACAGTCATGCTATGCCGTCACTCTGCGGCGTCTTTAAAAAAACCCCGATTCAACATATAAATATTTCCAAAATGTAAAAAGAAAATAATCAATCTACTCCATTTTAATGCAATCCTGCAACGTAACATACAGTATCTCTTTTCTATTTAATGTTTTCATGTTGCATAAGCTTGCGTATGAATGGAAGTCAATGGAATGAACAGTGTTGTGTGATCACCCCTTTAATATCACCGTGAAATCAAAAGTTTTTATGGAGTATTGCAGTATTTATTATAAATGATTTATCCCGATTGACAAAATCAAGTCCCGCCTTTCATGTTTTCTATGTAGGCTACGTCACAAAAGAGAAGAACAGGCTATTACAACTTCTATCTCATGCCGACCCCATGAAGCATTGACAACGACGTATTTAAATGACAAATGTTTGTTCAATATAAACGGATGACTGTAAGTGTAGTGTTGAGCTGTTTAAAATGTGTGTATCAGATGTCTTTAGAACAGAAGTGCATTCGGTCACATTTTAATTTAAGGTCCAATTCTCAATATTAACTAACTATTAACTACCTAATTACTGCTTATTAATAGTTAGTAAGGTAGTTGTTAAGTTTAGGTATTAAGTAAGGGTTGTAGAATATGGTCATGTAGAATAAGGCATTAATATGTGATTTATAAGTACTTGTAATAATAAGCCAATATCCTAGTATTATGCATGCCAGTAAGCAACTAGTTAATAATGAGAACTGGACCCTAAACTAAAGTTTTACCGATCATTCTTATGGGTCTCAATATCAAGTCTCCTTCTTGCAGGTTCCAGAGGGCAAAGTGGTCGTCCTCTCATTTCGTTTTCTTGACTTAGAGAGTGACAACCTGTGCCGATATGATTATGTGGATGTTTATAGTGGCCACGGTAATGGACAGCGTCTCGGACGCTTCTGTGGGACGTTCAGGCCGGGAGCCCTCGTTTCCACAAGCAACAAGATGCTCATACAGATGATGTCTGATGCCAATACAGCTGGTAGCGGCTTCCTGGCTGTGTACTCTGCTGCCAACCCTAATGAACGGGGTAAGAACATCATAAAAATGGACCATAAATGTGTCAGCTAATAAGAAGTTTTGCTCTGTTCAACTCAGTAAGCCAAAATAGTTTATTGGGTGTTTTAAAGGAATAGTTCCCCCCAAAATGAAAATTCTGTCATCATTTACTCACCCTCATGTCCTTCCAAACTTATAAGACTTTTGAAACACAAATAAAGATATGTTTAAGGAAATCTGAGATATTTCTGTCCCTCCACTGAAAGTCGGTTCACCCAAAACTCTGGTTGAAAGCGTTCATAAAGAGATCATAAAAAAACATGTGAATCGAGCAGTTTAATAAAGTCTTCTGAAGAGACACGATCACTTTATATAATGAACAGATTAGGCTTTTATTCACATACACATTGATCAGCACTCAAATATGATAAACATAAGCTCAACTGTACTTGATGCGTGAACACAAACCTCAATGGTTCTTGCGGAAGCTCAAACTGCGTAACATGAATAAACCTCATTGGTTCTTTGTAATGGAGAGACCGAAATCTCTCAGATTTCATTAAAGATGAACGGAAGTCTTCTGGGTTTGGATGGAACGACATGAGGGTGAGTAAATGATGACAGAATTTTCATTTTTGGGTGAACTATCCTTTAAGGTTTAGTTCAACAGTTTGTTTGTTATTTGTTTTTGATTGTAATTTGGTCTTTATATACAATCATACTGCCCAGCTCTTCCAAAATATGATCCATGTTTCTGTCCATAAACTCAGATGCTATTATTCTTGGATTGTGCTTAAGTGGGCAAAGGTCAACTTTAATGAGCAGTTAAGAGCTATTTAACATCTGACAGCTCCTAGAGAAGTCAGAGGTCAGTATAACGCTAGCTTGAGAAGAGAAATTGATCTTTAATGCCTCGATATAAACCGTTTCCGTTCAGTAAATCACTGAAAGACCTTGTCGATTCACACAAAAGTAAGAAAAACCTGGTTTTACTTTGACTAAAATGGGATTTTCTCTGCAGGGTCTGACAGTTGATTTAGAACACTCTGGAGGAAGCTGGAGATCATTGCTGTGTATTTCATGGCATGATGTGGAATTTCTCACAGACGTTTTTCCAGTGAATCAGTGATTGGTCAGACCTCCAGGGGCTGTCTTGCTCACTGAGTAACTGTATAAGTGACGAGACGTCTGCTTGGCTGAAGCAAGACAGCTGGAATGTTAATGATGTAGATCGAGATCTGTTTTTTGCCCATCAGGAGTTGACGGACAGCTGATGCGTGTTGGAAACAATGGAAGCTTGCTGTTAGAGCCACACGATTAATTGTCTCTCGATTCAAACACCCATGCAATTTTATTCCTAATGACAACGATTCAGCTATGTCTATCAAACCTTTGACGCACACGATCACAGCAAACATTCAAATCTGTGTTTGTTGGCGCTGCCGCTGACCCAGCTAGAGAGCAGTAGTCATGTATAGGTATGAAACAGCTTCACAAACAGTCTTTTCAACCACACAAGTATCACTATTCCTGTGTGACAGTAATTTAAATGATCACAGAAGTACTGGGATAAAAGTTTATTGTTCAGATATAAACACTAATGTCTAAGTATAGCAATCAAAATAAGAAAAAAAAAACACCTTTTGAAAGTAACTTGACACTTCAAATAAAGATAGTATAGATTACATCATTACATACTGGTGAATCGATACTGTCTTTATTTGAAGCTTCATGTTACATGTTACTTTCAAAAGGTGTTTTACAGAGACTGTTAAAAATGTATTAGTCATTGAATCATTAATTCGAGAGATTCATTAAAAAAACGATGATTCGTCCAGTATTGAAACAAGTGAAGTCATTGAATCATTCATTAAAACCAATTTTTTTGTCAGAACCTCTAGTAATTGATATGCTATTTTGTTTAGCTGGCTATTCAGAACCGTAGGAGAATCGTAATCTTTGTTAAATAAATAAATACTCAATTGATCCAGAATCGTGCAGCTCTTCTTGCAGTCATCACATCACTGATGTTATCAGGTTTAAGTTTTGTGCTAAAAGCTGTGCCAGTGCTTATTTTGGTCACCCACTATGTGTGAGTCTTATGAAAAAGGGTCATATTTCACCTTCAATTTATAATTATATTAGTACTTATAATTAAATATATTTTACCTTTAGATTTAAGCCAATGATTAAATTTCATTTTGCTTGAAGAATATTAAGCCTAATTTCAGGACCACTAATTTTTTCCACATTATTTTCAACTACGATGTAATTTCGGTAATATATGTGAATGAATGATATGTACTCTGTTTATTTGTCAGCAAACGTTCTCAGAGCAAAAGTCCCTAGACTGTCAGAAGTTTGCAGGATGAAAATGGTGCATTTTGCATTATCCTGTGAACTTTCGACAGCTTTTGGGCCTTTCACGGTTTTTGTAATCCCATCCACAGACCGCCAAAGGTGCATTATGCTTTGTAGTTTTTTATATGTTGTAGTTTTTGGCAAAAGGGAACGCCACAGCCCTTTTTCTCTAGTCATGTAGTACTGATTACATTTTGTTTTTCACGTTTCTATTGCGTAGACAGCCAAGTTTAATTAAAAGTCCATCTTGCTAGTGGTGAATTGACCCTTTAAATATATTTTCCACTATAATGCATCTGCATGTTTAACTTTTGAGAGTTTCTTTTTTTTTTCTATGTTCTAATTAAATTAATTAGAATCATACATTTTCATTAGATTCATTACATTTCTTTACTGTAATACAGTGATTTTTTTTTTTCTGTGTAAAAAAATGTATTGCATTTTTTCATTAAAGATACACTATGTAACTTTTGGTGCTCTAGCGGTTAATATACAAAACTGCATGTGTCTTGTGTAAGAACATTGCAGCCTGGGCTAATTCTCTCTCTGTTTATGTATATGACGAGTCACAAAGGTACTGGGCTATTCTGCAGCGATTGGCATCGCGCTCAGTCTAAGGGTACGTTTACACAACAACGATGTTCTAAAACCGGAAACGTTTTTCCTTTTCATTTTCCACGTACAGACAACACCATTGTTAAAATGATGCCCGTTCACACGGATCTGCGAAAAAGGCTAAAAATGCTGTATTCTGCTGCCAGGCCAGTAGTTGGCGTTGTCACATTGTAAAGAAACTATGCGCCTATAGACTGAACACGTAATATGCATGCGTATAACGTCACCGTTTTCACAAATTTGTTTAATTAGTTTACATGGAGACGATAACTGTATTGTTTACAAAAACTTGAAACCAGTGTTCAACAGTTTGTGTTTTCATGCACCCAAAATGCTATTGTCGTGTAAATGAACGTCCAAAACGCATAAAAAGTCGTGTAAACGGCCCCTACAATAGTCTGAATATAAACGCTTATTATAGCTGTATCATTTATGATTCAGGATCAGACAAAAACATGGTTTGGAAGATGGATTTATGTACTCGCTCATTATAAAAATTTTGAACAAAAAAGTTACAAAGTGTACCTTTAAAATTAGTGTACATTATTGTAAACCTACAAATGGCTCACTTGTATTTGAATTCAAAATATTATTTCCTTGTGATTTTGGGGTGAAATATGATTGGAAACATTTATGACGGATCTAGTGACATTCAATCTTTTTAGTATAGCGTAGCGATCCAAAAATCCTGTTTAACATGGCAGAGAGGTTTATAGTGCAGTTTCATCATATTTTATGGGTCAAAAATAGGCTTAGCACCTTTTAATATGGGCACCAAAATCAATACACACTGCTTCCGTTGGCTTACAGTTCTGGGAGCACCAGCTTTGGATACAGGGCTTTGGCAGCTGTGTTGAAGGATTAAGGCAGGAACTGCACGCTGGGACCAACAAGTCTGTAAACTCTCTCGTAATGACAAGACTGTAGGGACGTACATTTTAGAGTCCACCAATGATGGTGCTGTGCAATTATCTCATGCATTCCTTTTAATTAGGGGTGAACGACCTCACACTGGATGCTTGGTCTATGTTTAGCGTTTCTCTCGTGGAGTTTAGGAAACATTTCCTAAACGTCTGTCTGAATGGATGTTTGCAGGGGATCAGTACTGTGGTGGGAGATTGATGAAGCCATCAGGAACCTTCAAGACCCCTAACTGGCCAGAGAAAGACTATCCTGCTGGAGTCACGTGTTCTTGGCATATAGTAGCACCCAAGAACCAGGTGGACTCATCATTATTTAATTTTTTTATCCTTAACTTGGCTACAAAAACAATTAATGGCTTTACAGACAATCAATAATATTATCGATTTAATGGCACTGCAACATTTGTACGGAATTGATCTGGATAATGACTCTAAGCGTGTGTTCTCACTTGTACTTCAGTTCTCTTGGTTCTTTTGGTCCGGACCAAAAAAAAAAAGGCATTTAGCCCTGTTTTTGCTCTGTGTTCAAATTGTCATTTTTAAGACCAAACCTAAATGTATGTTTTGCAATGGAACTTCCAAACCAATGCTGTGTGCTGGGCTAAATGTGCTTGTTGTATGCGCATACATATGATGATATTTCTACCATCAGAAGAGCTTACAAAATGTGTAAAGTAGTCAAAACTGGGCCAGGAATGCAAGGAGACACAGTTCTGACACCTGTACCAAACTGTGGGCAACATAGCTCGAGACGAGACAAGAAAAAACATGTGTTTGAGCTGTCCTTTTATGGTCGCATCTTGTGAGATCACAACCAGTTTTTGGTTCGTTTAGATGTCTTTGGTCCATGTTGCGTTCATATATCAGTCAAACCGCACCAGAGTTTGTTTGGAATAGGGCCGAGACCAATTTTATCAGCAGTCTTAGTCCACTTGTTTGGTGTTCACCAGGGTTCAGAGCACTAACAGAGCAATCGCACTAAAGTTTGTTTTAATCGAACCAAACCTGCCAAGTGTGAACACACCCTAACTTTGCAACATCGACACAGTTATTGAACTGAATTGCACTTGAGCTGAATAATGACTCTATTTTCTGTATAGCTACTTATAGTCGAACTGAAATAAAACAACACTTAACTAAATTGAGCTGTATAAGGACACTATTTTCTTTTGTAGTGCTGTCTTACACCTGAAATTGAATTAGATTGATTATTAATTTTACAACATTAATACTTATTTTCCTGTTTATCACAGTGAAGCTGCTTTGAAACAATCTGTATTGTATAAAGCGCTATATAAATAAATGTGACTTGACTTGACTACAACCATGAATAATACCTCAAAATAGAATTATTTTTCTAAGCTTTTAGACTTACGATTTTTACCTGGAGGATATTAAAATGGGTGAAAGATAGCATATAGTTAAAACATTTGTCCTTTTTTTACAGATTATAGAGGTAAAATTTGAGAAGTTTGATGTGGAGCGGGACAACTATTGCCGTTACGATTACGTAGCAATTTTTAATGGTGGAGAAATCAACGACGCTAAAAGAATTGGGAAATATTGTGGAGACAGTCCACCAGCGTATGTATCAATGCATCATATATATCATATCAAATGTATTACATCAGTCCTTTGCTCTATATTCACGATATAAACATGCTGCTGTTAGCAATACTTCTTTATTTGCACTTCACATTCGGTGTATCTCTCTGCTTTAGGCCTGTGTTCTCAGAGGGGAATCAGCTCTTCATTCAGTTCCTCTCAGATCTCAGTTTAACAGCGGATGGCTTTATTGGTCATTACAAATTTAGACCAAAGAAGTTTCCCTCCACAACCGTTCCACCAACCACGACAGCACCACCCACTTCCACTAGACCTATACGTAAGTATTCCCCCTTATCATACTGCATGTAGTTGGAGAGTTTAATTTTAGCCTACATTATAGGTGTTGACTTACGGTTAAAGAGATCATATTATTCCCTTTTACAAAGTCTTGATTTTGTGTTTGAGGTCTACTAGAATAGGTTCATGCTCAAATCTTTCATATATTTTTAAATTGTTGCAGCACCTCTCTCCCCAGTCTGCCAGCAACGCTCTATTTACTACCGGTCTCTAAAAAGCCCCTCCTTCCGAAAAGTACAATGTGCTCTGATTGGTTGGCTAGACCAGTGTGTTGTGATTGGTCAACTTCTTCAAGCGTGTTTCAGAAATGTCACGCCCCTTACCATAACCACGAGTTTCAATGCTCTACTAAATCAACTCAACCCTTTATTTTGCATATGCTTTGGGCTGGAATTATTTATTTTTTAAGAGTCCTGAAAACAATTTATCAGGGTTTGCACAAAAATATGAAACAGCACAACTGTTTTCTACATTGATAATAATAAGAAATCCTTCTTAAACACCATGTCAGCATATTAGAATGATTTCTGAAGGATCACGTGATACTGAAAACTTGAGTAATGATGCTGAAAATTAAGATTTTCCATCACAGAAATAAATTAGTTTAAAACTATTCAAATAGATGTTAGGAAATATATCTATAATTATATATATATATATATATATATATATACGTATATATATACTTATATACAATTTCCTAACATTTCCAAAATTTGCCATTTGTACACAATCTGTGAATTATGTGTTAAGGATTTAAAAATTGTTAAATTATTTTAAATAGTGTTAAATAGAGCTGGGAGTACAACACTGCTACAATACTAAAAATGTACTGGTATTATTTGATGCATATCATTTAATCTAAATTGAATTACTGAAATTGTTTAATTTATTTAAGTAATAATCAACAGACAGGAAATTCAGGCAAATTTCCATACTTTTGTTCTTCGATATTGGCTTCAATATCCAATTTCCGGAGCTTGAACCTAACTCACACTTTCTCACTTTTTGCACGCATATACTAAAAGACAAACTCCGCTGGCTCAGAGTCAGCATGCTACAGTAAAACTTTTTGAAGTTTGTGCTATCTCTGCTCTCCTCTCCAGCTTTGAAGTACTCTGCAGTGCTGTGTCAACAGAAATGCAAACGGAAGGGAACCCCTGAGAGCCACTACTGTTCCAGCAACTTTGGTAAGAGCAGCACTCTGCACTTTTTTGTGCGTCAACTTCTTTGCTGACACATGAAGACAAACACACACAAGCACAAAGTGAGGTGGGAATTTGTAGGTGGGGGGCATCAGAATAAGTGGAAACAAGCAGTGATTGTTCACCTTTAGTCTATAATCTTGTACTCTTCACAAGGTGCATGTTTTTATGGCTCTTTTTCAGCATGCTATCTTTGGCCTGCTGGTTTGTGTCAACGTGTTTCAAAAGATTCCTTGAGCATTTTTTGCCCTCAGCATAGTGGATTTGTGTGTGGGATACAGTGCTCTAGTGTAAATAGACTGCAGTGGACTGTGGATAAACCGCTGGTAAATGGGAGTGTTGATTCAGTCAAGCTCTTTGGCCGCAGTCGCTGCCCCTGGAACAGGTCTGCAATGTTCACATCCAGGAGCAAGTAGATATTTCATTATGATTTCTGCTGTTTACTTGGATTTGCATATGGGGAAATCCTGTGGTTGGTGGAGACCAGAGTCATGATGAGAAACAAGACCTGAATGTGAACGAAGGTGGAAAATTACATGCACATCAAGTCAAATTGTTTTACTCACACCCTTTGATATGTACTGCGGAAATGGATAAACACAAGTTTATGAAAATAATGTTCAAATAATGGGCCTAAGCCATATTTAACATATCCTAATTTTACCATTTTTAAACTACTAATTCTACTATCAGGAGGAGTTTATTTTGAAGCTTATTTGAAGTACTAAAAACATTGTTGGGGTAACACATTATAAGTTATGTAATCAGATTACTTTTTTCAAGTAACTACTAAAGTAATGCACTACTTTTAACTTTACAATAAAATATCTGAGTTACATTTTCAAATAAGTAACGCAAGTTACATTGTTTTTCCATGGATTGACTGACACCTAAATAATAATTTCTAAAAATGAATAAAAACTGTAATAATTAAATGTTAGTTTGTATATACTTTGTATACAAATATACTTTGTATTTCATCTCCCTTTATTGACCAATGTCTTTACTGCTGAACTTCAATGATCCAATTCAATACTAACAAGCAAAACATTTTTGTTTTTTTGCTGAAATAAGAGCGTTGAACATTCTTCTCCTGCATTTGGTGTGAAAGCGTCTTTACACTTGCCGAAAAAAGAACTTAGCGGTTCTGCAGGGGGTCCGCCAATTAATCTTTGAAAACAAGTTCAGCCCAGATGAGAAAAAAATAACACAAAAGTAACATAACACATTACCTTCCATAAAAAGTAACTAAACACAATTATTTACTTTTCTTTAGGATGTAACACAACATTGTAACACATTACTTTTAAAATAACTTTTCACAACACTGCTAAAAAAAACACCACAAATAAAGAAAAGCCCCCAAATGAAGATAATTCAATCACATTCTAATTAGTGGTCTCTAACGCGTTGTTTTTATCTTTTTGACATATTAGTGATCACTGGAACCGTTATCACCGCTGTAACGCGAGAAGGTAGCATGTACGCCACCATCTCCATAATCAATGTCTACAAGGAAGGTAACCTTGCTATCCAGCAGGCTGGCAAAACCATGAGCACAAAGATTGTCATCCTTTGCAAGAAGTGCCCCTACATCAGACGAGGTAAGATCCTGCTTCAGCTTGTTATAAACAGTTACACTTAAGCCCAACGTATACTAGTGTATGCGGACAGTTATATGCAAAGCCTTTCAAAGTATTATCCATTTGACGTATGCGCGTTACGATTTGCACTACCCCTTCTGGTCTATAGGAGATCACCTGAAAAATATCTCCCAATGAGTTATCCATATACACAACTTTTTAATATTTTAGGCTAGAGTTGTACAAATGTGGGTACTTTATAACCTCACTGCCCAATCTCTCATCCACGGTGTTGTACCTGGCACAAGCTGGCACAAGCATTGTTGTTGTAGCTGGCACAAGCTTTTGTCTCTGTTTATTCAGTTTATTCTTTGACTACCTCGTGAATCAACGGCCCTGGGGCACTGTTGTACGGTGGCCAAGAGGGCTCAACACGCTGGAACTGAAGAGAACGTGTTTGACAACACATGTGCTGCAAATACTCACAACGCAACCACATACAGAAACATTCTGCAAATACTCACAATGCCACCAAATACAGAAATAAGCTGCAAATACTCACAACGCAACCAAATACAGAAACGTGCTGTTAATAGCATAAAGCTCAACACGCTGCAACTGAGGAAAACATGCAAATAGAAAAAAAAACACCAGCAAATTAAGAAACCATCTTCATTTTGACAGCAAATGTGCTGCAAATGCTCACAACGCATCCAAATACAGAAACGTGCTCAAATACAGAAATTTACATTTTCGTTTTCTTCAGTTGTAGCACGTTGAGCTCTCTCGGCCACCGTACTGTTGCCACATTGTGGACAAACTAATTATTGCAAAAAAAACAAACAAATATTTCATTGCATGTGCGTACAAAGTGTGTGCAGTTAATGTGTCCATATGTCCGTACTCTGTTGATGATAAAATTCACGTCATACTCTAGGGTACACAGACAGTCAAGTAGACTTTGGACTTATAATGTGCTAGACAGTTTTGTCTGCCACAGGCTTCTGCTAAAACACATTAATGTAACCTCTCATATTGAATAAGTAGTTGTATTCCTGTCAGTAATGTTGTTTGCTTCTCGGTTTGTAAAAATAAAGGAATATTTTAGGTTGTTTTCCACAAACTATAATAATTTCCAACAGGTTTGCTATTGAACTAACTGTGAGCTTATTTTTTTTTTTTTTAAGATTTAAGATTCTGATTTAAGTGATCCAAACGGTCCACAAATGTTTGCAAAACATAAGGTTGGCTGGTTCTATTTTGGTTATGTAAAACTTGTTAAAAATATAAAGCCTAAAAAAATAAAAAAAGTCCCCTTTCCAAGCAGCTAGTTTCTCTTTAAGGTGCATTCAGTAGTTTGGTATTTATTTGAAAAGTTTTACATGATACGAATTTTTTTTTATTTGAGTAAACAGTGTTCCTCATCAGCTGCCGCTGTTCTGTAGATACATCAATAGGCCTACCATAATGCTGTTTGGTGATGCAAAGAGTGAAAAACAGACAAAGCACACCTACTATCGTGCTTTACCCTTGGAGACAACAGTAGAATCAGTACTTATATGACCGAAGAAGCAGAAAAGGCCAAAGTCCAAAAACAAGCATAAACCTTATGCATTCACAATGTGTAAATATTTGATGACAGAGAAAATCCTGAGTAGTGATGCCCTCATGGCTTTTTTTTTTCTTTTTTTTTGGACAGGAAAGGGAATTAATTGTTGTGTAGATCTCTCTAAGGCTACGTTCACACTGTCAGTGTTTGGGATTGACAACTGCATTTACTTTGTCCCATTCACACAGCAACTTACAGTAGCATCTCTAATACTGTCTGTATTAACGTGCAACTGGAGTCAAGCCTGCATTCTCCTACTAGTAATCATAGCTACTAATCTAATCATAGCCAGCAGACATGGTTGCCCACTGAAGCTAAGCAGGGTTGAGCCTGATTAGTACCTGGATGGGAGACCTCCTGAGAAAACCAGGTTGCTGCTGGAAGAGGTGTTAGTGAGACCAGCAGGGGGCGCTCACCCTGTACTGTCAAAGAGCAACGTCCTTCGGATGAGACGTTAAAGGGTTAGTTCACACAAAAATGAAAATTCTGTCAGTATTTACTCACCCTCATGTTGTTCCAACCCCGTAAGACTTTCGTTCATCTTTGGAACACAAATTAAGATATTTTTTGAAATCTGAGAGCTCAATCACTCCTCCATAGTCTTCTTAGTCCGAGTGACTACAGTGGCTCAATCTTAAGTTTATCAAGTGATGAGAATACTTTTTGTAAGCGAAAAACAAACAAAAATAATGACTTTATTCAACTACTCATTTCCTTCCCTGTGGGCCTTGAGATTTCACGAAGTGGAACTGCGCAAAGCTTCTAGGTTGTACGTCACACGTAGGCTCACCATTGGCCAACGCTGGTCATGTGTGTGATGCGTGTGACGTACAACCTAGAAGCTTTGCGCAGTTCCACTACGTGAAATCTCAAGGCCCACAGGGAAGGAAATGAGTTTCGACCGTATTAAAGGAATAGTTCACACAAAAGTGAAAATCTTTTTCATGAAATCTGAGAGCTTTCTGTCCCTCCACTGACAGCCTACGTAACTACTACTTTCAAGCCCCAAAAAGGTAGTAAAGACATCATTAAAGTAATCCATGTGACTTCAGTGGTTTAACCCCAGTTTTATGAAGTGACTCGGGTGCTTTGTTTGTGTTTGTTTTTGTTACACAATTAACCATTTTATTGTCAAAATATTCATCTTTAATGCGCGTTCACGAGAGCACCACGACGCATGCAACTTGATTTGACGCGAGAGGAGATTTCTTTCTGGGGCTTAAAAGTTATGGAGGCAGAAAATGAAGGGACAGAAAGCTCTCAGATTTCATTAAAAACAACCATATTCTTCTGCTGTGTGAACATGGCTTAAAACTCACTAGTATCAGTGTAATTTCTATAAAACTCAGGAGAAGATCATGCTAATCCACATCGATAGATGGCAGCGCAGCGTTTAACACCATTGTGGTATTGTACTTAAAGTACTCAATGAACAGCAATGCTAATGATAGTTAAATAACTACTGAATGCACCTTTAAATAAACAGTTCAGCCAAAAACTGAACTTTACTATACCTAGAAGAGGTGAGTTATGGAAATGTTCACTTTTTCATAAAAAAATAAAAATAACCGAATGCGAGTTTTGAACAACAAGGGAGTAAAAAGTGGCAAAATCATTTTTTTGGTTAACTCACTGAGTTAATAATGATGAGTTTGAGCTAATGATGCATCGAGCTCCCCATTAACCATTGCTTAGTAATGATGAAGTTAACAGACAAACTCACATCAAAATGTATTTTTTCATGACGAAATCTCACTGTCATATGTTTATACAATATATAAACATATGGAGTGGATAAGGCGAGTGAGGCCCCAGAGAAAAGCTGATCCAAAGCCCCTCCTGAATGTCTCTGCCGTTCCGTCACTGCATTCAGGTTTTTTTTGTGTGGTGTCGCTAGGTTTGAACTACATCTTCATGGGCCAGGCAGATGAAGAGGGCCGTGGAATGATCGCCCCCCATCATTTCATCATGGCTTTCAAGGCCAAGAACCAGAGGGCCTTAAACATGCTGAAGAACAAACGTTGCTGAGCTTTTACGGAAAATCTTTGGTCTTGAAATCCACACATGGGTGTGTGATGTCTTCATATTTGCCCTGCATGTCCCAACTTCCTTCATCGCCCTCTTCTGACGAGGCCGAGGACTGTTGAAGCACGTGGCACACACCTGGTTGGGCTCTCTTGGTTCCTACTTCTCTTCTTACTGTTGTGTTGAGCATCAAAATGACAGCAAGAGCAAAAGTAATAAGACCGGTCAAGAATACTTGAATGTTAAGAGCAAGATTATGGTGTTTTGAATGGCACAGTTTACAAGATATTTGTAGATTTTTTATCCAAAAACAAAGTTAGAGGAGCTAAAAGGCAATAAATTAGTAGCACTTTGCTGTTTTTGAAATCATGCTGGATAATATTGAAATATTTTCATAGAAACCTATTCTTAGAGGTGAATGTTAAGTTATAAATTATTTGTTTTATGAGAGGTAAAATAAAGTTCATTATCATTTAAAACTCGGATATTGTCTTCCTGTTTTTATTTAGTATTTTTTTATTTGTATTTTTGTAAATTAATTGCATTATTTTCCAGAATCAGGTTTGTTTCAAGGAAGTTTTCAGTTGTCCACATGTTCATGTCGGGACATCTGTTTCTAAATTTGCCTTGGGCTTATAGTGATTGACTGTGAAGGGTACTATTCTAACGTTTAACTCCTTAGTAAACTATTAAAAGGGCCATATTCTATAATTGTGTAACATTCTTTTTTTCTCCCCTAATAAAGTTGCTCAATATTTATTGTGCCAGAAACAGCTGTGACCATTTTACATATTCTCTTTGATCATTAGAATTTAGTAGACTGTCACTGTGAAATGAGTAACAATGTCTCAGTAATGAATAATGAACAAGTGTTGCCATGTAAATGTGGGTACATTTCTAAATGACCTGCTATTTTTCTGCCAATTAGCTAGAAAAGTAAAGTTTTTTTCAACCTTGAAAGCCTTGCCTACAGTTTACTCTTAGATTGAATGACACTCATGGTCGTGAAGTAAGTTTAAATTAGTACCTACTCAGATAGTATGCGATTTCGGGAACACTGTGGGTCGTCAAGAGTTGATTTAAAGAACTCTACCATACGTTTAAACACTGAGAACGCTGAAACAGTTACTAAGAAAGTTCAAGTTCAATTATTAAGCAAGTTCAATAGAAAATGTTTCTTTATAATAAATGTTATTTATTTGAAAAGAATGACACTTTTAGAAAACAAGAAGGATGCAAGAATATTACATCAGTTATGGTTCTGGATTCTGTAGAATAAACAGAGCTTAATAGAATTCCAGTCCCAGGACTTTTTGTCACCTAACATCTTCCAAAGAAAAAGAAGAAGAGCATTGCTGAACATGCTGGGTCACTTTTACTAAATGGTCATGGCTTAGCTTCTGGGGTAGAACATGGCATATTTGGAAGTGCGGAAGCCCAAAAGATCCCTCATTTCATTGCGGAACTTGGATAGGTCTTGCCGCAGATCGTTGAGGTTCTCTACCGTGGCCTGGTCAGTGCTCTGCATCTTCTGCCTTGTGGAGGTCAGGTAACGGTGCACTAGACAGCAAATAATCTTCTGGTAGTTCTGGTCTCTTTTATGCTTTAGGTTCTTCCATTCCTGGAAGCAAAAAGTTATTGGTTTATTGGTAGGCTGACGTTAAGGAATAAGATCACCCCTTTTTCACTAAAATGGTGCAAGAACCGGTTCTCAGCCAATGTTCAAGCAAACCTGTTTTGAAGCGGCCCAGTGTTTCCACAGACTTGAGAAATTAATGGTAACATTGGATTATGACACCACATGTTGTTTATGACTACATAACCAAAAACAAGTTAAAAACAAGCCTTAGGGGGCCCAAACCCCCTGCAGATGTTGGTCCAACCTGCTCCAACACACCTGCCTGGAACTTCTAGCACTTCTAAAGACCTTGATTGCCAGGATTATTTAGGTTTATTTAGGGTTGGAGCTAAACAGAATAGTCCCTCCAGAGGCATGAATTAGGCACCCTTGGTATATGCAACAGCGGCAGATCTGCATCATGCTGTTCACAGTACCGAGAATGACTCTTGCGTACCAACAGGTCTTAAACTCATGGTATTCTTTTTTAAATCTTATTCCTACTTGAGAGACATAGAAACTGAACCCACAGGGTTACTGTCTTTCTCTTGTGCACTGAAAGATGGTATCCAGAGCAGTGGTTTACAATCCTGCACATTTTGTATGTCTCTCTTATTATGTTTGTCACACCTGATTGGATTATCAGCTCATTAGGTGAAAGCTCTATAAACTGAAATGATCAGTCAGATAAGAGATACATACAAAATGTGCGAGATGATTCAAAACCACTGCTTTTGAGCAGTTTCACCCACCCTCTAGTGGACAACAAAAACTCAAAATTATTTCAGGCCTCGAACCTCTGTTTCTTAGGTAGAAATCCATGGAACCATTTGAGAACTGCCAATAGCCAGGAACATGGAACCATTTAGGTGGAAAGGGGGCAAGTAAGGTTCACAAATCCACTGAACAAGCACCTGTTCCAGCACCAGTACAAAGCTGTTAGGATAGGCTGTCTTTAGAAGCAACAGTTTTTACTTTAAGCCCGACCAAGCCGACACCAAGCCGACATCAAAGAACTAGCGGCCACAAAAGCTGACTGTGTTGTCGCGTCCCGTCGACTGCATCTCGGCCAAAAAGCTGAACAGTTAAGCAGAGTTCTCTCTCTCTCTCACAGACGGCTCGATGCCGATTCAACACGCTGAATCGACCCAAAAAACCCAGACGGCGCCTTACTAAAGAAACCTAAGCCTACCGACGCTCAAAAACTGCCCAGCGTCTGTCAGTTGGCTTGGTGTGTCTAGGCCTTTCATGTCAAATCGATCGAAATGCAAACTATGTATACACAGTTAAGTAGGTAGATTTTCCCAAATATAAGTTTACACAAGTCTCACATACCTTGAGGCTATTCTGTCTCTTGACCTTGCCTGTGGAGGTGTGAGAACAGATCCATTTGCTCAGGCTGATCACCAGGTAGCACACGGTCTTTGGTGAGGGGAGGATGTTCAAGGGTGGAGGCAGTGTACACTTGTCATCAAAGTAGCTGAGCCACAGCTTAGCCCGAGCAAACTTCCACTCCTTGTCTTCATGGTTCTGAAAGTGGATAAAATCATCATGGTACAACAATGATGCCTTCACTACCCATTGTTCATTGCCTTATACTAGTAACCAGAGGTATCTGTACTCAAACATGTATTCCTGAACTAAGGAGTTCTAATATAACTAAAGAGTAGGAATGTAACAATTCACTAGCAGCCGGTTAAAAATCAATACAAATATGTGACTTTTCAAGTCGGCTGAGATGTTAAACGAATCACGATACATGTTTTAAACAGCAGGGGTGCTATACTGTGACCTCGACGGCAAGCGGAATGTTGACGTTGACTCAATCTTTTTCTCTAAATGTGTATATGGATTTTTTTTTATGCCAAATGTGTTCTGTTTTTATAAGTCTTGCGAGTGTAATGATACAAATTATAACAAATAAAATTCTTCCCTTTATAACAATGTGAAACCCGTCACTGTTGAAACTAAATTTTACTTAGTCTTTTTATTCATGCTATTCCTCTGAAATTATAAAACAAATCCCCAAAAAGTCCATGTACAATGTAGTTTTATTATTTTACCACATATATTTCAATTTTACAAACACGTGCAGAATTTTTTCAGTGAAATAATAAAAGGACACTTTTTCATTTATAATTTGTCTTAAATCACATGTTGTTAAAAAAAATCGTGAGAAAATTGTGTCGTGAAATCAGAATCGCATCGTGAGTTGAGTGAATAGCTACATCCCTACTAAAGAGCTCTATCCATTATGTATCCAATCATAGTGATTGGTCACATTGCAGAACTGAATGCCCAAAGAAGCAAAGATGGCAGGTTTCTGGTCACCTATTTCCATGATGTGCCAGCTGATTAAACTTTGTTGAAACGAACGGCAATGCAAATGGATAGACCTCCATAAAACAACCGATAAGACTGCATTAACCTCTCTACAGCCCCCATCACGTTTGGAGAACTCGTAGTGCAGGGGTTCTCAATGCTGGCCCTCAAGATCTACTTTCCTGCAGAATTTAGCTCCAACCATAATCAAACTCACCTGCCTGTAACTTTCTAGGAAGTCTGAAGATATTGATTAACCTTTTCAGGTGTGATTGATTGGGGTTGGGGCTAAACTGTGCAAGACAGTGGTCCCTCGAGGACCAGACTTGAGAACCCCTGCCATAGAGTTTATGTGATGTTAACTCAGGGGGATGGATACTATGGAACTTCATTTGTTTCATTCTACTTGACGGAAACACACAGTTATGGTAATTCTATCATGTCAAGAAAACACCTATAGGATTCACTTTTTTGGAATCAAATCATCTCAAGGGTCACTCACAGCAATCTGTCTGAAGCTCTTATGCAGCATTGCCACCAGGAGTTTAGTGAGAACGATGACTACAACAATGTTGTAGGTACCAACGATAAGAGCACCAACAAATGATCGCAGCTCCTCTGTATTGCTGATCCTTGTGACGAACAGAGCCACGTGTGCCAGGGAAAAAATGTACCAGAAGAGGGCATAACATGTCCCTATAAACCTAGAGAAAGATGAAGATAAATGATTAAGGTAAACTATTACATTAAAACAGAGCATTCATATTATTTTCATGGGCAACATGGAGCCTTGCACCTTTAGAAAAATGATTTCTGTCACAAAAATCTGAATACTGCTTTGTCTGTCAAATACCAGAACTCAAAACTTCCTCTCCAGTCGAAGAAGAGCTTTTTTTTAAACTAAGATGCAAAAACAACTCATTTTGATTGAAAAATATGACCCCTTTAACCTTTATTTGGTAACGCATCCTTTTACAGTTCAGTACTTACAGTGTACTTACCTAGTACTGGCTAATATAAGGTAAGTGCATGGGTTAGGGGTAGGTTTAGTAGGTTCAGGGTTAGTACCTAGTTATTACCCAGCAATTGTAATTACTAAAATAAGTATGTACATGGGTAACTGGACTGTAAAAGGAAGTGTCACCCTTTATTTTTACACCTTAAGAAAGACCTTTGAGCAAAAAATGTTCTTCAAATTCTCTAATTAGTATAAATAAGTACGTGTTAAAGGTGTCGTTGCTCTGCGGCTGACAGAAGATGCCCTCGCAGTCCTTGGTTTGATCTTTGGTTCTGGATGGATCCTTCTGGTCTTTTCCATACAGCTGTCTCAGGCCGATGGTGAAAGAGATGAGCACGAGCAGGAATAAGCCAAGAAATTTCCCGAACTCTTGTAGCATCTGGCCCATGGAGATCTGAAAAGACAAATACACCGGCCCTTTCACATCAAAGCCTGAGTAGCCCAGACTGACTTGTATGATAGGATCTACAGAGATTTTCTTAATTAGGAATATTCCAGGTTAAATACAACTTAAATGGCTAGTTCACCTAAAAATTAAAATATTCCCATCATTTACCTAGGTGTATATGACTTTCTTCTTTCAGCCAAACACAATTGAAGGCCTTCTGAAGCCATGCGTTTTTGTAAGAAAAATATCCATATTTATAACTCCTGTTGTTATGAAAATATTTGCAAATTGAAATGCTCAGGAAAGATAACGTAAAATTAGAACAACTTTCTGTCTGTGTCGTCTTGACTTCTTAGCTCACTTTCATCTCTTTCGCCTTTTTTCTCGTGGACCTACTCATTTGCTAAACTGAACAGCAAATCAGAGTGATCTCTCTCACCGACGGCCCCAATGCTGATTCAACATGCTGAATCAGCCGGATTGCTGCCGACATATGGAACACACTCCAAAAACTATCCCGAAAGACCAGCTTGGTTTGTCACAGCCCTTAAGATTTTTTTTTTGGTTCTTCACAGACTAGTTACATGGACATTCTGTATTTTTTTCTTTTTGAAGAATATTCATTTTCTCCACTTTTAGGTGAACTATCCTTTTTACCAGGAATATTCCTTTTGAAATAGGTATATTTGAGAATAGCTATTTATGGGTTGATGGTCATGGAAATAAAAAAATGTTTAAAAGTTAAAGCAAGTAAAAAAAAAAAGTTAAGTAAATATGGCAATATTCTGAAACAAGTTAATTTTAAACTGTTGCATGTCATTTTTAACTAACTTCATATAGCAGACAACAACTAGTAACTGATAAACCTGGCTCGGGTAAATATTTGTTTGACTCATTAGGGGGTAACGGAAGGGGAACATTTCTCGGTAACAACCTGTACTTTCACACATAGAGTAGACTAGCTCTTTTAAGGTGCCCACTTCTATCTGTACTTTAGATTCCACTGGCCTTTCCAGTGTGGGCTGAGGACTAGATGAATTGCTTCTGTCAAGTCTGACCGGTGAACCATAATGTTCTGTACTGTGTGTTTGCTCTGAAACATAGCCAGCATGTTGTTTTCTTTCTTTCTTTTGCAATTAGTGTAATTCATTTTCTTGTCACTCTCAAACCCCTTTTCCACATCTAATATTTTTCAATCCTTGTTGAACCGTTACAGTGGCCATTTCAATCTTCTGTCTCTGATATGAAGCCCTGGTGTCATGCCAAATCCAAGCTCAAAGTGATTTCACTGGCTGAAATGACTATTCTATTTGATGCCTGATTAGAAATCCTATATAATACTGTGTTTTTTAACGGTTGCATTCCACTTTTTTGTCCTGTTTTAAAGGAACACGCCACTTTTTTGGAAATATACTCATTTTCCAACTCCCATAGAGTTAAACAGTTGAGTTTTAGCGTTTTCAACTCCATTCAGCCGATCTCCGAGTCTAGCGGTAGAACTTTTAGCATAGCCTAGCATAGTAGATCATTGAATCTGATTAGACCGTTAGCATCTCTCTCAAAAAAATGACCAAAGAGTTTAGATATTTTTCCTATTTAAAACATGACTCTTCTGTAGTTACATCGTGTACTAAGACCGACAGAAAATTAAAAGTTGCTATTTTCTAGGACAATATGGCTAGGAACTATACTCGAACTTTGTTGCAGTACCATGGGTGCAGCAGGCGCAATGATATTACGCAGCGCCTGAAACTTAGTGCTAGTCAGGTTGGAAGTTATATGGCTGGGGACTATTTTCAGTGTTCCTTTAAGAGTGTTCATATTTTGTATAACAGCACTGGAACGTGCTGTTCTGACTGTTTATCTACACTGCCGTTTGTGGTTGGTGAAGCCGAATTTTCAGGATTCTGGACTGCATTTATTTGAAATATATATATTTTTGCATTAATGTAAAAGTCTTTAATTTCACTTTTGATCAATTTAACGCATTCTTGCTGAAAAAAAGTATTCGTTTAAGAAAAACAATGGTACTGACCATAAACGTTTGAACGGTAATGTGATCAACTGCAATAGGATGACGCTATAGAAAGTTGTGAAACACATTTTACCATGTTAATAATCCCTTCTATAGAATTTTGAATATCAGCACAAAATATTGGGGGAAAGCCCACGGATTCCATCTGGACCTGCAAGTGACTACTCCTTTACATCCAAGCAAGTGTGCTATTAGTATAATTTTTAACTAAAAATAAAAAAGTATACTTTCAGTCAACATTTTATGTACTTCTAAGAAATATTCTTCGTGTACTTCTAAGAAATAAACATACAATTACACTTTAGTATACTTGAGTTACTGACAGAAAAGTCTATTTGGCCTATACTTGTACTAAAGTATAAATATTCCAAGTATACTTGTAGTTGTGTTTACTCTTTTGATTAAGTATATCCAATTAAATGTTTTTTTTAGACAGTTTTACATAATGTCTTATAAACGTATTTTTTTAAAAGATTTATAAAGAAAATAATGAAATATATTTGAACTTTACTTAAGTATACTTAAGTAATATACTTATATATAATTATATACTATCAAATGAACTTGAAGTATATATATATATATGTATATATATTTTTTTTGTAAGGACAGGATTTGGCAATACACCATCCCATCACATACTGCACAGCTAGTATGTATAGGGTTAAGGTTTCACACCCTTACAAAGTTGCACAATTCAGACAGCTGTACTGTACAAACACCAAAATACTCCTTTAAATAAAGTTTATGCAGTCAGTTTAAAGTCTCAACTCTTGCCCACACAAAGAGAAATGTGTCCTCAGACATTTGTCCAGAGGTGATTTAGTGTTTTCCCTGCTATCTTCTCGTGGGGAGATTTACTGGACACCCTCAACCAAACAATGAAGCAGGAGGGAGTAAACGTCTGACTGTTCCTCTGCCTTCCCAGTGGAGGTCAGCTGTGTGAATACTTGAGTCTGTTCCTTTTCATTCCTGTATCTGTACATCATATGTTTGTCTGTTAGAGGGAGTGACAAAGCAACTATTTAAGACTATTTGAGGCATGTGGGTAGCTACGTGCATTTACAGAAAACCAAAAATACCAGGCTCTTTGCCCTAAATATCTTGCGTAGGGTGTGTTCATGCATGAATCCATTACATCTGAGTGCGTCTGAATGCATGATTCCGACCACACTTCTTGAGAGAATTACTTTTCCATCCATCAACGCCAGACACTGATGTCAGTCTAGAGAGCACAGAGCCACTCAAACATACGCTCAGGACTGACATGGTGTTACTCATGCCAAACACCGAAGTCCTCAAAGAAGAACACTGCATTATGCAACCTCTCTGAAACTACTGCAGAAAGATGCCTGCTGAAAACTGAAGCTGCTGAAGTCGGTTACAAAGCCTGGGTGAATCTTAAAATATTAATAAATCGTCCTGTAGCTCAGTTGGAAGAGCATGGCACATTGCCAAGGACAAAGTGCTAACATCTGAACAAACAGGCGCATGCCTTGACAGCTTATCTTTAATCAGTGAACAAATGGAGATTCAACCAACAGATAGAGATGAAAACAGACACTTGCAGAACTGATGAGATACAGGAAAAATTAAAGAACTTTCTGTCACACTGCTAGCGGTACAAGTCGATAAATGTATTTGTCGATGCTCTGGACCTGTAGCGCTTATTTTGATCTTTAACGTTAGATCTTTCTTTAATTGGAACAAAAAGAATGTTTAATGTTGATTCAATATTAATCTTAATAAAAAAAATATTAGGCTTTAATGAGAAACTCGCTTGTTACACATAGAACGTCTCGGTTACTAACGTAACCTTGGTTCCCATAGAGTAGGGAACGAGTAAAGCGCAAGTTAGCTTACAAAATTATTTTTTTCAAAAAATATTGAAGCCAAGTTTTTAAAACGCAGTGCAGCTGCACAGCAGACATATAGCTGAGCGTCTAGCGCGCTCATTGGCTGTGCTGCGGCAACTGCACGAACCTATGGCGAGTCAGCTAATATGCGCAAACCAATCAGGTCGCTTCGCGCCAGAGCACGTCAGAGCCCGCCAGTATGGGCGTGGCTTTTAGCTAGTGTGGGTTCCAAGGCCTTGGCCCGCATAGCTAGGGTTGAATGAATATGTAAATAAAAAAGAAAAAAACACTATAACAGGACACTAATCTGGTCATTTCATGCACTGGTAATCATATTGTTTTACTTTTGACAAGGTAACGCATTTTAAAAATGCCAAATATCGGCCGATATATCGGCCTTGGCGATATATTGGTCGACCTCTACTCAGGGTCCAACACAATCTTGGGTTGGGGTCCCAGCGGTCTGGGAACTGCTGTCGTCTCGTTGAAAGTTTAGCAGTCCTTCCAGAAAAATGCAGTTTTTTTGTGATTGTTGCGGGCAAAAATCGTTGATTATGCGGCACATTTTCTTAAAAAAATGCGATGGAATATGAGGGATATTTATGCAATTTTATGTGATGAAATTGAGGGAACTTGCAAAAACTGCGGTTTGATTAAAAAGAGAAAAAAAAGTGATTCCCCCAACACCCTGTTCTCACTAGTCTGCTACCTTAAAGGGGCTATATGCAACTTTTTCCCCAAAATAAACGTAACAATAGCCTTTTTATTTTAACATTTATGACTCAAACATCTCCTGTTGAGCATACTGACACCTTGTCCGCTCACAGTGGGTGCACCTATCAGCCTGTATCCTATTTTTCCTTTTTTCTGTCGGGTCGGATTTTTCCCGCGCTGTCTGCGGACGTTTTGATAAGAGAACACTTATCTCAATCAACATTTGTATTTGACTGTTCTTACCTCTGTAAACATAATGTTGACCTCCTTGCAGCAGATGACTTGTGAAATGTGCACGTACGAGCGCGCGCTGCGAGAGCGAGCAGAAAGGAAGAGCAGTTCTGTTTTTTGGCCACAGGTGTCAGTCGCGAGTTTAAATTTCAGAAAAACGCATATAGCCCCTTTAATGTAAAGAGTTATTTCTTATTACTTCTTATGATAAGCAAGCATACTACATCACAGAAAGTGCTGGGAATATTTAAGTTCTCATCTTGTTTTATTTAATAAACACATGGCTCAAACTTACAAAACATTGATGAGTCAAACAAGTTCTGTAGCTTTACAAAAGGAATATGCTACAACTTCTGTAAAAATGAATAAATAAAATATAAAAAAATTAGATGTGTGCCACCTGTTTTACAGAGGTAGCTATACAAAACAAACATCTTCTGTTAAAATAACTGCTTCCAATGTACAAGTGCAATCTCTTACTGTAACGTAAATTTACATGTCATGTAACACACCGGGAAACTGCTTCATCGATGATGTTCACGTCGCGTAATTACGTAACTTCATAACGTTCCCATGGCAACAGGGGGAATGGCTACTCTTGTGTGAAGTAAACACAACAGTTTTCAGTTTCTGCTAAGATATATGTGACATTTTTGCAACGACAATGTGGGGATTATGAAATCACGCCCCGCATATTTTGCGCTGCAATCTGCAATTTATGCGGCAAAAGTGCGGCGTATTTAAAAAAAATGCGGCCCGCGCATAAATTTGCGGACTTTGGCTGATTATGCATTGAATTATGCAATCGCATAGTCGCATTTTTCTGGAGGGACTGATTTAGGGAGGAAGTGGCGCATTGCTTGCGACGCTTTCTGTGCCTCGGTGAAACACTCCGCGAAACCCTTTACTGCTGGGCCAGGCCGGTGGTGGAGATAGGGGAGTCCAGGAAGGCGGCCCTGTCTGCATCCTTCATCTCCGTTAATTTAAACCAGAGATGTCGCTCTAGCAAGTGAACCGTCAAGTTCGCCATGTTTCTACCAATCGGCTGGGCGGTAGATTTAGTGTGAAGCGCCATTGTGTGAAACGCCGAAGCAGCTTGACCAGCGGAGGCGTAAGCTCGGCCAGCAAGAGCTGAAGTAGTGCGACAAGGCTTAGACGGGTGAGTCGCTTTAGCTTTCCATCCCATAGCTGTGGGCGGGCAAAAGTGCGCGGCCACTGTCTCTTTCAGCTTCTTGCGCGGCCCGAGCAAAGGAAAAGCGGAAGGCATGGAGTTGTCATCGGCGAAGCTGGCCAGTCGAATCCGCAGGGTGGCGAGCCGCATCTCATCGCACTCCGGGCAGCTGTCCTAGAGAGTGCAGCTTCAGCGTGGTCACAGTCCAGACAGGAAGTGCACAAGATGTGACGATCCGCGCCGAAGGGAGGGCCTCTGCACGAGGTGCATGCGTCTCAAGGCATTTGAAACAACGCTTAGAAAATTGCTATTTTAGCTATTGAGTCCCAGCGGCGAACACACTAAGTTTTGCTTAAAAGGATATATGCGCGGATGGCACAGCAGAACAGCAGGCTGAAGGCGGCGTCCAGTGAAAACCAGGAAGCCAGCGTCCCCAGAACTGCTTAGCAGGTGGGTTGTTCCGCTGGAGGCTTTCTGATGGCGGCGGTGAAGGCTTCTTAACCGGAGGTCAGCGAAGTGGTATTTGCTAAAGGGGATTAGATCTGAATTCTATGCCGAAAATGGGGGATTTTATAGCTATAAGCCACGCCCATACTGGCGGGCTCTGACGCGCAGCTTAGCCGACTCGCCATAAGTTTGTGCAGTTGCCGCAGCACAGCCAATGAGCGCTTGAGTTTTCCCATAGCGTAAGCTTACTTACGCAATACAAGAGACCTCTCGAAAGGGAACCTTTATTAACAAAACTAATAAGACAGATGATGATAATATACCCGCGTTGCAACAGATAAATGAAAGGTCTTTCATTTACAGTCAACATTTAAGGTCATTCCCGTTTTAAATATGTGATTGTGTATTGTCAACAATTTTGTAATGTGGATCATATATTGCAACATTTAAACTGATTCTCGTGTTTAAGAATCTGTTATCTGCTTGACAAATAATATATGCTATACTGCAGTGCCCACTGACATGCTTTTAAAGTTACCGTTACCCTTTTTTTTTTTTTTTTTGGCCTTCAAACACCTTAAAAGGCACATGTGTAGATCAGGAAAATCAAAGTTTTCTCAGGGGAGTATTCAAAACCTCAGTATTTATCAAAACCTGCGTCGCACGTGAGTCACGTGACTCCCCCCAGCCCCACCTGCTCTAAATACGTTACCGCGGCTATGGGTACGACCACTGGATATTATATATGTGAAGAAAAAGCTTCAGTGGTTAAACACTTCACTGGTTCTGGCAGTGAATGGATAAGAACTGTTGAGTTGTGGGTGTTGTGATTACCTGTAAAGGCCCCAAGATGGAGCTGGTGGTGTACATGAAGAAGAGACGCAGATAGCTCAGAACATTGGCGAAAGCAAAAAGTCCTTCTGCAACCAGGATGGGATGGAACGCATCCCAATCTTTCCTATCTACATTTTTATTCTTACACTGAGGACAAAAAAAATGTTGGTGTAAATTATGTTATCAGAGACACTTAAACACAGTAACACTTTAAACAAGATTTTAAACGTTAGCCAGCACTCATTAGAGTTTATATATATATATATATACCGTATGTTACTATGATTAAAACATTTGGTGATTAAAAAAAAAAAATTCTGTACAATTGACACATCCTTGTGTCATTCCAAACTATAGCTTTCTTCTTCCATGGAACACAAAAGGAGATGTTCAACGAAATAGTACTTCTTTTATGTACCACGGAAGAAAGGAAGTCATAGCTTGGAAAGAAAAGTAGATGAGTGAAAGTAAATGATGACAGAATTTTAATTTTCTTGAGAAAACTAGTGAGTAATGAGTAAAGTGCTCAGAATGAAATGGTCTGGACTGGGTTTGTACCTTGCTGTGAGCCACCACTCTCAGGGCAAAGGTGGCCAAATAAAGTGAGTTCATGACGAAACTTAGCTGGTTTCGTGACTCTTCCAGGAAATCTTCCAATCCCTCATACCATAGACGCTTCACATCCGACCACACCATGCCTGCAGAGATAGGAATTTGCCATCAGCACAAAGAAGCGTCCAAGCAGCAAATCAGAAATTCCTTATTTCTGGCAGTTTTGAACCACTTCCAGATTCTATGATAATCCCTGCAGGGCCAGTTACACTCAAAGAACCTGACAAAAAAGATTTATGCATGCTTTTTATAATAAGAGCAAATAGCGATAGATGCTATTACCATAGGGTGTAAGTACAGTGTAAAAAGTAGAAAGATACTAATTGCACCTCAGTGTATTGAATTACATTTTACAACAGTATGCATTAATAACAACGTATTGTTTACCACAACATATGTTTACATTTATTTAAATGATAAATGAACGCAGTCGACGTGCCAGGCTGTCCAAACAACTTTACGAAGTGCTTGAATTATACTTTACAAATATTTTCTTCATTTGTATTTAAAATGAATGTGTCTCTGAGCTGGTATGCAATGCGAGTACGGTGAAGAATGCTATTGTGACGTATATCAAAATGAAACGGCTTCTCGAAAAAAATATTTGAATATTTGGGTCAAATTGAATGGGGCTCAACGTGAATCAAAAGAAATATTTCATTCATTACATTGTGCAAATCAAAATTTCATTACATTTTGTACAGCTAAAATAACTCTATTGTGATAATGATTTTGTAGATTTTGAAATACTCGCTTCAAAGAAATATTTAGTGTGAGGAAGATTAACGATAAGGCAGAGGTGACAACACAAAAAAGCACAAAATTCGCTGAACTAGTTTTAAAGACAGTTGAATATGATAGTCTGTTGTTGGCATTTTGATTTATGAAAGTACACTTGAGGGCTTGTGGTTTGGAAACGGTCCAATTGTTTTGTATATTAATGAAGACAGATGGCTGAATCAGCTCTAATGGGCTGAACATGATTTCCTTTATAGAATTTCTGTTAATTTGTAAGGAACATGTTGGGCCTGTTATTAAAACAGCAGTCAGCAACGTCGCATTAAGCTGGAAAGGACGCTGATGTGATACGAGTAAATTGCACATCTAAAGAAACATTATTATATTAGCAGTGATCGATATTCTTAAAGGGATAGTTCACCCAAAAATTACAATTCTGTAATTTATTTATTTGTCATTTACAACTTGATGGTTGTTCCAGACCTGTATGAATTTCTTTCTTCTGAACACAAAAAGAAGATATCGCGAAGAATGTTGGTAACCAAACAGTTTCCCCCCCCCTATTCTCTATAGGAAGTTCCCATCAACTGTTTGGTTACCAACATTCTTCAAAATATCTTCTTTTGTGTTCAGCAGAAGAAAGACATCCTTACAGGTTTGGAACAACTTGAGGGTGAGTAAATGATGACAGAATTTTCATTTCTGGGTGAACTAACCCTTTAAAGCTGAAGTGTAAAGAATTCATCTTCCTCCCTCTAGTGGTCTTCATGCAGTCTAAATTTACTTCAACTTGATCATATGGCAGTCAGGGGGCACAATAAACCATACACATTTTAAATCCACAGCCATTTGAGGCCATAAATACTTAATAAAAGGAAATAAGACAAAAACTAAAACAAGTTCCATTAGCAACAAATTACCCAGTGGTATCATGGTAATGCGCTCTAGAGAGATTCTAACCACTAGCTTTGTTTCTCACTTCCGCATAAAAGGAACATTATCTATGTAATTTATCAGTCATACTAATGGAGCTGTAAAATTATGAAGAACAGATTGAAGAACTGAATGTACATACTGCGTATAAGTCTCAGGCTCGTGGCGTGGGTCCATTGTAATCATTTATCTGACTTCATCAATATAATCTTTACAAAGGTAGATTTGAAAGAATTTTGACATTGAGACTTCTTTGAATGTTTCATTGAATTTGAGAATGTAGGCTGCCACAGACTGAAGCCACAACATGAACCAGACATGAACCTCTACATGTATTTAAAAATTTGGAAATGGGAGGGAAAAAAAACGTCAAAACTACAAGTGTACACTTACATTGATATTAATTTTTAAAATCGCAGTGTTTCAAATTACTCTATTGTACCATTTGATGCAGAGTGTTCTTCTGCTCTACAGTCTATGCAACATTACATCACCAAAGTGTGGACTCGGAAGAGGACCGCAAGGCCTTAGGGATGAATTCATGGCACTTTATGATTTGTTATAATACTTGATTTATCTTTTTCTTCCTGCTGAAACAACAATCACAGCAAAACATTCTTGTTTGTTGGATAGGATGCAGATGGCAAGAAAATAACAGATACATAAAAGTGTTCATGTATGTACACAAATGCCGACCATCCTCACCAATGACCCAGAGAATGAGAAGGTAGTCTATCAGCTCCAAAGGGGGACATGCTAAGTTCTTCTTATCCTCATTGTAGACCAGTGAATACAGGTTTAGAAGCAGTAGGAAGGTGAAGTAAGATGCACTGTGAATGATGAACTTGATGAAAGGTGTGTGGATGACCTGGCCCACACGAGAACGAGGTCCCAGCAGGTAGCAGACGGACAGCAGTGGCCACAGCAGAGCAACACTCAAAACATACAGGATCTTTAAGCATGTGTGCTTGCGGCGGTAACTCGCCATCTCGCCAAACCACACCGTGTTCAGGAACTGTTGACAATTGGACTGGGCGACAAACTACAGGTCAGAAAAAGAGAAAACACATTACAAAAAAAGACATGCATATGATCTTTTCTTATAAAATAAAGGCTTCTGTCAAGTCATTTAATCAGACAATATTTGTCTGTTGATTAAGCAAGTTAACCAGGGGTGCATTTCCTAACTATGATTGCAGGTTTCGATGTTAGCAATGTTGTAATATAGAAATTTAAGCAACATATTTAATGATTTGGTGTTTCCCAGAACCATAGTTCCAAAGAACATTCACAAACAGAATCACACTTCCACAGCTCTTGACCTGAAGCATATATATATATATATATATATATATATATATATATATATATATATATATATATATATATATATATATATATATATATATATATATATATATATATTAGTATGACTTGTGGACTTAAGTAGATCGTGCTCTGGGGCAAAATAAGCAGGCTGACATGCATGCTAACATCTTTCATTCCATATATTTATATATACAAATTTCATTACATCTGTTAGTTTGTCAAGAGAATAACTTTCATTTTTGAAGAACTTGCAAGTGCGATTGTGCTCTAGAACAGGAATACGACATAAGAGGGAACCAAAATAGCAAAATAGTCCTCATACGTCATGTTCATTATTTAGCTATCTCCACCATGCTGCATGACATCATTAACAATAGTTCTCTATTGTTGAACCAACGTAGTTCATTCGATGATTGTGCGACATAGTTACTACAGTTTCGGGAAACTGTCTTAAAAATAAAGGTTCTTTAATGGTATCTTTGGTTCCATGAAGAACATTTCCATTGAACAAAATATTCTTTAAGGTGGAAAAGGGTTCTTTAGCTTATTAACATTTTCTTCACGCTAAGAAAAAAAACCCCGGTTCTTTTAAGAACTGTTTACTGAAAGGTTTTTTTAGGGAGCCAAAAATAATTCTTATGTGGCATCGTTAAGAAATCCCCCTTTTGGGACCTTTATTTTTAAGAGTAGTTCCAGCGATGCATCATATGGTACTTAAGCAATGTGTAGCATCGTTGTATGAGAAACGCAGCTCAGGCTTGAGAGGACACAAGCACAGTAAGTTTTGTTAAAAATTCTCATTAACCTCTTTTTGGTTGTATTTGATGGCCAGTTTGAGGCGACTGAGGTTCATGCGTTCCTCCAGTAGGCCTCTCTTGTCCACTTGGTCTTCAGTGGACGTGTGGTTCAGTATGACTTCCAGTTCACGAGAGTTGCGGGCCTGAGCCAGCAGGTCCTTGGCAAACATCTTGCACTGCTGGGCAAGTTCTTCATAATCATTCCTGTAATAATGTCAATGAGACCCAGAATGAGCAGTAGAAGGAAAAACCTTAATTTATTCTACAATCTTACAAATAAAGGTTATTTTGGCATCTGTGGCTTTATGAAGGACCTTTAACATCTATGAAATGTTTCCATTGCACAACAAGTTTTTTATAGTGGAAAAGGGTTCTATAGATTTTTAAAATGTTCTTTGAACTATGCACAAAATGGTTCTTTCTGTTCACTAAAAAGCTCTTTGGGGAACCAAAAATGGTTCTTCTATATCAGGGGTTTTCAACTGTGGCCCCCAAAGATCTACTTTCCTGCAGAGTTTACCTCCAACCTTAGCTGTGTTAGAAATCGCCCCCTATACCCTCATTCACTATTCCCTACATTAATCCACTAACATACTGTGTAATAATCATTTGAAACTGGTAGCTCCAGGAGTAAAGAAAACATGTATCTTGAACTCTGTCATTAAAACTAGCATGTATAAATCTTAATTGAACAATTTAATGATTTAATAATCAATTAAAAAATCATTTATACCTGTATGATTAAGTTTCACCCACATTGAACCAGTAGTTTGGAAAATGGATGGATGGATGATTCTGGCAAGCGCAGTAATTCATTTGGCACGACCCTTACAGAGCATTATGGGTATTTTCTAGCCATCATTTCTAAACTCGTTATTGCGGTATATGGGATTGAATGAGTGCACTCGATAATGTGGTTCTATGGTTTCGGATACTACTACAAATGGCTGTCCCTTCAAATAGTGCCCTATTTAAGGGTATGGGGGGTGATTTCGGACACAGACCTTGAATAACTCACCTACCTGCAACTTTATAGTAATCCTAAAGACATTGATTAGCTTGTTCAGGTATGTTTGATTAGGGTTGGAGCAAAACTCTGCAGGACATTGACCTTGAGGGCCAGAACTGAGAATCACAATTCAAAGGCATTGCTGTGAAAACCCCCTTTTGGAAACTTAATTTTTTGAGTGTAGATCTGTCATGACACGTTTTCAATGTCATTGAAAGTAATCTAAAGCTCTTTTTTGGATGAGAAATTGTTTTACTGCTGATTCCCATAGCGTGTTTATTATTTTGGGCGTGGAGCAATGAAGGGAGGGGTGGGTGTTTTTGTTTGGGCGTCGATTTCAAATATCAACATTAGCTGCGTTTACATGGACCCAAATAATCCAATTATAATCGGACTACTAACAGTCGGAATAAAAACTCACATGCAACCACGTCAATCAGAATGAATTGGCCAAATCAAAAGAAACTGTCGACAGTCTCAGTGAGTTTAATTCATACATTTATAGTTCGAGTGTTGTAGTTTATGATGCAAGTTTAGCACTGCTGCAGTTCATTTGACAGTTTGCATTATGCATTATGTTGACTATTAGGGACAAGAAAATTGATTATTTTTCATATTCGAATGACGTTTTAGTAATTTATGACAGTATGAGTGAGTTTAATTTGTAGATTGATCGATCGTTAATCTAGTAAATTATTTAATCCACTGAACACTGCTGTGGTAATATAAAAAAAACACTCTCCCAACAGCATACTGTTTCTTTTGAGCCTAATTCCTAGTCAAATTAAAATTATATAGTTGTATATATCACTTGTGATGGTATTTTGTATAGATATGGCCAGACGTGCAGTCTACCAATAACATTAGAGCGACAGCACTACGATCGCCCACGAGCGATACAGCGACAAAGTCGCTGGCGGTGTGAACGGGCTTAAGGGGTGGTTTTAACCAGGCCTCTGAACCGATTCAATGAACGAAAACGAAAACGAATGAAATTTTTACAGGAACATTACCAGAAACAGAAACTAAATCAAATTTTATCGTTCTGAACAGAAACGGCCATTTGAAATGGCCATTAACTGGTTAATAATGCTATTTTATTGTTCTGTTTAATATTTTAATTTGGTCAACCAATCATAAATGTGATATTGAAGCATAGCCTATCCAACATGAGTGAAATGCCCTCGCTCAGCTGTCAAGTCATCATAGGTAAGTCGCATGGCAATGTGCTAGTGTCAGTTTTTCGAGGATACGTCACCAACCATCAAGCATTAGGCCTACATTTCAGTGAAAATGAATAGCAGGTAATGTGCAGCTTGTTGTGTTTTATAACCAGCGAAAATTGCAGGATAGTGTAGAACATGGATTCACATCATGCACTTAAAGCGCTACTGTGAACAGAGAAAACAGATTAAAACTATATAAATAAAAAGTAATTTATATAACAAAAATATATTTCACTTAAATAATTACAGATGAACAAAACGAAAGGAAAATTTTTGTTGCGCTTCGGTTCAGTTTCCTTTCGCTGAATACATTTGGATAAAAAATATTGTTATAAAAATTATGTTGTATTGGCTATGACTAGACAGCAAATACAATACTCTCTTCATGTTTTTGAGTAAAGACAACGGCAAAAAATATTTTTTTTTAATTTAAAAAACATTATTAACCATTTTAAACATTAAAGATGTACATTTTTTCTAATCAAACCAGTTTCGTAATGGAAATAACACAGAGGGAATGCATGAACAGAAACGTTAAAATACTGATTCTGCTCGGAGTGAACCGGTTGAATTCTTTTCTTTTTTTTTAAAGCCCTGGTTTAAACCTTGTTCAAATCCGATCGAGAGGACATAAACACTTGATCAGATGGAAAGCAGCAACTGGAAAGTACTGCGCATGTGCAATGATGTAGAAATGCTGTAGGCCTAATGACATATGACGCGACGAACGTGCTGTTGTTAAATGAAGTGTCATAAATGACTGCCGTGTCATTCTAAAATTCTCCTTCCACTTATCGTCTGTGAAGTGGAGCAGGATAACGTCCCATCAGTCCTTGTTTTGGACTTTCATCCTCACAGACGCCTTGCTTTGTGCGCAGGAATGGGCGTTTTTACTGCTTGATAAATATAATCAGCATGGCACAATGATTCATGCACATGTCGTCTCCTAATTATGACCCGAAATAGATAAACATTAAGTCTGCTCTTTAAAATGAAGAAAATAAGTAATTTAGGAGAATAGTAGCCTATGAGCAAACAGCGGGAAACTCATGTAAAAAAATCAATTCCCATTTGAAGCTTGTGACATATAATACGCACATCAACCTGATGACTTTATTTAGAAGTCATGTAAACACTACGCTTTGGTTTCAATTCAATTAATGCATTCCGATTGAAACAAAAGGTGTCTCCATATAAACATAGATAGTGTTTCTCAGAAATCACTTTAACTCAATATGACTAGGCTAGGTATCTAACCATTGGCAAAAATTCTGGTTCTTTCTACAACAGAACAACTTTAGTCCCAAGTAAATTATTTGTTATTAAAATGCATGCATCTGTAAAATGGTCAAAACCAAAGCAAAGAGGGTATTTGCTGCTGTTTAGCTCTCTCATTTAGCAGTTATCCCTATGAGACCTCTTTCTCTAATCAATCTTCCATTACCGAAATTCCACTTCCACCAGGCTCAGCTCTTTCAGATCAGTGCTGAGCTCAAATGCTCTCAGAATGGGGTCTTCTTCTGTAAGCATGATCAAGGATGGGCTGGCAAGGCACCGGTAGATATCTAGACGGAACCTGCAAGAGACATGATGGAGGAGGAAGGACTAAAAACATTGCAACACAACTACACATTGTAAATATCCTTTAGCATGTCTGTTTGTTTTTATCAAATGTATTTATAGGTGCATTTTCAATAGGGACTACTTGACATCCTTCATCATATAGGTTGAAATGTCTTACATTTCCTTGATTAAAGATCCGATTATGTCCCTGATAAGCCTTCTATGTTTTTTTTAACTTTGAACTAATAATTCTTAATTGTTCTCTAAAATCCTTTTCTATATTTTTTCTATACAATTTTTTAAAGGTATAAATACAGAATTAATTTTAAGAACTCTGGATAGGGAAAACGGGAATTTTTTTTATAAATATATAGATTACAGAAAAAAAAAATATAGACCTATTTTATATATAGACCTATACATATAGACAGAAAAAATTCTGTCAAGCATTTAACTGGTAGGGTTTATATATATATATATATATATATATATATATATATATATAGTAGGCTATATACAATTGTCACGATTTGGTTTGTTCATGTCATGTTCCACGTCTGTCATGTGATTCCCTGTTTGTCATGTGATCCTGCCATGTGTCTTGTCATTGGATAATCATCTGTTCATTGTTCACAGGTGTCCCTTGTCTTGTCATTAGTCTTGTGTACTTAAGCCCTCATGTTTGCCATGTGTCTTGGTTAAGTAGTGATTCCTGTAACCTCAGTTATGTAAGTCTGTCCATGGTTTTGTTTCATGCCATGTCATATTTTGCTTTATGTTTTGATCTTGCTGTTTGTTATGTTTTGAATAAATACTGCACTTGGGTTCTCACAACTTGCCTCTGTAAGGATCCTCTGGAGGCGAGTTGTGAGAACCCAAGTGCAGTATTTATTCAAAACATAACAAACAGCAAGATCAAAATATAAAGCAAAGCATGACATGGCATGAAACAAAACCATGGACAGACTTACATAACAGAGTTTACAGGAATCACTACTTGACCAAGACACATGGCAAACATGAGGGCTTAAGTACACAAGACTAATGACAAGACAAGGGACACCTGTGAACAATGAACAGACGATTATCCAATGACAAGACACATGGCAGGATCACATGACAAACAGGGAATCACATGACAGACGTGGAACATGACATGAACAAACCAAATCGTGACAACAATAAAAAGACGCAATAAAAATGTTTAAAAAGTTTTTTAAATGTCCGAATAAGAGAAGTTAAATAAACCAAATGGTTTGATTGATTAGAGTAAAATTATTACCTTGAGTGGCGAAGACTGTCCTTCTTGTTTTTGGCATTACAGAGAGTGCACTCGCACCCTACAGCGTGGGGTCGGGGCAGTGAGATGTCTTGCTTTAATAGCATTGTCAAAATCTCATAATTGTTCCTGTGGGCAGCAAGAATGACTGGAGCAACATCCATGGTGGTGGAATACTCTGGATTTTGAATGCGCTGCATTAATTTCTAAAAAAAAACAAAAACAACACAAGGAATAATGCAATATGAAATTTTGAAAAGAATATTTATAAAAATACTATTTATAAATATAAACAAATAAATATAAAACTGTATAAATATCACTGTCAGTAAAATATTAATATATAATACTAATAAAATGGCATATGTGTGCCAGACGCTTGGCTTTTCCTTCACTATTCGTTTCAACAAAACAAAAGCTTTTTAAGATCAAGAGAAAAAAAATCTGTCAAGCATTTAACTGGTAGAGTTTATATTTTTTTAAATAAAAAAAGAATATATGATTGAAAAAAAGACGTACCGCAATAGAAGGCTTGGAGGAACGTCTGGGCCGATGGTTTAGCAGGATGTCAACTGCTCCTACCACTTCTGAATCAATAGCCACTAATAATGCATCTGTGGCCTACACACACACACACACACACACACACACACACACACACACACACACACACACACACACACACACACACACACACCAAATTAACAGATTGGTTTTATATAATATGTTATGCATGAGCTGAGGACATGGGTGTTTTCTTACCTGACAGCCATGGTCCAAGAGCAACTGCAATATGTCTAGATTCTCATTTTCGATAGAAATGGTCACAGCATCTCTCCCAAGTACATCTACACAGTTAATGTTTAATTCACCATGTCGTTTCTCCTCCAGAAGTTTCTTTACCATGTAGTAGTCTCCTTAAAATGCAGTTAGGTAACAATACAGGTTCAATGGTTTATACAATGACAACTAAATGTTGTCAGCAAGAGAGGACAGTGGTTTGTGATGGAAAATAATATTGCCCTTAAAGGAGAGATATCCTTCCCTGAGCCATTTTAGGATTTCTTTATATGGTAAAAGAATAGCAACTGACTCCTGTCTGCACAATGTAACCAGAGGAAATTCATTAGTTTTCCATGCTCTTTCTGAAATGTTTGGAAATAAAGTACGCAGCGCACTGTTGTTGAACAAAACACTAAAAAGAAGTATGAACCAGGTCTGAGCCATTAGTCAAGCTCTTAAAATCTACCTATCTCAAAACAAATGACTAGAACCACACTAGTACGTAATGTACAATAAATATGTGAAGTCCATTATTTTACAATTATTTTAATTGTATGCAATTATTCTTAAAACGTTCAAAATAAAATATATATTTTTTAGTTAACTAAACTACACCTTCATCTCTGTTCTAATCTAAGACATTTTGAAACTTTCCATTCTAGCACTTCTTATGTTTTTCTACATGTGACCATTTTATTGAAAGTAAAAAACATCCTCTAAATGATCTCTAAATTAATATTAGGTCATAAAGGTAGTATATTATTAGCAATAATTTAATAATATTGCTAATGATTTATATATATATATATATATATATATATATATATATATATATATATATATATATATATATATATATATATATATTACTAGGCTTTCATCAGAAATAAATATTTTATATTAGAGCAGAATTATTTTAATAAAACCATAATAAATAATAGAAACAATAATAAAAAAGTTAATATAGCCTAATATAAGTATTTTGTTTATACCTCAAAATGTATCTAACATAAATATAACCTATTATATTATATTAGCCTATATATATTATATATTTTAAATTATTATTGTTGTATTATATAATATATATATATATATATAAATACATTCGTATTGTAATGGTAAATGAACTTACCCTTCTCGCAGGCCAGCAGAAAGAGCTTCTCGTCCAGAGTGGTCTCCTCCTTCACCTCTCTGACGTCTTTTAACGCCAGATATTTATCCGGTGAGGACACGTCCGTGCCCTGATATAGAGCAGCCATTATAACGGAGAGAGAGTACGGCAAAGCACTGATGTGCATCCCACTGAGCAGATAATTACACCTTTATACACATGAAATCACGAAATAAAAATAAGAGCCCTGGTCAGTCCTGATGAAAACGATGTTACGCGCTCTGATAAGGCCCTCACTATAATGAGATATTGACTCCTGTCAGAGCTCTTTATTTAACATCCGCGTCTCGGCTTATGTGTGTGGTACGATAGAGAAAACATCCATCAGCATGTATGACAATATTCTAAAGGTTTTCATAACCAAATCTTCCCCAAACGATAGTAAACACAAGAAGAGGCAGGAGCATCGCGATGTTCTCTGTTGAGCTGGTGCTGATGATGCTGTAAATGCGCATGCGCGCTCACTGCCGTTGGAACATCAATATAGTTACATAAGTGATGAATGTCCGTAAGACCCTTTTGGCACTGACAGTGCGTAAGTAGGCTACAGTATATCTCATTTTGTATATAATTAACACCATTTCATGATTTTGAGTGTTGAGTCTTTACTGCATTGTAGTCTAAAAAAAACAAACGTTGTCAAACTGTTAGGAAGGAAAGCAGTGATGTTCTATTTTATATGATCCCATCGAACCGAGCAAATTACTAATAAGGAATAAACAAGCAAAAGCAATTAATCAAAGGGGGAAGCAATACATGCATTGATACCATACCAAAAACATGTATAATAGGCTAATTAAATAAGGTACATTTCGATTTGTTGTATTAACCCATGTATGATTTACAAACAGAAATTTAGCAGAAAGAGCGTTTAAAATATGTAAATAAATGTACATATTTTAATTATATTTGTGTGTATATTTGTCTACTACAAACAAACCTTTAACATAGATGGTAACCACAAAGAGTGACTGTGAGGGTACAACTTATAAAGCAAACACAAACGAGATGATAATAAAACACAACTGAAACACAGAACTCATGACAAAGGAGAACATGTGACTAAGAAAAACTAAAAGTCATTAGTTGCCGAAGTCAACAAACACTGTGAGTCAATTCATCTTTTCCTGTTATTGTCACTTGCACTGCCTGACAAATTTATAGCATAGCATTCTGTCAGCGGTGAGGATTTCACTTATGATAAATGGAGGGAGATGACTTAGAAGATTTCAGAATTAGAGACACGCATCCAAACTTAAGGATCGTAAGAATGCAAGGGCTTAGATACTGCTTTGGGTGCACTTCTACCATTAAAGATAGCTTTATAAATAATCTTCCTGATCATTTTCACTTTCAGCATACCAGATAACTTATAGAAGAACGCGATGTTATGAACTATTCTATTGACCTTTTCAACGTAATTGCGTATTATGTGATGTCACAAACACGCATCACAGAACAGAGCAAGGCGAGCGTTTGTGCTTATAAGACTTTAACTTTTTTATTTATTTTTGAAATGACCGATCATTTCGCTAGATAAGACCCTTATTCATCGTCTGGTATCGTTTAAAGGCCTTTGAAGCTGCACTGAAACTGTCATTTGGACCTTGAACCGTTTGGGTCCCATTGAAGTCCATCATATGGAGAAAAATCCTGGAATGTTTTCATCAAAAACCTTAATTTCTTTTCGACTGAAGAAAGAAAGACATGGACATCTTGGATGACATGGGGGTGAGTAAATTATCAGCAAAAGTTTTTTTTAAAAGTGAACTAATCCTGTAAGTACTGTACTCAAGTAAATGTACTCCGTTACTGTCTGGCTCTGATAATATTATATATATATACTGTCATGATGCCGGAAGGACGAAGCAGAGAGAGAATCCAAGTGCAGCATATTTAATCAAAATAACAGAGAAACAAGGAACACAGGAACACTAAAGCAAGTACAACGACCGACAAACCACAACTGAAACAGAGGTATAAAAAGACAGGCAAACAAGCTAAACAAGATAACAAGGGGGCGTGGCTAATCAGAAACACATGGGGAGACTAATCAACAAAACAGGGAACAGCTGAAACATGAAAGGACAGGGGAACACATGACAGACAAGAACAAGATACACAAACACAAAACCCACATCGTGACATAGCCCCCCCCCCCCCTATGGGCGGCTCCCGACGCCCCTCGAAACAAAACACTAAAGTTCAGGAGGGTGGTGAAGTGGAGGCGGTCCTGGGGGAGGGACGGAGGGCCAGGCCCGTGCAGGGAACAGAACCAGGGCCTTGCAATGGCGGGCATGGGCCATGGAACGTGGGCGGAGCATGACGCGTAGGCGGCGGCCAGGGCGGAGACGACCCCTCGGGCGGCCAGGGCGGAGGCGACCCCTCGGGCGGCCAGGGCGGAGGCGACCCCTCGGGCGGCCAGGGCGGAGGCGACCCCTCGGGCGGCCAGGGCGGAGGCGACCCCTCGGGCGGCCAGGGCGGAGGCGACCCCTCGGGCGGCCAGGGCGGAGGCGACCCCTCGGGCGGCCAGGGCGGCGAAGACCCCTCGGGAGGCCAGGGCGGCGAAGACCCCTCGGGAGGCCAGGGCGGTGACGACACCGGCTCAGGAACAGCAGACACCGGCTCAGGAACAGCAGACACCGGCTCAGGAACAGCAGACACCGGCTCAGGAACAGCAGACACCGGCTCAGGAACAGACAACACACACACTGGCTCGGGAGCAGACAACACACACACTGGCTCGGGGGCAGACAACACACACACTGGTTCGGGGGCAGACAACACACACACTGGCTCGGGGGCAGACAACACACACACTGGCTCGGGGGCAGACAACACACACACTGGCTCGGGAACAGACACCGGCTCAGGAACGGGAACAGACACCGGCTCAGCAGCCCCTAGAACAGTAGCGGCCACAAGGACAGACACAAACACAGAAACAAACATTGACTCAGGAATATCAGACACCGGCTCAGGAACAGACAACACACACACTGGCTCGGGAACTGGCTCGGGAACAGACAACTCACACACTGGCTCGGGAGCTGACAACACACACACTGGCTCGGGCTCAGGAACAGACAACGCACACACTGGCTCGGGAGCAGACAACACACACACTGGCTCGGGCTCAGGAACAGACAACGCACACACTGGCTCGGGAGCAGACAACACACACACTGGCTTGGGAGCAGACAGCACACACACTGGCTCGGGAGCAGACAGTACACACACTGGCTCGGGAGCAGACAGTACACACACTGGCTCGGGAGCAGACAACACACACCCTGGCTCGGGAACAGACACCGGCTCAGGAACGGGAACAGACACCGGCTCAGCAGCCACTAGAACAGTAGCGGCCACAAGGACAGACACAAACATTGACTCAGGAATATCATACACCGGCTCGGGAGCAGACAGCACACGCACTGGCTCGGGAGCAGACAGCACACGCACTGGCTCGGGAGCAGACAGCACACGCACTGGCTCGGGAGCAGACAGCACACGCACTGGCTCGGGAGCAGACAGCACACGCACTGGCTCGGGAGCAGACAGCACACGCACTGGCTCGGGAGCAGACAGCACACGCACTGGCTCGGGAGCAGACAGCACACGCACTGGCTCGGGAGCAGACAGCACACGCACTGGCTCGGGAGCAGACAGCACACGCACTGGCTCGGGAGCAGACAGCACACGCACTGGCTCGGGAGCAGACAGCACACGCACTGGCTCGGGAGCAGACAGCACACGCACTGGCTCGGGAACAGACAACACACACCCTGGCTTGGGAACAGACAACACACACCCTGGCTCGGGAGCAGACACCGGCTCAGGAACGGGAACCGACACCGGCTCAGCAGCCACTAGAACAGTAGCGGCCACAAGGACAGACACAAACACAGAAACAAACATTGACTCAGGCATATCAGACACTGGCTCTGGAACAAGAACAGACTCTGGCTCGGAAACGACCATCTTGTCCGTAGACACTGGCCCGGAGGCGGCCAACTTGTCCGTAGACACTGGCTCGGAGGCGGCCATCTTGTCCGTAGACACTGGCTCGGAGGCGGCCATCTTGTCCGTAGACACTGGCTCGGAGGCGGCCATCTTGTCCGTAGACACTGGCTCGGAGGCGGCCATCTTGTCCGTAGACACTGGCTCGGTAGAAGAGATGTGAAGCGTCTCTGGCTTGGCAGAAGTGACGTGAAGCGTCTCTGGCTTGGCAGAAGTGACGTGAACAGTGTCTGACATGGCAGACGTGACGTGAATAGGCTCTGACTGGGCAGAAGTGACGTGAACAGTCTCTGGCTCGGCAGACGTGACGTGAACAGTCTCTGGCTCGGCAGACGTGACGTGAACAGTCTCTGGCTCGGCAGACGTGACGTGAACAGTCTCTGGCTCGGCAGACGTGACGTGAACAGTCTCTGGCTCGGCAGACGTGACGTGAACAGTCTCTGGCTCGGCAGACGTGACGTGAACAGTCTCTGGCTCGGCAGACGTGACGTGAACAGTCTCTGGCTCGGCAGACGTGACGTGAACAGTCTCTGGCTCGGCAGACGTGACGTGAACAGTCTCTGGCTCGGCAGACGTGACGTGAACAGTCTCTGGCTCGGCAGACGTGACGTGAACAGTCTCTGGATCGGCCGGGACCAGCGGCGAGGACTCTGGGCTGACAGGAAGTACAGGGAGGACTTCCAGGTATTGCGGGACGCGGGAAGTCCTCTTCCTCCTCCGTCTCCGAGAGCGAGAGGGCGCTGGACTGGACGGGACCAGCGGTGAGGGCTCTGTGCTGGACGGCGTCGGCGGCGAGGGCTCTGGGCTGGACGGCGGCGAGGGCTCTGGGCTGGACGGCGTCAGCGGCGAGGGCTCTGGCTTTTGCTCGAAGACTGGCTCTGGCTGGACGTGGCTGACGTGAAGCTCTGGCTGGACGTGGCGGACGCGAAGCTCTGGCTGGACGTGGCGGACGCGAAGCTCTGGCTGGACGTGGTTGACGTGAGGCTCTGGCTGGACGTGGCCGACGTGAATCTCTGGGCTGGACGGGACCAGTGGCGAATGGGGCCCTGGGCTGGACATCACCAACCCAGGGTCGAAAAATGGCCAGCGTGGAGAGTGGTGTCGGGGCTCCTCTCGACCACCTCCTCTACTGAGGCCTCCACGTGTCCCACGAAACTTGACCAACCGGGTCCCCTCAAAAGAGTGGCCTCTCTTCCGCTCGGTGGCTTGAGATGAGACACTGGCGAATATGCTGCTGGATTCAGTGTGGTCGGTCGTTCTGTCATGATGCCGGAAGGACGAAGCAGAGAGAGAATCCAAGTGCAGCATATTTAATCAAAATAACAGAGAAACAAGGAACACTAAAGCAAGTACAACGACTGACAAACCACAACTGAAACACAGAGGTATAAAAAGACAGGCAAACAAGCTAAACAAGATAACAAGGGGGCGTGGCTAATCAGAAACACATGGGGAGACTAATCAACAAAACAGGGAACAGCTGAAACATGAAAGGACGGGGGAACACATGACAGACAAGAACAAGATACACAAACAGAAAACCCACATCGTGACATATATATATATATATATATATATATATATATATATATATATATATATATATATATATATATATACAGGTCCTTCTCAAAAAATTAGCATATTGTGATAAAGTTCATTATTTTCCATAATGTAATGATAAAAATTGAACTTTCATATATTTTAGATTCATTGCACACCAACTGAAATATTTCAGGTCTTTTATTGTTTTAATACTGATGATTTTGGCATAAAGCTTATGAAAACACAAAATTCCTGTCTTTCCTGTATTTCATCCGACCAATAAAAGAAGTGTTTTTAATACAAAAAAAAAGTCAACCTTCAAATAATTATGTTCAGTTATGCACTCAATACTTGGTCGGGAATCCTTTTGCAGAAATGACTGCTTCAATGGGGCGTGGCATGGAGGCAATCAGCCTGTGGCACTGCTGAGGTGTTATGGAGGCCCAGGATGCTTCGATAGCGGCCTTAAGCTCATCCAGAGTGTTGGGTCTTGCGTCTCTCAACTTTCTCTTCACAATATCCCACAGATTCTCTATGGGGTTCAGGTCAGGAGAGTTGGCAGGCCAATTGAGCACAGTAATACCATGGTCAGTAAACCATTTACCAGTGGTTTTGGCACTGTGAGCAGGTGCCAGGTCGTGCTGAAAAATGAAATCTTCATCTCCATAAAGCTTTTCAGCAGGTGGAAGCATGAAGTGCTCCAAAATCTCCTGATAGCTAGCTGCATTGACCCTGCCCTTGATAAAACACAGTGGACCAACACCAGCAGCTGACATGGCACCCCCCACTGAGTGTGGGCCATCACTGGACTTCAGGCATTTTGGCATTTCCTTCTCCCCAGTCTTCCTCCAGACTCTGGCACCTTGATTTCCGAATGACATGCAAAATTTGCTTTCATCCAAAAAAAGTACTTTGGACCACTGAGCAACAGTCCAGTGCTGCCTCTCTGTAGCCCAGGTCAGGCGCTTCTGCCGCTGTTTCTGGTTCAAAAGTGGCTTGACCTGGGGAATGCGGCACCTGTAGCCCATTTCCTGCACACGCCTGTGCACGGTGGCTCTGGATGTTTCTACTCCAGACTCAGTCCACTGCTTCCGCAGGTCCCCGAAGGTCTGGAATCGGTCCTTCTCCACAATCCTCCTCAGAGTCCTGTCACCTCTTCTCGTTGTGCAGCGTTTTTTGCCACACTTTTTCCTTCCCACAGACTTCCCACTGAGGTGCCTTGATACAGCACTCTGGGAACAGACTATTTGTTCAGAAATTTCTTTCTGTGTCTTACCCTCTTGCTTGAGGGTGTCAATGATGGCCTTCTGGACAGCAGTCAGGTCGGCAGTCTTACCCATGATTGCGGTTTAGAGTAATGAAACAGGCTGGGAGTTTTTAAAAGCCTCAGGAATCTTTTGCAGGTGTTTAGAGTTAACTAGTTGATTCAGATGATTAGGTTAATAGCTCTTTTAGAGAACCTTTTCATGATATGCTTATTTTTTGAGACAGGAATTTTGGGTTTTCATGAGCTGTATGCCAAAATCGTCAGTATTAAAACAATAAAACACCTAGAATATTTCAGTTGGTGTACAATGAATCTAAAACATATAGATAATTTTTATCATTACATTATGGAAAATAATGAACTTTATCACAATATGCTAATTTTTTGAGAAGGACCTGTATATATATATATATATATACACACACACACACACACACACACACACATATACATGACTTTGTGCCCTTGACGTCGACCAATTCGACTATCGAAGGCACGTGATTATATGACGCTGCCTCAGACAGGAGAGATGCTCGCGGGCTTTCTCTCCCCTGATCGCATTATCACATGCATTTTCAGTGGGTCAGGCTGGTACTGCGCTTTACACCATGGCTGTGTTACAGGCATACTAGGCTGAACTTATGAAATATTTAAACAGCCTGTCATTCAAACCGTGTTTACTTGTCTGATTGATATTTGGCTGTATTTATTGCTAATGAATTAAATGATAATATATGAGAAATCAGATATTCAATGCAATATATCAGATGCTTGTATTAATATATTCTCTGGCTGTTCTTTGGTCACATTTAATTCTGAATTAAATATTGAAAAAGCCATCTAAAAAATGATGGATTTTGAGAGTACCGACTCCGAGCACTTCTCTCGTTATGATAAAGCGTGTGAGAGGTTACTCGAGGTGGTGACTCGTGCTGTGGCCAGATTACAGCTAAACTGCCCTCCTTGAGGATCTCCATGACGTTAACTTGTGCATGGGGAAAACCTTATTCTTGGTGCATCTTGTGCCCTCAACGTCAATCTATTAGACTATTGTGGGTGCAGGGCATGTGGTTCAGGATGATGCGCCAGTCCGAAGAGACGCTCACAAGCTATCTCTTCTCTGGGGCTCATCGTCTTTAAGAAGTCAGCACTCCCCATCAAGTCGTGTATAGTAACATCCTCGCTGGTGGTGGTCAGACTAGTGCTGCTGCACACTATGGCAGTGTTGCAGGCATATCAGGCTGATCTGATTTCAAAAAAGGGGGGCTCAAAGCAGAGTGTGGCGAGTTGCGTTCCCCCTCGTAAAGACTGGGGACCGGCTCGTCGTGCTCAGCAGCCCTTTCGAAACCACTGTAACATCCTTGCCAACTCTGGTGATTCGGGAGGAAGCGGTTTCCATCGAAATGTTGAATGTTCTTTTGTTTCCTGTTATCTTCCAGGGACAAAGAACATTTAACATTCCTCTAACATGAAGTATTAAGGAGACTTTGGCAGCGTGAAAAGCTACTGCTGGATATCTCTTTTTGTGTCCTAAAAACAGTAAAAAGAAATGTTGCCCATCTGCTGTCACAAAAATAGGGGACTGCGTCCGTTTTTAGATCTTTGAGGCTTGAACCGTTCCATTAGAACGCTCAAGTTCAAGATGCTAACTATCAAGAAGATTGTGTTGTAAATTCAACATCGTGTTTGGATCTTCACGGTCGATCTTAAAAGACGCATATATTCATATAGAAATATTGCCACAACACTGGAAGCATTCGTGGGGCCAGATGACTGAGGCCTCCCGTAAGAACCAAGATCCCTTCGTGGGACTTAGCTATAGTCCTCAAGGGTCTGGTTGAGACCCCCTTTGAACCTCTAGAGTCAGCGTGTGACAAACTTCTGACCCTAAAGATGTTTTTTTTCTTATGGCTATAACCTCTCTAAAAAGAATCGGGGACAGGCAGGCTCTGTCAATATCTCCATCCTGCTTAGACTTTGCCTCAGGAATGGTGAAAGTGATTTTGCATCCTCATCCTGATTACCTGCCTAAGGTACCTTTCTCGGCCGTACATCCGGTCACTCTTGAGGCCTTCTGCCCTCCGCCGTTCACAACGCCGGAGCAGGAGAGATCTCACAGACTGTGTCCAGCCCGTGCTCTTCAGACTTACGTCCACCGCACCAGCCAGTGGCGTAAATCAGAGCAACTATTCGTTTGTTATGGGGGCAGCAACAAGGGTGCTGCCACCACCAAACAGAGCATGTCACATTGGGTCAGGGATGCTATTGCTCTTGTTTGTGATAAGGCAGGCTGGTCCTCTCCGCACACACTCATAAGATTTTATAGTTTGGATGTTCATGCCACTCCGGGCTCTCAAGTCCTTAAACCAACATCAGGCTACTGTCTAGGGCTTTCTTGCGTTCTTGTGAGCACACCTACACAACTTTAAGGAGTCCAGACACCTTCAAGCACGGCGGCGTGGGCATTCTCGTTCCCAATGCACTAAGCAGCGCAGCATCTCGTTCCGCTTTTTCAGGGAACAGGGTTACAGTCAAGTAACCCGGAACGATTCAATGATCTGGATCAATGCATCCATTATGAACTATTCCGCATTGCCAACAAATAGAGGCAGGACATGTTATGTCCATCAGTCAAGTCTGGAAAAATAGGATTGTAGGAAGATAAGTAGTTAAAGGTTAAATGGCATATCAGCAGCTAAGGCTATCCACATGACAAGAGCTGGGTTAAACAAAGTTAATTTTAAAATGATGACATTGTTTGAAACAAAATAATAAAATTATTGATATTTGTATTAAGGTTATAGAAATTTTTTGGTTAGATTTTATTACACAGATCCTTAAATTGATCTGACTAAGCAAAACAATCGCCTGCTTGAATTAAAAGCTAAGAAATTATGTTTAAGGAAAATGCTTAACATTATTGGCCTGTTAAAGGCCTAATAGATCAATATGATACGAAACATAGCAAAAGACAATACTTAAACTTGACTCAAGATCTACTAGAGTAAAATCTGTTGATGAAAATGATTAGAGATAACAGGTGGTAATAAAGTCACTGACTTACAATGGGATGATTCGGTAGAGCAGGTAAATCATGCAGGTATGGAAAATTGGTTTAGAATAATTAAGTTTAATAGTGGTAGTGTTCGATTACGACCAGAGAAGGGAACTGTCGTGGAAATTTTAATAGGTAAGATTAATTATGTTACTAACCATATTTCTATGGTAAACTTTTATTATACTTCCCATTTTCATGTCTGATGGTGACTAACTCTCCATTCTAGATCTAACAATAGAACAAAATAAATTTTACTTCCTTTTATTTAGGGTGTAGCCATCAGACGAACTTTCGATATGATAACCATCTAACAAACTTTTGACTCAATGTAACCTTGGTAAATGGAACTTGAACAATGAACTAAACGTTCTGTTATTTGACTGTATTGAGAAATGATTGACTGAAATATTAACCCCTTACAATGTTTTTTGAGGATACAGGATATTTTTTGCTGATGTCACTAACAAAGGGTAATGAAGGGTGGGGGCTTGCTTTAAACAATGAAACCAATCATGTTGATAGAGCGTGACATGTTAGTCATGATGATTCTATTTTGATGTGTCTGGCTTTATTCTATAAAGCTTGTTGTATTCTTCTTTTGGGTTGGGATTCTCAATGGAAATTGTCTGAGATCCTTGCTTCTTCATGGGAGATTCTCTGAGAACTGCTCAAGAACTCCCGGCCATAATAAAGAGCATTAGAGGAAAAATGCTGAAGTCTGTCTGTCATTTAAGCTGCGTAGCAAAACAAGTAAATTAGAATTATTAGCACCCAGCCAACGTCGATGTAGAGACGCGCTAGGGTATAGGATTAGCACCCAGCCGACGTCGATGTGTAGACAAGCTAGGGTATAGGTTTAGACTTGGCCGACGTCGATGAGTAGACGCGAGTATAAGTATTATTGGTAGAATAGTTAGGTTTAGGGAAAAATCTACAACACCGCCCCTTCAGAGTCTCGTCCCATCATGGCTGCCGCACCTGTGTCTTCGGACAAGATGGCCATTGTGCCTGTATCTTCGGACAAGATTGCCGCCATTCCAGAGTTTCGTCCCGTCATGGCCGCCATTTCCAGAGTCCTCGGCCAAGTTGGCCGCCGCCACGCCTGAGTCTTCGGAGGTCGCAGCTTTGACCATACACTCTTGAAAATAAAGGTTCCAAAATAGGGGTCATAGAAGAACCCTTTTGGTTCCCAAAAAACCTTTCAGTGAATCGTTCTAAAAAGAACAATTTTTTGAACATATTAATAATCTAAAGAACCTTTTTCCACTATAAATAAACTTTTGTGGAACAAAATGGTTCTTTATGGAGTCAATGATGCAAATAAAGAGCCATTACATTAAATTTAACAGAATGATTATTAATCTTACACAGACCTTTCTCAAAGTTAATAAAAAAATTGACTTTTGGATTTTTTAACTGACACTAGGTGGAATGAGCGGCCAAATCATCTCAAAATAAATTTATTTTTAGAACGATTCACTAAAAGTTTTTTGGGAACTAAAATTGTTCTTCTATGACCCCTATTTTGGAACCTTTATTTTTAAGAGTGTATGGGCCACGGTGATCTTGTGTGTGTGTGTGTGTGTGTGTGTGTGTGTGAGGGCTCCCCTGGCCCCCTGAACTGTTGTTGTAATCCAGCACTATATGGGCAAATGATTACCAAATCATCTGCATACATAAGGTGATTAGTGAGAGTATTTACTATCATACATCATGTATTACATTTATTTAATTGTTGAGACAAGGCATCCATACACATTAAAAAGGAATGGTGACAAAATACCACCCTGACGAACTCCATTACCAACAGTAAAAGGTTCTGATACAGAACCCCCCCCCCCCATTTCACCTGCATTGACTGGTGTGAATACCAGAAGACTAGAATTCTTATAATTACTTTTGGTATTCCTCTATGTTGCAATTTAAGAAACAATTTTTACAGGGTTTACCCGATCAAATGCTTTAGAGGCATCTATAAAACACACCAAAGTTGTGGAATTCTGGCTATTATAATAATCTAAAATTTCCTTTAAGGCAAATATACACATATCTGTACCGTGTTGACATTTGAAACCAAATTGATTGTCAGTTGTAAAAATATAGCCTACTGTTTCAGCCTGTTAAGAAGAATTCTCTCCAACACTTTGGATACGACGCTAGCTAGGGCTATAGGTCCATGCTGTTTATTTTTCCCAGTTTTGTCTTTTATGACGGGCACCAATAAAACAGGTAAGTTCGATTCAGGCAGAATCCTATGAACTAGGAAACCTGTCATACAAATAGCAAACAGGGGAACAAGTTTCTTGCTTGCATATTTTAGATGTTCAGCGGTTATTTTATCGGCCCCACACACTTTATTGTCATCTAAACCCAATACTGCAGATTGTACCTCCTCTGAATTAATAACCACATTTTCCTCATTGTCAACTTTTTCCACCACAAAAGCATTCCTCCCAATACAGTTAAACAGCTCATGATAATGTTGCCGCCACATCTGGCAAATTACTTCTGAGCCATTGACAACCTCAATATTTGTGGGTAAAGACATTTTAATACTGTTCATAGCTCTAACCTCTTTCCAAAAGTCATTATAACACCTGTTATGCATCTTACAAGCCAAAGAGTCAGACTTCATGAAGTTCTCATTCTTTTTTTATAAATCTTAGTGCATATTTAAAATTTGAATTTGCCCGTTTCTTCTTTTCAAATAAAGGGCCCTGTCTATCTCTACAGGACTCTATCCAGTCTTTAAATGCACACCGAGCTTTGGCATGAAGTTCTGCTACATGCTCGTTCCAACCAGGCTTGATGCTATGTGCCATTCGCTGAGGTTTATAAAAATGCCTAATGGCAATATTAAGTGTTTCCACAATTGAGTAATATAAACCAAATAAATCTTTACCATGTTGTGGATTCTTACAATTAACATCACGACAACTTATGGCATCTTTGGGCAGTGCAATGTTTCCCAGCAACCCATCAGTCCTAGCATAATACTTCTGGAAATCTTCCATGGTTAATTTAGACCAGTCTAGTTTTCCTGTGTTCATGCACCGTAGTTAACATTGGTACATTTTTAACATTTAAAGACAGAGAAAACGGTAAACTGTATGATCAGCAATGGCAAAATGAATTGGCATAGCATCCAAAAAAGTGTATGCATCAGTTGTACATACACAATGATCTAATCATGAGGTGGTATGAGGTGTACTGGCGGTGAAGGTGTAAAATCAATGACGATGGAGAATAATTCACAGTCCGGGGTGTTTATTTTTGGTGCAAAAGTCGTGATTTCCAAGCAAAAATATATACAGTGACAAAAAGGTAAAAAAATAAATAAAAAAAAAACAAAAATAATAATTCCATCTATTGGGAAACCGGGCGCATGCGCGTAGTTTATTGGCTGCCCTTGTGTGGCGTATAAAGGAAGAGGGTTTTGGCGACCGGAAATACATCTTGGCAGTGTCGTGATGTCACGTCATCTGTTGCCGCCGAAGCGTTAACCTGTTGTCTGGTTTCCCTGTCTGCTGCGCTCGCGGCCGACTTATTTCAGGTATTTTGTTCAGCGAAATATTCATAGCCTGTCATTTACAGCAACATGTTTCGGACCAAACGGCTGTATTCCCGCATGGTGCGTGACCATGAACGGGTTGTTTAACGTTACATTGTCCTTTTTCGCGGTATGTATAATTACAGCTGTCGATGTTAGTAATGTTACTCTCCTTAACACATTGTTGTTATGCTCGGCAGGGTTCTCTGCAGATCTGAGGGCTCTTCCTGCCTACCTAATGGGATTGAGCGTCAATATTAAGGGGAGCGTCTGAAGACTACGTTACTGTTTTGCCTCTACGGTTAATCTCATAGTAACTGTGCGCACGTCCTTGCTGGTTGGTCTGCCTTCAACCGCGGCCACCTGCTTGATCCTGCGATGGTGCATCTGTGTATTGAGAGGATGTCTATGAATGTTTGTTATTTTCTGTTATAGTTCACTCTGGACATCATAATCTATCACTGTTGATAGTCTGAGTGAACCGTGTGCTCTTAATTTGTTCTTTTAGGAGAAAAAGTGATTGGTATGTTTTCTGTGTGCTTGATGAGCCTATGTCTTTTAATTTTGTTGATTTTGTGTTTTTTTTTTTTTTTTTTCATGTGCAGGAGCTGTAGGTTTCTGGAGAGGGGTGGCTAGCTGCCATCGTGTGTGTGGTGATTACACCTATGCCGTGTGTCTTCTTGTATTCAATCTTTACGTTTGTGTGTGGGGTTATGGGCTCCTATTAATTTGACAGTTAGCCTGTACCCCCAGGTACCACCGCTCTGGTCTAATGTGCTAAATTGAAATCTGGGTTTGTTGTTGTGTCTGAAACAGATTGTGCACGTAACTGTAAGATTGATCTTAAGAGTATTGTGTATAGCTGTTTTATAGAGTTAGGCTCCTCCCACTTCTGGAACATACCATGTAAAATTAAATGGAAATTTTAAATCAAGATAAAACTATACAAATACTTTAAACAAACGGTATTAATATGCATCCTATGCATCACACTATGAATGACAAAGTGATGTCTAGACATTGCAAAGAAAAATGCCTGAGAAAGGATAGATTTTCACCCTATGATGTCACTGACAATGAAAGTGCCTGTCCTACTGGGCAAATGGAAACTTTAAATCTTTCACATGGGTTTGCCAGTTGAGAAGTGACCCACAATGTGAGTACAATAGTATTTTATGTGTATATGTTAGTTTGTTACAGTGGAAATAAACTAGTAACATTTATAAAAGAGTTTGGTGTTTTTTTTTAATGTTAAATCATATAACAAAACATTAAACATTGCGACAAAACAAACAACCAACAAAAGAAAAGTAAATTATATAAACAAAACCATGGGACTAAGTAGAGGGCCTATTACACCACCTAAACACAAAAATCACCACACATCTAATATATATGATGTTATTTTGCCGGCATCTAGATTGCGTGTGTGTATATTGGTGTAAACTTTTCATGGGTGTACATGCACTTCTGCAGTTATCTGTGACAGTAAGTATAACTGTAATTAGGCAAAAGGACCTTGCTTGACAACACTAAACCAGTGTCAGAGCAAAAATGCATGAAGTGATTAGCAAACAGAGAGTTTGCATCAGAGATATCGGCATTCATGTCTCCTACAACAAAAATACAGGTTATTATCCTGAATAAAAGTTTATTATATTGAACATACACACTCCGAATCAGTGTTTTCAAAATGAAGCTGAATACTTAAACTTTGTATCATGACAATTTAACTCAATACCAATAGCCCAATCCACACCCAATCTTACCACTGATATTAGTGAACCGTAGTTCCCTTTCGTAGTCACTCCGAGTTACGTCGGATGACGACGAATGGGGTTTCGCTTAGAACACCTATCGACTTCGAGTATACAAAAATGAGCCAATGGCAAAGAAATGCCATGGGTCTGCGGAATTTGCATGACGTAACTCCGCCCCACCTCGTGGGTATAAAAGGAGGTCGCCGGCAACATGCAGTTATGTTTTCGCTTCGGAGCCAAGAGTACCTCTTCACTCCACAGCCATTTCTGACTTCGCTCTACGAGACGAGCCATTCTCTCCGGTGTTGGTGTGACGGCGTTCTGCAGCGAGTTCACATTGCCTGCTGATCTGTGCAGTGATCTGCCAGTGAGTGTGTTTCTCCCTGCTCGCTTCAACATCGCAGAGTTTTTTCTCCTCTCACAAAACGTCATACGCCTTGCCCTGCACCGCTTTCGGGCGTTGCTCAGGAGTCAACACTTACTAGTCCGGTCAGACAATACCGCCACTGTAGCGTACATCAACAATAAAGGTGGTCTACGCTCCTGCCATATGTCGCAACTCGCCCGCCACCTCCTCTTATGGAGTCAGAAGCATCTGAGGTCGCTTCAAGCCATTCATATTCCCGGAGTCCTGAACTGTGCAGCCGACGAGCTCTCACGGCTTCAGCCCCTCCCTGGAGAATGGCGACTCCATCCCCAGTCGGTTCAGCTGATTTGGGACCAGTTCGGGGACGCACAGATAGATTTGTTTGCCTCTCACGACTGGACCCACTGCGACCTGTATTTTTCCCTGACCGAGGGTACGCTCGGCACGGATGCACTGGCGCACAGCTGGCCGCGGGGCTGCAAATATGCGTTTCCCCCAGTGAGCCTTCTAGCGCAGGTCTTGCGCAAGGTCAAGGAGGATGAGGAGCAGGTCTTTCTGGTTGCGCCGTACTGGCCCACCCGGACCTGGTTCTCCGAACTGGTGCTCCTCGCGACAGCACCTCCTTGGCCAATCCCTCTGAGCAAGGACCTCCTTTCTCAGGGACGGGGCATCCTGTGGCACCCTTGTCCCGATCTTTGGAACCTCCACGTGTGGCTCCTGGACGGGGCGAGGCAGGTTTGAGAACCCTACCACCAGCGGTGGTGGCTACTGTCACTTCCGCTAGAGCGTCGTCCACGAGACACGCCTATGCGTTGAAGTGGAACCTCTTCGTCAGTTGGTGCTCTTCTCGTCGAGAAGAACCCCGGAGGTGTTCGGTCGGTGTCGTGCTTTCCTTCCTTCAAGATGGGTTGGAGCGAAGGCTGTCTCCCTCCACCCTCAAAGTTTATGTTGCCGCTATTGCCGCTCACTATGACTTGGTAGAAGGTAAGTCCTTAGGGAAGCACGACCCGATCGTCAGGTTCTTGAGAGGAGCGAGGAGACTGAATCCTCCTCGTTCTCCTCTCGTTCCCTCTTGGGACCTCGCGGTGGTTCTAACTGCCCTGCAGAGTGCTCCCTTTGAGCCTTTGCAATCAGTGGAGCTTAAGTTCCTGTCAATGAAGACAGCGCTCCTGGTTGCACTGGCCTCTGTCAAGAGGGTAGGGGACCTGCAAGCATTCTCCGTTGACGAAGAGTGCCTGGAATTCGGGCTGGCTTACTCTCACGTGATCCTGAGACCCCGGCCTGGATATGTGCCCAAGGTTCCCACCGGGACCAGGTGGTGAACCTGCAAGCGCTGCCCCTGGAGGAGGCAGACCCAGCCTTGGCACTGCTCTGTCCAGTACGTGCTCTCCGCGCCTATGTAGACAGAACGCAGTGTTTCAGGACCTCAGACCAGCTCTTTGTCTGTTATGGTGGGAAGCTGAAGGGAAAGGCTCTCTCCAAGCAGAGGTTGTTCCACTGGATACTGGACACCACTGCTTTGGCATACCAGCAGCAAGGCCGACCGTGCCCCCTTAGTGTGACTGCCCACTCCACCCGGAGTGTGGCATCCTCTTGGGCTCTAGCGCATGGCGCCTCGCTAACAGACATCTGCAGAGCTGCAGGCTGGGCGACACCTAACACATTCTACAATCGCCAGATTCTACAATCTCCGAGTGGAGCCAGTATCCTCTCATGTACTCGCTTCAACCAGCTAGTATTGGACCCACTCAGGTGTCTTCGCTTGCTCGCCATTCCACTCCTCGGACTGGATACGTGCGATATTTCCTCAGGTGAGCTTCTCCGTAAGCCCTGAGTTCCTCCAGCACCCCTGACGCTGGCGCCAGTGTCTATTGCCTGTGCGTCGGCTAGGTGCCTCCCGTGTGCATGGTCCCTCTCCGGAGCTACCCCCACACGTGTATTTCCATTGTAAGACTCTTTGAGCATGTGTCTTTCCCTTGGCAAGCCAAGCCACCTTGCCACCCCTGGGGTTGAAATATTCCACCTGCGGCTGGACACCCCAGTGTTCTCCATATGCATCCTTCGGGTCATTTGTGGATTCTCTAATGCCCCCCCTCTCTGGGTTGGTGTTAATTGCATATTTCCTCTAAACTATGGGAAATGCTTCCCAGTATACCTCGGTATTCCTGTGTTAAATAGGAGTCCCTTTGTCCAATAGGAGTCCTTTGTCCGTGCTAGTCTCACGACAGGGATCTCAGATTTACGCAGGGCACTGGAAGACAGCTGTGAAGGTGGCATGATTAGACTGGTAACCCCATTCGTCGTCATCCGACGTAACTTGGAGTGACTACGAAAGGGAACGTCTCGGTTACGCATGTAACCCTCGTTCCCTGAGTAGGGAACGGAAACGTTACGTCTTCCTGCCACTTCCGCTGTACCGCGGGGATCGCCTGAGCTCAGTCTTGGCTCCTCAGCGAAGAAACATAACTGCATGTTGCCGGCGTCCTCCTTTTATACCCACGAGGTGGGGCGGAGTTACGTCATGCAAATTCCGCAGACCCATGGCATTTCTTTTCCATTGGCTCGTTTTTGTATACTCGAAGTCGATAGGTGTTCTAAGCGAAACCCCATTCGTCGTCATCTGACGTAACGTCTCCGTTTCCTACTCAGGGAACGAGGGTTACATACGTAACCGAGACGTTCTTATTCCAGAGGATAGGCATGCCCCAGATATCCTACTTTTAACAATTTTAGTACTTAGATCAGTTGTAGATTCCCCAGCCCCATAACATCCATTATGTAATGTATTTAGACCCTCCAGATCCTGTTTAGCCAAAAAGGTCTCTTGAATACACACATCACCATAATTGTCAAGAAGCTTATCAACCACAAAGCGACTTTGACTTATCCCGTGCACTGTGCCCGAGACGCAGGCCACGCGCATTATATGACCCAACCCGAAACTTCATATTAATAAATTGAACATTACCTTATTTTAATAGTGCTTTATATATCTTTATATAACAATCTCTATATATGATATTGTGCGCAATCTACGCCCACTGGAGCCTCAACAATAGAGTATGCATGCGCTGAACATCTATTATAACAAAGTAAGGTAAATATTATTCTATTGTGTCAGGCAGGACAGATATATGAGAGCAACATGTCGACTTCATTAGCAATGATAACAGGTCCTGGGTGAATATTTTCAGGTAGATAGTGACAAGAAGTCATCTGCCAGACATCGAAGTAGATTACTCCATCAATATCTCGGAACATCTCCTGCATCACTGTATTCAGCTGCATTGCATACCAATCACTTTGAAAAATATCCTGTAACAACACAGATCAGTAACAGACAATACTATAAGCATTAATATTAACTTGGTTTAGACAAACTACATTGATTGTATTTTCTACCAGAAACCGTGCTGAGTAGGTTACTTAAATTTTTGTCTGTCATCTGTTAAAACTGACATATAACTTTGACCTTGTAGACCTAACTAATAGGGGGGAAACAACGAATAGTTCATAAAAAAAGATTAATTAATCTACATTTCCTCTTGTTTTATGCTGAGTTCTATACTAGTCTTTATTATTGAACAAAAAAGCTAGCAGAATGTCCAGTAAATGGTTAGTTATGTTTCATTCTGTTTCTCTCACAGAACTATCAGATGCCTTCTGAAACATGGAATAGTGCTTGTACTCTGGTACCCATCCATTTTTATAGTAAAAACAAAATGAGTCGACATTCTGCAAAACCATGGAAGACAATCATACAGGTTTGTAATGACAGGATATGACAGGATATTACACCTTTAAAGGACAACTCCGGCGCAAAATGAACCTTTGGTCTAATTACACATTGGTACATAGTTAACCGTTCTCTGAGATTTGTTTTCATGATTATCGAATGTAAAGAGTTTTATCTCTAAAAACTGTTTAGCTTATAACGCTAGTATATAGGGCATAGAGTAATGAAAATAAAAATCGCTAGTTAATACCACTAACAAGGCTCAAAATAGCCTAACACTAACACGGTAGCATAAATGAGGGTCCCTACATGCAAACCAAAGCATTGAGAACGTTGTAAGTGTACAGACAGTTTAATAAGAAGATCTTTTATAAAGACAGTCCACTTCGCATATACAGGCAGGAGCCATCTTTGGAAAACAGTCTCGACCAGTCGAATCATGAACGCCGAGCCAAGTGCACTGAACTGTAATGAGATTCCCAAGACAGTTCAGCGCACTTGGCTTGGCGTTCATGATTCAACTGGTCGAGACTGTTTTCCAAAGATGGCTCCTGCCTTTATATGCGAAGTGGACTGTCTTTATAAAAGATCTTCTTATTAAACTGTCTGTACACTTACAACGTTCTCAAATTTTTATTTTCATTACTCTATGCCCTATATACTAATGTTATAAGCTAAACAGTTTTTAGAGATACAACTCTTTACATTTGATAATCATGAAAACAAATCTCAGAGAACGGTTGACTATGTACCAATGTGTAATTAGACCAAAGGTTCATTTTGCGTCGGAGTTTTTGCATGAATTGGAAAATGAAGTGTCACCTCAGCACATGCATATTTGTGTTTCTAGACTTTAAATATAAAGACAGCAGGACAAATGTACCATATTACAAATACAAGACAGAAAAATGAATGACAATGGAGTAGGATTGGAAAATGAACAATTGTACCTTTACTCCTGCAGTGTTTCCAGACTTGATGATGACGGTAGTCTCTGGTGCACGACTCAGCAATGCAACAACAGACTGACGGATTTTGGCCACTTCATGCACGTAAAATGTTATTGGGTGAAAACTCAAGTGGGCAAATATTGTAAAGACAATGACTGCATGAGGACCACCAGCTATTTCATCAATATCATTGCTGATATAATGCAAGTCAGTAATGGCCATTTTAGTAAATCGCAAAGGAACACCGTGTGGCCTCCAGTGAACAATGATATTTTTTTCTAACTCGACAGCCATCAGGGGTCCACCGGTACGAGGAGTGTGGAGGTTCATTCTTTTTATGTCTAAATAAGATAAGTAAAAATTAAATTAGACTCATTGCTTTATTTCTTAAACAACTTTGAAAAGCTGCTTTTTATTGTACAAAGCAGCCCCCTAGAGATATGGGCACTCAAGGATTAGTACACTTAAAATTCTGTCATCATAATTCTTTCATCATTTCACCCATATTGAATGTTTGAATGTTGATGAGTAAATGATGTCATCTTTTCATTATGGTGTGAACTATCCCTTCAAGATGCACTGACTCATTTGCATGTCTGAATGTCATTGCATTAGATGCAAACACATTCTTTATGAATTTTTGCAATTATCGTAAAAGTTCAAATAATAGCCGAGTCCCAAATACACGCCTGTCTCTTTTACATGCCTGGTGTGGTGACAGGTTTGGATAAATAAAGGCCGGTTTCAAATAGAGGTCTGGTCTGTTTTTTAGTTTCGGGTTGTATTTAATCTTCTAAAAACCCGTCAGATCGTCTGTTTAAGCCAGTTCTATAGTGCATATTGCGCACGCAAGAGAGCCCTGTGCATCTGGGCGGGGGCTGTTAGCGCAAGCAAGGCAGAGTTAGCGGATGCCAGAGAGGGAGAAGTGGAGGAGAGTTAGCGGAGGGAGAAGTGGAGGAGAGTTAGCGGAGGCCGGAGAGGGAGAAGTGGAGGAGAGTTAGCGGAGGCCGGAGAGGGAGAAGTGGAGGAGAGTTAGCGGAGGGAGAAGTGGAGGAGAGTTAGCGGAGGCCGGACAGGGAGAAGTGGAGGAGAGTTAGGCCGGACAGGGAGAAGTGGAGGAGAGTTAGCGGAGGCCGGACAGGGAGAAGTGGAGGAGAGTTAGCGGAGGCCGGACAGGGAGAAGTGGAGGAGAGTTAGCGGAGGTCGGAGAGGGAGAAGTGGAGGAGAGTTAGTGGAGGGAGAAGTGGAGGAGAGTTAGCGGAGGCCGGACAGGGAGAAGTGGAGGAGAGTTAGCGGAGGCCGGAGAGGGAGAAGTGGAGGAGAGTTAGCGGAGCCTGGACAGGGAGAAGTGGAGGAGAGTTAGCGGAGGCCGGAGAGGGAGAAGTGGAGGAGAGTTAGCGGAGGCCGGAGAGGGAGAAGTGGAGGAGAGTTAGCGGAGGCCGGAGAGGGAGAAGTGGAGGAGAGTTAGCGGAGGCCGGAGAGGGAGAAGTGGAGGAGAGTTAGCGGAGGCCGGACAGGGAGAAGTGGAGGAGAGTTAGCGGAGGCCGGAGAGGGAGAAGTGGAGGAGAGTTAGCGGAGGCCGGAGAGGGAGAAGTGGAGGAGAGTTAGCGGAGGCCGGAGAGGGAGAAGTGGAGGAGAGTTAGCGGAGGCCGGACAGGGAGAAGTGGAGGAGAGTTAGCGGAGGCCGGAGAGGGAGAAGTGGAGGAGAGTTAGCGGAGGAGGAATTTGCCGATGAACTTGTAGTTGAGGATTGCGGTGATGATGATAGTGATGAATGGAGTCATTTTGTATCACATGATTGCAGTTGTTTTACAGGGTAATAATCTAAAGGTGGTCGGACACCGGGTGAGAAGTGCGGCGCCGTGTCGCGTCGCGTCTATGACAACTCGGGGTATTATGATAATCTCAATTCATTCAGTTAACGGACGTTCTGAGGTAAAGTGTTCAGACTGCAGACTTAGCAATGATTTTATTTAATTGTACAGTAGGCTACAATCATAACATGGTACAGACATTATTTTAATTTCATAATGTCCTATATTGCTGGCCATAAACTGAGAAAGGGCGCGTCCAGTGTGCGATACCTCGAGTTGTCCTAGACATGACGCGGCGAAGCGCATCTCGTCCGGTGTGCGACCCCCTTTAGACATACGGTAATATAGTAGGCTAATTCTTACATTAACAGATTTGTTAAACACATTCGAATTATAAATAAAACGTAATATAATGCGTGTAGCAATGTTCAGGGAAGAAGGAGGCGGGAACCGGCGAACAATCAATATATAATTTATTTCAAATAAAACAAACAAACGAAAATACCGCCAGCAGCCCCTCGCGGACGACTGCTGGCTACCGAAAATAAATATAACTAAAGTAAAATACAAAAACAAAACACAACTAAAATACAGGCCTGTTCCTCTCTCGATCATCAACGTCGTCGCTCCTCCTTTATGCTTCCGCTCCTCCGTGAGAGATGCGAGACCGGTGTGCCTAACAGGTGTTGCTCATTAGCAATCGCACCACCGGCCTCGCGCCGTTCTCTCACGTCCCTCGGCCGTCCTGTTCGCCACATACCCCCATCGCCCCTCACAGGCCGGGGGGTACCCACGAGGCTGTGCCTACTCCCCCCCCGGCGGCGGCGATCCCTGGGGAGTATGGACAGACAAACCGAGGGAAACGGAGACGGAAGCATGAGGAGCGACAGATCGAGAGAGGGGAGAGAGGAAAAAAAAAAAATTGGTCCGGTTCCCACAACGCGCTGCCATCTGGTCCCCCACCAGCTGGCGATCTCCTCCGCGGTGCCTGGCGGTGACGCTGGGTAGCCCTCGGTGGACGGCTCGACGCTCCTCCGCCGCCCGGTGGACGGCGACGGCTCCTCGGGTGCCTTGGGCAGACGGCAGGAGTCCCCCGCTCCCTGCTCCTCCCCTTCACTGGTGGACGGCAGCAGGCTCCGGCCCGCGGCGAGCGGCGGCGACTCCTCCTCTCCCTCCCGGATGGCAGCCGCCCCTCCAATACCCAGGCGGCCGGCAGCGAGCTCGACCGTCCCACCGGCAACTCACTCCAGCGCCCCGCCTCGAGCGTCCGTGGCCGCGAGTCCCCCGCTCCCTGCTCCTCCCCTCGCTCGGCGGATGGCAGCAGGCTCCGGCCCACGGCGAGCGGCGGCGACTCGCGCACCATGCTCGATGGCACCGCGGATTCCCCACACCGGCGAGGACTCTCTGACAGCACGTTCCTCCCTCTTCCCGGGTTTCGGCACCAGTGTAGCAATGTTCAGGGAAGAAGGAGGCGGGAACCGGCGAACAATCAATATATAATTTATTTCAAATAAAACAAACAAACGAAAATACCGCCAGCAGCCCCTCGCGGACGACTGCTGGCTACCGAAAATAAATATAACTAAAGTAAAATACAAAAACAAAACACAACTAAAATACAGGCCTGTTCCTCTCTCGATCATCAACGTCGTCGCTCCTCCTTTATGCTTCCGCTCCTCCGTGAGAGATGCGAGACCGGTGTGCCTAACAGGTGTTGCTCATTAGCAATCGCACCACCGGCCTCGCGCCGTTCTCTCACGTCCCTCGGCCGTCCTGTTCGCCACAATGCGGTAACCTCCTACTGTCATGCTTTCCGTCTATCAGCCTATGCTATTTGGATCGTTATCTCTAGGCCTACACTCAATGAACAACATCTCAACACTAAATTAAAGGCCTGTCTCATATAGACGCCTGTCTCAAATACAAGCCAGTGCAGTTCGGCGATTTGGGAAAATAAAAGCCCGGGCTATTATTTTAAGTTTTACGGTACATGCTGCAATGAGGAAAAAAACTACAGTGTAATTTTTAAGTGTGATTTTTAAAATAGGTTTAAACCTATTTACGTCTTTAAAAACAATTGTCACTTGGTTTAACATTTTGGTGTAATGGCAAGACATTTATGCATTTGTTGATGAAGTATCCAAATACTTTTTGGGGCTTTTGTATATTTCAGTTATATTACTTTTATGACATCAAGTCTTAAATAACATGAGAATATTTTTTAAATAATCCCCCGCCCCCTCCCATCAATATAATTTATGAACAACTTGCCTGGCACTTTTCTTTCTAAATACTCAAACCACTGCCTTGTGGTGGAGTCTCCCATCAAGTAGACAATCTTGTTTTTAAGACAATTTCCCATTTGTAAAGAACTGAACTGTTGGGTGTTGCACACAAAAGACTTCCAGACATCTTTCAGATAGAACCCTGCAGGAACTGGTGTTGTCATGCCAGATTTGCATCTCTCCATTGTGCCTAAAGCAAATAAACATTTACCTGAAGAGACTGTGCAATAATTATGCAAATTCTTAATTCTCTTGCAACTAATTACAATTTATTTTAGATTATATCGTTCCTGATATATGAACATACCAATGCCTGTAGTGTTGGGAAGGACATTTATGATTTGTGTGTGTCCAGTAATTGCAACATTTGTTAATTTCCTGTGAAAAAAAAAAAAAACATCTTCCGTTTTTCTAGTTTTACAATTCCTCTGTAATTCATTTTGAATCCTTTCCCACTTACTTTGTGAAAATTTGCTTCTCAAAAGGATTTAATGGGTTTTCCAAATCACCTCTTGAGTGATGAACCAGTTTGTCACAAGAAAGTTTCTTTGGTCTCTCACACTGCCACACCGTCCCTGTTTTTACATCCTTATACTCACAGCAGCAGTCGCCTTTACTCCAATTTCCATTCGCACCCCACTTAAGATTACATTCTACTACTTCACTGATCCTGATTTTATTGGGTCCTGGCCCTTCAAAGTGGCCATTGTAGTGGCTGCGTGGGAATAAGGACTCCCTGTATTTTTTAAGAATCTGCACAACCTCACTGGAGTGCTCTAGATTTACATAAACTTGTGCCTGACCTTCCCAGGGCAGAAGAAGAGCTATAGAGTAAGTCCCATTACAGTGATCCACAACCTCCCCGTACACACTAGCCTTCAAGAAGAATAGAGAAGGTTAAGTGTAATGCAGAAAATGTCTGCAGGTAAAGCAAGCTTATAAATCTAAACAATATGTATTAGTAATATTTAGCAAATTAAACAATTAACAGGCAAATGAAACTCAATATGATAAATGTCAGTATACTGTTTTATAAAAATTTATTAAAAAAATAAACACACCTTGAGGTTTGAATTGAATAGCTTTGCTTGGAAAAAATCTCCTCCATATCTTTTCAGGTTCTTGTTGTGGTCTCTGGCTGTGATGGTAATTGAGATATTTTCTCCCACTTTGTAACTCTCCTTGAGTCCCACAATAGAGAATGTCGAGTGGACTGGGCTTGTGCTCTGATCCAGCTGAGTGATTTCTTGATCTGGACCGGGCCAGTCCAGAGCTTTCTGTAACCTTTCCCACTCCTCTTCACTGATTCCCATGTCATGAATGGAAATGACAGATAGGGAATTTGTTTTAATCTGTTTTCCTTTAACAGATCTAGGAATGGGGGCCTGGAATTGTTGTATATGATGACCACTCTCCAGGAATCTCCATAAAGTCTGAAAGATGACCAGGAAATAAAATTATATTAAAATGCAAGCGTTGTATCACAAACCAACACTGTTGGAGAAAGTTACTTTTAAGCAATAAATCTCTTTTTGAAAGTTGAATTTTTTTAAAATTAAAAAATGTGTTATTTGACTTGTTACATCAAAAAGAAAACTATCTGATTATATAATGCATGTTACTTGTAATGCGTTACCCTCAGGGGCAGTGCCAGATAATTTTTAACGCAGGTGCTGGCATCATTGGCAGGGGGAGCTGCGCAATTATAGAAGAAAAAAAAAAAACGTCGTTATTTCGAGATATTAAGCCGTTATTTCAACATAATAGCCTATCTTGTTATTTCTCCATAATATGTGTGCGTGAAACAAGCAAGATGTGCATTTGTAAATCCAGTGACATGTGCATTGATTTTATTAATAAACTAGTGTTGACGTGTCACTGACTACGTTTACAAGCAGCCAATAACCCGTCCAAAACCAGAATATTAGCAATAACCTGGTCACGCACGGCCATGTAAACACCGGCAAAAACCCGAATATGCTCATATTCCGGTTTTTAAGAACCCGAATATGATCCCTGGGTTACCCCTTTTCTAACCCGAATATTTGCTCATGTAAACGCGTGTCGGCATATCCCCATCAAAAGGAACATTGATTTGTGTTCTGCGCATGTTCTATTCGCAAGGAATCTTGGTCTTTTGAGTAGAGGAACTTCTTGTATGCGCTGCTTTTTGAGCATACAAAAACCCGCGTGCAGTATACCGTAAGTAAACTAGAAGTAGAGGTAAACATGGCGAGAAGCAACACAGCACCATACTTTTGGAGCGAGGAGGAAACCAATTTCTTTATTAGTGTGGTGAAAACCACCATGAGGCACAGTAGTGTCAAGTGCTGCTGGTGGATCAGTACCAGCACCAAAGCGCAAACAAAGGCCATTGCTATCTGCCGCAAACTATTCATTATCCGCGTGCTGCTGCTGCTGTTGTTGTCTTTGGATACAGGAAGAAAAATCGGAAATGATGCACATTGCGTCTTAAGGTTGTCGGTACGTCCAGATGCTAACCGTGCGTCGCCGTTTACATCAGGATATTGCCAATTGATTACAAATTCCATGAACAGGAGTAACTCTCTCTGCTCACGCATGTAAACGGGTTATTCAGAATGTTTCAGAAACCCGAATAGTGACCTTAACCCGACCATAACTCGAATATTAACAGCTTGTAAACGTAGTCACTGTGTCTTCTGTACAGTTCTGTCTCAGAAGATTACAGACTAGGCTACAGTTGATGTGTAGAGTTGACGATCGCCATCTCCGTAGCTATAGTAGCTATAGCGTAGGTAACGCGCTATAGAGAGAAATGCACATAATGGATTACAGAGAGTATCCTATTTATTTTCATTTTGAATTGTTTCGTTGAAAGACATTTCAAGCTTTCTATAGGCCTTTATGTAGCTCCGCGCCTTTTCAGCTCTGCGCTCGTTGTTTTTTTACTTCCGGTCTGTATTTTCACAGCGATCTTGCGTAGTTATGAATGAACGGCTCGTTAAAAAAATTCCCGGTTGACATGTTAAGACAATGCTTATGAAAAACTTTACAATGCTCATGATAACTTTCGTTAACTCTAGAATAAGTAAATCCACTTCACCAGCTACTTACTCCTCGACAGCATTGCCATAGAATTACAGAGCGAGCGCAAAAACGGAAGTTCAAAGACAATATTCTAAAGATGGCGGCGCGCTCGTTTCTCTGGTGATAGGCTATATTTCTCATGTCAGAGTTATACGCTGAGTTTTGGTTCATTTTTGATGAGATGTGCTCCAGTTCACGTGCAATGCAAGTGATCGCGTCCGCGCCTCCATGTCATGATTATAGGCTATTGTCTTCTATATTTGCTTCTTATTAATTAAATCAGGCAATTGGTTGATGAAAAATTTATGAAAATTAAGATACAATTTATACAAAACGAAATTCACTTTAAAAAAAGTTAATAAGACAGTCTGTTCCAGTGAAGGGAGTGAGACATTGTTCTTTTATGTCAATAAACCTGTTTTTGAAGCATATCATATAGTCTGGCATCCATTTTTGCTTTGTGTAATTGTTACAACTTACCCCAGCATGTGTTAGGCTACAACCGGTACTGTATGTATTTGACACCAACTCACGAGGTCTGTGAGATTCTTGTAGAGGATTTAGTTGGTGCCATTTGTAGTGAACAATGTGGGTACTTTGTATAAAAGTTTGAGAACTCTGGCCACCAAATTCAGTTAATTATAGCTACTGCAGCAAAAAGTGTTACAACCATACTTTTTCATAATCAAGATGGGAAAAAAAGTAACCAGATAGCACACGTAGGTCTGGCCGATGTCGGCCCGATGTACAAAGTTCCATCGGCACGATGTCGCTCAGAGAGCGTTTGCTAATCGGCAATATGTCGCCGCGACGTCGGCATATGATCGCAAATGATCTTCGGACGATGTTTGACCGACGCAAAGCTGTAAATCCCGGCCGCTCTGCATGGGCTTTATAGGACTTTTATTTATTTAGGTCGAACCTTTCTGGCTACTCCTTTACATTAGACACCATTCGCTGCTTTCATTGAAGCACACACACACACACACACACACACACACAATTTGCACGCAGACAGAGAGCGGAGATCGCGCTGCACACTCAGGATCACAGAAACTGTAGTCATAGCTGCCCCGCGACTTTCATTAATAAAATAGCATCAATACTGAACACATGCAACTTTCATCCCTCAAAATGGCCATATTCAAGAAGAAAAAGTCGAGTAGTTTGCATCACTGGACATAACTGTCAGGCATTTTTTCATTTCTATTGTAAAACAGTTGACTAATATTAAATGATTTGCAACTTTCATCTCACCTCGCAGTGCTGCTTGCACTCTTTCAATGATAAACTGATGGAATAACGTGCTCTGCTTCTGTGAACAGGAAACCCCGCCTACTTTGATTTGATTGGCTATCTATTTGAATAGACTAGCCTAAAATGTAACTTTTAAACCTTTTTGTCATCCTAAAAACAAAGCAGAGCAAGAATTTCCAACATTGGGGGAACAGTTTAGCCATTTCTAATTATTGACGTATAATTATATAACTTCTCCCCCTCAATGTCTATGGTGATATACAGCACTGGGGCTACTTGACTATCTAATATGAAAAACAGTAGGCTATACTGACATTGAAAAATATCTTCTTAATTTTGTGTGTGTAACTGTCTCTATAATGAACAGACACAATTCAAGTTAAGATAGTTTAATGACACCAGAAAGAACTCCAGGAGAAAAGGGATAAAAAAAAGGAACAGCAACAATGTAGATCCACAGTAGAGACGGATTCTTCCTGGCAGCCTGTAACAGAGTGAAAACAGTGGGGAAAAGCAGTTAGGTTTTTGCTTTAAGAAACAAATCCATCAATAAATGTTTTACCTGTTTCCTTACCAGAAAACGCGAAGTGCTGTTAGAAACTTTGTTATCTGTCACTGTGTCCCTGCAACGTCTGTCAGCAGCAGCGCGTTTTCTACTAGAGCATGTGAAAATTCTTGTTTTTCTCAACATGAAAGTGAAACAATATAAACAAGATAAATATTCTGTTGACTCGAGTGTATACCTACATTCTGTACAATAAGTGTCTGTTTTATTTGCGTTTTTCCCTTTCGTACTGATTGATCTTAAATGCTTCTTTACATTTTTTGTTTACACATATTGTTTAATGTTTTCAACTGAAAGAAAACCTTAAGATGCAACTTAAGCTTTTTGTGTATATTTAATTTCCCTATTAGTCAACGATGTTGTTTATCAACCGTGCGTAAGGGACATATGCGCTATCACACAGCAGTAAGTCATGCAGCGCGGTAACAGATGACATATCTAGAGGGATTCCATAAACTACACAGAACCCCACTATTCGCCGACGCAATGTTTAAATTCAGGCAAACTTTATACTTTATGGACAAATATACATAATGAAAAGATGATACAAAATTGAGTACCTTGGAAAATGGCATTTAAGACATTTTAGTACTTTTTAAGGGCCTTAATTTTCTCTAAATTGATTTATCAACTTTTAATACTTTTTAAGACCCCGCGGACACCCTGTTTACTACTAGATATATTTATGGAGATGAGAAATAAAAAACCCGCCCTGTACAACTATGATCAGCTGTCTGGTGTGGTGAAGTGATGAGTCCCAGCTTAGGACCCCAGTACAGTAGTATGCCTGATCTAAAGCTGTTCTCACCATTCTTAATGTAGTCAAATCTTTTATTTTTATTCTGATTATTTATATAGCCTAGTTAAAGTGAAAGAAATAACATGTTTAGGCATGTTTTGTGACATTCTTATTAGGCAATAAGGCATAATATAATTTGTTTTAAATACAAGCATGTCATGTCATAATTCATTCTTAAACAGTATTATGCTTGTATCATATTTGTTACTGAAGTTTTTTATCGAAAAATATTGTAGATGGTGAGAAAAACGTTATCTCTAACCATTTCGGATAGCTGTATGCTATGCTACTACCTAAGGTAACTAAAAAAAAACACTAAGAACGAGAAATGTTTAATTTCACAATCTACAGCTTCGGTTATATACTAGTATATAAAACATATTAGTTAAAATATATAAATTAATATATTAATATTAATCAAGTTAAAATATATTAATGGTCGTTATAACGTAGTTCAAAAGACTTATACAATAAAGTGATATCTGATTTGTAACCAGGCACTAAAGCGATTACCTATAAGACGTGCTTTGAACCAATCGGATTGCTTGGGTCCTCCTAAAGGCGGGTATACACTGTGCGATGTCTGTGTGATTTCAGCAAGGTACCTACTAACACTGAACGAGTAAATCGCATGCGATGTAGAGCCAAAGTTCAGGATTTATGTGCTCACACTATACGGTCCGATCATCGAGCTGCGACTTGACTGCGAATATCTGCGATAAACCCCTGGATTGCACCGATAGACGATATCATGTATCCAGAGATATTGTCAAAACAAGCTGTGAGGATAATAAAAGGGTATCTGCACACTTTTTAAAGTCAAATTTAAGGCTTTTAAGACCCAAAGAAATCAAAATTAATACCTTACATTAGGGTTGCGCAATATTGAGAAAAATATGTCTCGATACTTTCAAAGTTTTGTAAATAATTAGATGATATTTTACTGATTGTGTTTGTGTGCTGGTGCCATGGCTGGTTTAGGCCTGTTGTAGACAGCTGACTCACGAAGATATTCATATTTTTCATATTCTATGCAGTGGTCAGTTCACAGCAGTGACAGAATTTTTTTTTTTTTATTAACAGGCAATATTTGCAACCTTAAATTGATTTCCAGGGGCATTTTCACCTATATATTGACTTTTTTTACTTAGAGGTGTATGCATCATCTTTTATGTCAAATTCTAACATTCAAATTAAATTATATTAGAATAATAACACAATACCACTGTTACCAGTTAAATTAAATAATTAAATCAAAATCCATCTTTGCAGTGCAGAGAAGACACATAAGCAGCATCAAAACTGCCATTAATATATTTACACTCCATTTAAAACTGCATAAATAAAGCTATGAGATCGTTTTTTAATTTTTTTTATTCAATATTTAAATATGAACTGATTTCTAATTGCAACATTTTAATTAAAGGGTAGGCTACTTTAAAAGTGAAAGTAAAACCACCAGTAGGTGGTGGCAAGTCACTCACTGTCCTAGGGAGTTATTCATTTAACCGATTTGTTCAAACGGCTGATTCATTCAGGAAGAACAAGTGATTGTTCATTGAATCGTTAAAATGATTCGCTGACATTTACCAACTTGCTTCTCCTGCTGCCTGGTTCGCGCGCAGGAGACAGACGTAATGCTGCCGCGAATGCCGAATGTGACGCGAAATGTCACGTGTACGAGTAAATCCACAAAGAAAGAATAATAAAGTACGCTAATTAGATAGTTTTAATTTGGAAAACATTTAGATATGTATACGTCAGATTGCCATCGAATATTTAAGACCTTTCATAAGTAAAAATAAGTATTTTTAAGACTTTTTATGGTCTTAAATTTTTAAAATCTAATTTAAGAAGTTTTAAGACTTTTTAAGGACCCGCGGGGACCCTGTTACATAGAAGCTTACTCCTCCTCAATTGTCTAAAACATTTTGGTCTATTACAATGAATTATAGGCATATAATCAACTATTAACAGTCTATAATATGTCCGAACATTGCAATAATTAGTCATCAATGAAAATTAAAAACAGGTTTATTTAAAAAACATTCTTTAATAAAAGAGACGTTACATCGCAGGTGGCTTGGAAGACGTGTGTAATATATGGTTAATCCATTTTGCAACAGGAGCTGGAGGTAAGCAACAGTAATTTGTAGCTAGTTTGAACTACAGAACTTAAAGATCTCCCTCTTTTCATTTTTATTTTATTTTTGCTGCAGATGAAATGGTTAAAGTTCTGTTTTCATGGCAATCTAGTTTAGGGCAATCGGTTCATAGCTTTGCTTCAACTGTGCGATATAGTCACGAGGAGCGACCAAAATTTCGGACATGCCAGAGATTCATCCGACCATCTGATTGCCTGTCGGGAGAGGTTAATCGCCTCTCGTTTCTCCCTGTACACTGCACGAACACTGCACAACAAAAGACGCACGACAAAGCTGAAAATCGTGAGTCGCACGAGTCAGAATTCGGCTCAAAATCGGGCGCAAATCGCACAGTGAATGGCCGCCATAAACTGGGACCCATCACTTCAGTGGGACTCAACACTCAACAAGCTGAACGGTTGGTTTTTGTCACATGACCACACCACATTTTTGTCTGCGGTGCGCTTGCGGCATTCTGAAAAGTTGAGATGTTTTCATTTCGTCGTGGCATAGGCGCGCCTGGAAAAACGAGCGCACCACACCGCGTGTTCAGCAATTCATCCAATTAAAGAAATTAGTTATTTAATAATGTGATGCGGCTGCTGAGCAATCTGGTGAGTTTTGAAGGCGGAGCATTGAAGAGCGTTTTTGAAACAGCGTTTTTGAAATATTGCTTACCCCACCTTATGTTCATCTATAGATGCCGTCATCTGAAGTCTTCACAAGTGAGACTGGATCCAAACTGGAGCTTTCATCCGTAATCTCTAGTAAACTTGCTGAGCATCCTAAGATAGAAACAGGGAAGCAACAGGAGAAAGATTAGCATAGCTGCAGTTCATATTATTTCAGACAAAAGATGATCATGTGCACTTTTTACTATTTCAACACATTAACTGTAGAACAATATTATGAGATGTGTAAATTGAATGCTTGGCTAAAGAGATGTGTCTTTAAACTAGATTTGAACTGGGAGAATGTGTCTGAGCCCCCAACATTATCAGGAAGGTTATTATGAAGGTAAAAGAGTAGAAAAACTTGAATTTGAATACTTGGAAAATAAATATTTGTACTTGTAGATTTGCACTCGCAGATGATGTCGCAAAACACTTGTCCTGGGGGACTAACGTGACTTAACATGGCTTAACGCATAGACAGTGATATTAAAAGAAATAAATGATAACTCCAAAAAGTTAAGCGTTTTCCTCCCATAGAAAACTGTTAGAAAACTCTTAACTAGCTTAACGCATTAAGACAGTGGTATTAAAAGACCAAACTCAGAAAAAACATGAGCCCAGAGTGCCAAAAAAAAGCTAAAATGTGTGCATTCTGTGCAAGGTGTCACTTAAATATGGTTGCGACTTGTGAGAGATATCTTTTTGGGATAGTTCTCCCTCTGTGTTTATGACAATCTATGAGTACAAATTAAGTTTTTGCAAATCACCAAACTGTGTTTTAGTAATAATGTATAACGAATTTTTTTACATATATAACTATTAGTTATTAAGCCTTAAGCATTTAGTTTGTTCTCTATGGGAAGAAAACTTTAAATGTATAATTAAACGCATTCCGTTCATATTCTGTGCTCATTTGGTTTTCTGTATGCTTTATTAGTATGGTGTTAACTGAGTTTGATCTTTTAATACTACTGTCTTAATGCATTAAGCCACGTTAAGCGTTGGTTTTCTATGGGAGGAAAACGCTTAACATGTAACTAAACGAGTTGCGTTCTTATTCTGGGCTAATCTGCTTTTCTGTACATAGTAGGCTTTATTAGTATGGTGTTTGCTGAGTTTGATAATACAATTTATTTCTTTTAATATCACTATTTAATGCATTTAGCCACGTTACCGTTTCAGAACATCCCAGAGGACATGGGTTTCATGACATCATCGAGTACTGAAGAAGTCCCATTTCATTGGCTAGACGCCAACCAATAAAACGACTCCTTGGCGACTCCTAAGTGCAACTATGTTCTACAAGTTTGTGTCTTTCATTGTATTTCTGTGAATGGCATTTTACACATTTGTGACTACTTGTCTGCAGCTTCAAATTCAGAATACAAGTTTGTGACTATTGTCTGCGAGTACAAATTTCAACATTAAACTTCAGATTTGTATTTTACAGGTTTCCACATTGGAGCTGTGTGTAAATTTAAGCATACAACAAGTATTTATTGTACAAGTTCTCTATTCATATCTACATGCTCTCACTCGAGTTTTGCTACGCTTTTAACTTCATAGTTATTACAGATTTTAGGGGTAAAATGCAAGAAATCTCCTTTAATGGACTTTGATATGCTGGGCACTACTCACTGATGTATAAATGACTTGGGCTGAGTTTCCCGAAACCTTCTTAATGCTACGTCGTTCTTAAGTTACACCTTAAGCTGCTGTACCTTTTCGTTAATACGTGTTTCCCGAAACATTCATAGTTAAAGGAGAACTCCGGTCAATTTTAACATTGAGCAAATTTTTTTGTAAATTTGGAGTGCTGTCAGTACAGAGAACAACGACAAAAATCGGTGTTGCCTACATCGTGTTATCCTCTTTTTAAAATTTGCACCCTGTTGACTTAAACGGGGCAAGCCTCTTAATGTCACAGTCCTCGTCTGCACCTGTCTGTCCTTGTCTGCACTTCACTTCCCAGAATCCTCCTTGTCTGCACACCTGAATTCACTCCCTCAATCATCCACCTGTTCATCGTCTTAATCATCTGTGTCACCTGTCCTCATCTCGTTAGTATCTGTATTTAGTTCTCTCTGTTCAGTCTGTCTGGGTCGGTTCTAGTTTGTCGATGTGTATGTAAATGCTTGTATATGCATAGGTGTTGTGGTGAATATCCTGCCTGTCTTCCTGCCTGTACCTGGTTTTGTTTAAGAGTAAATCGTTTGTATTGGAGTTCTTTGCCTCAGCCTGCCTTCATTACACACCACACCGTGACAGAAGAACCGACCTCAAAAAGATGAGCTGGGATCTTGCTGAACAGATCACGGCGGTGGCTCTAGGTAGCCACGATCTGTTTGAATACACAGATAGGTTTTATCTCCTTGCAGTCACCTGCACCTTGAGCGACGAGGTGATCAAGGAGTGTTACCGGCTGGGGGCCAAGGTTGTTGATCCGAGGGAGCTCCCAGACCTCTCCGGTCTGGACTGGAGAGAGGCGCTCTCCACATGTCTGGAGAGCTTCCTTCCGTGGCATGCCATGACCGTCCAGCCGGAGCTTCGCGTCAGCCACGTCCAGCCAGAGCTTCACGTCAGCCACGTCCAGCCAGAGCTTCACGTCAGCCACGTCCAGCCAGAGCTTCACGTCAGGCACGTCCAGCCAGAGCTTCACGTCAGCCACGTCCAGCCAGAGCTTCACGTCAGGCACGTCCAGCCAGAGCTTCACGTCAGGCACGTCCAGCCAGAGCTTCACGTCAGGCACGTCCAGCCAGAGCTTCACGTCAGGCACGTCCAGCCAGAGCTTCACGTCAGCCACGTCCAGCCAGAGCTTCACGTCAGCCACGTCCAGCCAGAGCTTCACGTCAGCCACGTCCAGCCAGAGCTTCACGTCAGCCACGTCCAGCCAGAGCTTCACGTCAGCCACGTCCAGCCAGAGCTTCACGTCAGCCACGTCCAGCCAGAGCTTCACGTCAGCCACGTCCAGCCAGAGCTTCACGTCAGCCACGTCCAGCCAGAGCTTCACGTCAGCCACGTCCAGCCAGAGCTTCACGTCAGCCACGTCCAGCCAGAGCTTCACGTCAGCCACGTCCAGCCAGAGCTTCACGTCAGCCACGTCCAGCCAGAGCTTCACGTCAGCCACGTCCAGCCAGAGCTTCACGTCAGCCAAGTCAAGTGACGACTCCGAATCCCGAGTCAAGTGACGACTCCGAATCCCGAGTCAAGTGACGACTCCGAATCCCGAGTCAAGTGACGACTCCGAATCCCGAGTCAAGTGACGACTCCGAATCCCGAGTCAAGTGACGACTCCGAATCCCGAGTCAAGTGACGACTCCGAATCCCGAGTCAAGTGACGACCCGAATCCCGAGTCAAGTGACGACCCGAATCCCGAGTCAAGTGACGACCCGAATCCCGAGTCAAGTGACGACCCGAATCCCGAGTCAAGTGACGACCCGAATCCCGAGTCAAGTGACGACCCGAATCCCGAGTCAAGTGACGACCCGAATCCCGAGTCAAGGTCCGTATCTAACCAAGTGAGTGCATCAAGCCCAGTTCTGCGCCTCGCTTTGTCGGCCCCGCTTCTGCTCTTCGCTCAGCCTATGTCTTTCAAGCTCCGGGAGGCCTTTCCTGAACCCGTGGATTTCCCCAAGTATTTTTTTGGGGGGGGGGGGGGGCATAGGCCTTCGCCTCGTCCGGCTCCGCCGTGGCCGCCCGAAGGGTCCTCACCGCCGTGGCCGCCCGAAGGGTCCTCACCGCCGTGGCCGCCCGAGGGGTCCGCACCGCCGTGGCCGTCCGAGGGGTCCTCACCGCCGTGGCCGCCCGAAGGGTCCGCACCGCCGTGGCCGCCCGAGGGGTCCGCACCGCCGTGGCCGCCCGAGGGGTCCGCACCGCCGTGGCCGCCCGAGGGGTCCGCACCGCGTGGCCGCCCGAGGGTTCGTCTGCTCCGCCCTGGCCGCGCCCACGTCCTGCTCCGCCCTGGCCGCGCCCACGTCCTGCTCCGCCCTGGCCGCGCCCACGTCCTGCTCCGCCATGGCCGTCTGTTCCATCCTGGAGTCCGTCCTCCTGCACCTGGTCCGCCTTCCCGTCACGGACTCCAGGATGCCCACCCTCCCACCCCTGTTCTACGGCGTGAGGTCACGCCTACCGGGAGGGGGGGAGTAATGTCACAGTCCTCGTCTGCACCTGTCTGTCCTTGTCTGCACTTCACTTCCCAGAATCCTCCTTGTCTGCACACCTGAATTCACTCCCTCAATCATCCACCTGTTCATCGTCTTAATCATCTGTGTCACCTGTCCTAATCTCGTTAGTATCTGTATATAGTTCTCTCTGTTCAGTCTGTCTGGGTCGGTTCTAGTTTGTCTGTGTATGTAAATGCTTGTATATGCATAGGCGTTGTGGTGAATATCCTGCCTGTCTTCCTGCCTGTACCTGGTTTTGTTTAAGAGTAAATCGTTTGTATTGGAGTTCTTTGCCTCAGCCTGCCTTCATTACACACCACACCGTGACACTTAACATCCTTGATGTGTCATTACAAGTGCACAGCCATGTGAGTGATTTTATTCAGAGAGAACACGGTGAATCTGACTGCAGTAGATGTGAAAGATATTAATAAAAATTGTTTATTCAGCCAGCTCACATACCTGTATTTACGTCCTGTTTTCGGTTGAAGTCCACAGTAGCCGATTGTCAAGTTCGCGCGCACAATCATTGGTAACTAGATAACTAAGGATCACAATAATATTGTTTTTAATGCTGTCTTGGTGAACATAATAAATCTCTTTCAAAACATTAAAATTTGTACCAACACAATTAGTGTACGTTTGACATTAGTGTACGTTTGAAATATTACTTACTAGTCATATGGTTCATAGCGTCTTAGAGATGATGATCAGGGCAAAAACTGCTACGGTGCAGGGCATCAGCGTGGAGGGATCTAGGAACACAACAAACCATTTGACACAGAGCTAACAATATTATTATACAATGCCAGGTTTATTAAAAGGAAAAAAGCTACAGCAGAGGGGAAATGCAGAAAAGAGAAAGAATAAAGAAAATAATTTCTTAATTAAGATAACATAATTTGTTTTTAGGTTTGCTTATTCATTTAATATTGCTTATACAGTGTCACTTACGTTTGGATGTCAAAACCTTCTTAAAATAATAAAAATATAAATTTGAGAAATTAAAAAAATGAGAAAATGACAGATGCATGATGATATAGGTGAAAAATATCGTGACATAATGGATATGAAGTTATTTAATGAGCTTCCTCGGTTCACCTGTTTCCTACATCTCTGGCAGCAGCTTTCTTCAGAAATGTTGAAGCCGTGGAGCATCCCCTCTGTTTTAGAGGGGTTATTTTGTTGCTGCTGAAATCACAGAACATTTTTAATCGATATTTGTTTACCATTGAGCAGTTTCAGCCAATTTTCAAGCTCCATGTAAGTGACGTCACCGATTAACAGTACGTTTATGTTAAATAAATTAGCTCACTTCCAAGTAACACCTTTACTAAAACTCTCATCTACACATAAGAGGTGATTAAAAGCCCAAACTATCATAAACAAACGCTCAACCGAGTTTAACGTTAACGTTAGCTTAACCTCTTCTGAAAACGGTTGAGATGCTAACGGACTTTTTCCGAAGACCCCTAAACCATGTCTATAAAGTAAATATTCAACAAAAGCGTATCAATTACAAGTAAGAGAAGAATCAAGAACAGTTGTGTGTATTATTTGTGTGCTTTTAGAGACTAACGTTAACCTTACCTGAAAGCAGTGAAAACAACAGCGAGAGGGGGAGTTTTGCACTTTTGCTGCTTGTCAGTCGCAGTGGTCCCGCGCCGTTTCCATGGCAACTCTGCGCCACTCCAGTGTTTAAAAGCGACTCGAAAGTTCACGCGCACGGCCATTGATTAAACCACGTCACAAGCATGCAGCATTTACAGATATAAATATCTAGAATTAGAACATTACTTAAATAAAAAATCTCATAAATATTAAATTATTAATTTTGGAGATATGACCCTTTTATATGTGTAATGGCATATGCCCACACATAATATAACAAACTGCAGTCACAATGATGATATAAAATAAAAACTTTTGACCACATTAGTTATTAGTTATTTTTGCCAAAGCCTAGCCTACTTCTAAGTGTTAATGCTTTTCCCCGGGCTTAAGTAAAAAGATGTCTGTTAAAAATAGTAGGCCTATTAATTAAATGCATTTGTGGTGAGATTACTACATTTTTATGTCAATCTGTGTTCATTTTGACCACGAACCATGCACTGTCACTTTAATTAAGTGCGTGCAGCACAGAGCCGCTGTAAAAACGAACGATAAATAGTGCTGAGCATGTCTGACGGAGAGTTTTAAATTGTGCAGCCTGCAGATCTACTACTATAGGCTACATGTCTAAAAAGACCAGACATTTCTCATATTTATCCTTTATCAAAATGGTTAATTATAAAATACATTTTGTTGTTTGAATGCAAAGAGATATGGACCAAAGCAAACATAAACGCGACGTCGGCCTCCCGTATGGTGGGCCGACCCAAAGCCGCTGTAACGGAGCTGGGAAATAGAGCACTGACTGACAGGAGATCTCCCTATGCCTGGCCGATGCCTCTGCGATGTTATAGGGAGGGAGGCCGACGCTCGATGTTTGGCCGACGTCGGCTAGACGTACGTGTGTCATCTGTTAAGTTTTGGGTAATAAAGGGGTAACAGATATACAACCTGCAAAGAACTTTGTAAGTAAATCAAAAAAGAAAATAAGCTGCTGCCTATAAAAAAATAAGTTTCGGCATTGTTTTTTTTTTGTACAATTTTTTTAAACCAATTGCTTGTTTTCTCTGTTCAACTGTTGGCGATTATTGTTATTTATACACTTTGTACAGTGTGATTTCAAGATTATTTATGTTCTGTTTACAGTTTGTACAGTGTTTATGTCATTTCAACATTGTGATTGTTTATTGTTAAACTTGTTTTAATAAATGTTTTAGGTTTAATTGTGCTACTGTTGTTTTACAAGTACTAATTTAGAAATGTTTTGATAATGCTAATGGTGAAGCTATGTTTGTCTGTTTCAGCATTCTGGTTTAATATTGTATTTACCCTGTAACTACACAGAACAAGGGGGTAACAAGCGCCACTTTAATTTACAGCCCGCAGGAGTTAAACTTACCCTGTAAATACACAGTTGAAACGGGTAACAAACACTACTTACTATGTAACAATACGAAACAACACTGTTTGCACAGTATACTCTTATTAAGAAAAAAAAAAAACGTTTTAATTACACAGTATATTTGCCCTGACATTTAAATGTCATTACAATACAATGTGATAAGGCAAGTACTTAGTACTACATGGTATGTTCTAAATTAAAATAATAGCAGAAACTATTTTTTTTTGGCTTAACGTTAAGTAGTTTTGTAAGAAAAGCCAATAAATTCAATTTTTATCTTACTGTGCTTACATACAGCCCACAGATGTCAAAATTACCCTGTAACTACATTGCACTAGAACATATTTTGCCAGAAATGAGATAAAAAACTTTTATAGGCAACAGATTTTTGCCTGGAATATTGTGGCGAACAGGACGGCCGAGGGACGTGAGAGAACGGCGCGAGGCCGGTGGTGCGATTGCTAATGAGCAACACCTGTGAAGCACACCGGTCTCGCATCTCTCACGGAGGAGCGGAAGCATAAAGGAGGAGCGACGACGTTGATGATCGAGAGAGGAACAGGCCTGTGTTTTAGTTGTTTTGTTTATGTATTTTATTTTAGCCAGCAGTCGTCCGCGAGGGGCTGCTGGCAGTTCCTTATGTTTATTTTCGGTAGCCAGCAGGTGTCCGCGAGGGGCTGCTGGCGGTATTTTCGTTTGTTTGTTTTATTTAAATAAATTATATTTGGATTGTTCGCCGGTTCCCGCCTCCTTCTTCCCTGAACATTGCTACACTGGTGCCGAAACCCGGGAAGAGGGAGGAACGCGCTGTCAGAGAGTCCTCGCCGGTGTGGGGAATCCGCGGTGCCATCGAGCATGGTGCGCGAGTCGCCGCCGCTCGCCGTGGGCCGGAGCCTGCTGCCATCCGCCGAGCGAGGGGAGGAGCAGGGAGCGGGGGACTCGCGGCCACGGACGCTCGAGGCGGTGCGCTGGAGTGAGTTGCCGGTGGGACGGTCGAGCTCGCTGCCGGCCGCCTGGGTATTGGAGGGGCGGCTGCCATCCGGGAGGGAGAGGAGGAGTCGCCGCCGCTCGCCGTGGGCCGGAGCCTGCTCCCGTCCACCAGTGAAGGGGAGGAGCAGGGAGCGGGGGACTCCTGCCGTCTGCCCAAGGCACCCGAGGAGCCGTCGCCGTCCACCGGGCGGCGGAGGAGCGTCGAGCCGTCCACCGAGGGCTACCCAGCGTCACCGCCAGGCACCGCGGAGGAGAGCGCACAGCTGGTGGGGGACCAGATGGCAGCGCGTTGTGGGAACCGGACCAATTTTTTTTTTCCTCTCTCCCCTCTCTCGATCTGTCGCTCCTCATGCTTCCGTCTCCGTTTCCCTCGGTTTGTCTGTCCATACTCCCCAGGGATTAAATGCATGAAACTCGAAAAATTAGAATATCGTGCAAAAGTTCCTCAAACCGTGCCTTCTTTCCTTTAATAAAGGCAGATGAGGGTGGACTATTTAAAAATAAATTGAGAAGCACCCTCCTGATAACGCTGAGATTGACTAAACATTGAGTTTTAGTCGACAGGATCATCACCTGACCTGTGCCTCATCTCCTGCTCCCTGATTACTGCTTATTCAGGTAATCATTTATATTCCTGCTGAAACACAATCACAAAAAAAAAAAAAACTACATCTTGTGTTTGAGAAAGTAATTGGCAATGCTATTTTGCAGAATTTAAAGAGAAGGCCAACATAAGGTGAATCTGCAGCTTTAAAGAAATATTAATTGAAAAAAGCTATTTTATTCTACAAGATAAACCTGTCACTTGAATGCTATGTGTAACAGTAGCAAATAATGCTATATACATATTTAAAATCATCCTTGTTGATTAATTAAAGGTATTACAGTAATACAGGCTACAACTCTTTAATTGACATAAAATCCATAAAGTATGAAATAGAGTTTGTCCATTGTGTTTTTCATCAGAAGGTATGATGAAGATATGACACGGATAAATCATAAACAAATGTATTAACTGAACAAAATAATTAATTGCAAATAAAACGTTTGATAGTAAAAATTTCTGAACTTTTACATTCTACACTCAAGTTTATATCTGTTGGCCAGTATACATACTCATCATCATCAACCCTTTATTTCCATACTTATGGGCCATTCAGAAGGCACAGACATAACATGCAACATACATAAGTCGGATACATATGCAAAAAGATAAAAAAAAAAAAAAAAAAAAAAAAAAAACTACAGTATAGGCTATGGTATTTCTATAAAAGACACTTATACCAGCCTTTCCATGGTGATGATTGGTATCGTATGGCACTAAACCTAGGATTTACTAGCAGCCTCACAATGCTGTTCTGGGAGTCATTCAGGCGACAAATTAATTTGTAGATGAGTTTCCTCAGTAATGCCTGAAAGGTGCTGACCCCTGCATTACAAAACAGGTCACTTGCACTAGAGCACCTGGGTTTGTTGAGCAGTGTCCTCATACAGTCATATAAGCAACCTTAAAGGATAATTCCGGTATTTAACACTTTGAGTCTATTTTGTACTTTGTTTTGGATGAACTAGAGTGGTGGACACAGAAATTGACAATAGTTCCTTTCTCGACTTTTTGACTATTTTAGAATTGCCTTTGACCACTTCAGAGTGGCAGTCTATGGGCATGCACAAACATGTCCTTAAAACAACCCTTAACGTTCGTTTTCAAAACTGTGCAACTCACCGAGTGGTTAGTGGTATGTGTTACCCTTGGTATGTGTATTGTGCTTTGATGTTGATTTTGTTCTATTCCTTAACCCAGTGGTTCTCAAACTTTTTAGAGTGTTGTACTCCCTGAGGCTTTTAATATCCTTCTGCGTACCCCCTCTCTGCAGTCACACCTTTTTCAGTAAGGGACAATATTTGCCCATGATATTTCCAGTGCATTTTTTACCTTTATAAAACATATAATGCTTTAAATTAAAAAAAATAAATAATTCAATAGAGAACTATGCAATGATTGTAAAAACGAAGAGACGCTTTTAAAAATTAAATTAAATCCGCAAGTAGGTGCTAAATCCCCACTTTTACAAAGGTAAATTGTCGAGAACGGCAGTATAGCGCGAATTCAGTCAGTTTTGACCCCCCAAAAATGAGGGTATTTTAATCGGATGTTGTGTAGGCCATTTACGACATTTTACCTGCTAGAAACACATACTAAGTTTTAATGGGGGGTGGAGACGGACTTTTGACTGAGCAACTTCTCCAACAGGGGGGAGGAGTCGGACTTTTGACTTGAGCTCGGCGACTTCTAAGGGCCCCCGCCCTGCGACTTTTAAGGGCCCCCCCCCACCCAACTTGAATGAACGGCAAAATTCAGCATTGTTCGCGTAGGCTACCCCTTTCTGTCACCTCAGCTCAGATACCCCAGTTTGAGAACCACTACCATAACCTATCTTTGTAAAGCGACCTCGGGTGTTGGAAAGACCTATATAAATAAAAATCATCATTATTATTATTATTAATAACCACCCAAACACAATACAAACTGCAGGACACCAGTGCTCTGTGAAAAAGTCAGTGTACAAACGGCTTTGCGTGTGTGGCCCCCTTTAAAACTTGTTGCCCTTTTAATTGATGCCGCAAAGTGTTCTGTGAGGAAGAAATGCGAGCCGGTCCACTGTGCACCGTTGGAGTGTTATATGGGTGCATGCATCCTATAAAGTGAGTAAATTCTTGTTAACATACACTTAGGAGAATGTTGTAATCTTAATTGTTGATTGTTGAAGTTAATGTAACCAAATTTGAGTGCTTGATGGTGTCTAACTAACGATCGGTCCTATCATATTCACATCTGCCATCGAATTATGCAATTGATTATACTGCTCATATTTTATGTTGAGAGAGATTGTTTTTCATGTTCAAGATATCCGTAGTATTGTATTTCACTCTTATTGCAAGTATTATTCCACACAGATTGTACTATTGTTTACTATATTGCATTGTTAAATAATTGGATCTGAAGTCTGTATTATTTACTTATTGTAATTGTTGTTTGAATCCAATGCAGAATCCCTTGGTAGTTCTCTAAAGTTGCAAAGGATCAGAGGAGAATGCCAGACACCGTGAAACACAGCAGGCCATTAAAGCTGACCTGAGACAGCCAAAGACGAGTTGATTCAGCTTTTAGACAGAGCTTGTAGTCTGCAAAGGCCTTTATCTACTCCTAAAACACAGTCTAATCATCCAACAGTTAAATTCCACCATGCAGCGCATGTGAGTGATGAAGACTGGCCAGAGCCTCCTCCACCCATCGCATTTGATGAGCCAGTAATTGTGAATCAGCATGACAAGCAAAGGTTTTACAGCAGTACAAGGGCCACACCAACATTCAGCCCCCGACTCAGACTGTGGATTTCCGCAATCCAAGTCAGTATGATGAGCAGCTGAGGTATGGTCCATACCCTGCCCAAACGATAAGTCCTCAGTATGTTTATGAACACCCATGGGAATCATCCACATGTCCAAATACTGAACATCACAGAATGGCATCCTATAATATGGCACCTCCCATGGCATCTATGGATCTGACTGAGAAATATTAGAAACATGGGGGACCATGCCCCACCATTCCATTTTTCTGCAACAAATATCCAAGTGAGTTTGCCCAAATAAAAATGGCCTTAGACAACCTCTTGCCACCTGACAGTACTGAAATGATCAAATATCAGGTCCTGGTTGACCATCTGAAATTGGACGATGCTTGTCTAATAGCAGACTCCTTCTTGCACTCCCATACACCTTACAGGGACACCATGATGGCCCTCAATGAATGGTTCGGTCAGCCCCACCAGGTAGCATTAAAAAGGATTGTGTGGCAACGGGGCGTGGCTTAGCGGAGTCTGTAACGGGATAGAAGATTGGGAGACAGGTGCGGCGTAAGTGGGTCAAGTGCAAATGACGAACACCTGTGTCTTGTTTCAGTGATTGGCCTGGAGAGAGAATAAAAGCCGTGTGGAAAGAAGTCAAAGGAGAGAGACCAGAAGAGAACTGTGGGTGCATTGCGCAGCAAGCTGAACAATAGAGGAAAGAGTGCGGGAAACATGAAACAAGAGAAGCCAGAGAGCGTGAGGAACTTATTGGAGAATTGCTGATACTAGTGGACTGAGTTAAACGCAGCGTGCGTGAAGTTGTTTTGTTTGTTTTGTTCTTTATTTCCAATAAACACCCGCAGTCTCCGCAAGCCGACCTTGCCATCTTCCTTCCCTGAGTCATTAAATATCTGAAACAATACTGCAGATTGCTACTATTCTTGATTCTCCTGATATAAGCCGCAATGACCCATCAGCCTTTGAAAAGTTCTCCCTTCAAGTGCAGTCTCTAGTTGGTCTACTAAAGACATTAGGCTTTAGGCAACTCAACATTAGGAGTTGCAGTGTGGGTCACATGTTGCACGGATCCTCAGTAAGCTGCCACCTGAAAGACGGGCTGATTTCCGCCGCCATGTTACATCGGCCTGGGGTGACATACTCATTGATGGATCTGGCCGACCGGCTAAAATATGAATCTTGGTGCCAAAGCTATGATTATCAGTCAGCGAGAGGAGAAAGCCGGCCCAAAAGAGAGTCTCGGGTAGCTCCATGGTCACGCCGAACCGCTGCCACTTTACTGACTGGGACTGGGAACAATGCTAAGGTAAAAAACGCTACATATTCTTCTGACAAGGTTGATGAGAAGGCTAATAGTAGGCCCTCAGTATATTGCTCTTACTGTCAGAACTCTGAGCATGCATTCAGTTAATGCCCCAAAATTCCAACCCTCACCAAAGATCAGCTCTCAGAGTGGATATGCACCAATAGGAGATGCTGGCGTTGTGGCCTTGCTCATCAGGCTATCCACTGTGGATGTCTAAAGACAAACCATGTCCGGTTTGTCAGTTGTACGTTGACTTGGATCAATGGGTGTCTGGTCACACTCATATTCAGGGACATACTCTAGATTTAATCCTATCACATGGTTTACAGGTATCAGATATTGGTATCAGTAATACTGGTATGTCGGATCACTTTCCGATTCTGCTTTCTCTACCTATTAATGACACCAGACATAAACTTCATACTTGCACATGGACAACTCAAATTTTTAATGAATGTGCCAAGGAGGACTTTGTGGCATTATACCCAGGTTTAGCTGCGGAACATGCCACTGTTCCATCACTGAGTTCCTTGGATGCTGAAGATCACTTGCATTTTTTTAACTTTGTCTGCTCTAATGTTCTAGATGCTGTTGCTCCAATCAGGGTAAAGAAAAATAAATGTAATCATGTTTCAAAACCATGGCTTAATGATAATGTTCGTTCACTTAGACAGACTTGTAGAAGGGCTGAATGCAGCTGGAGTAAGGACAGACTACATGTTTCTTATGAAATTTTAATGAATTCCCTTGCTGCATTTCAGCAAGCTGCTAAAGCTACTAAAAATCACTACTTTTCTGAGCTGATTAGAATCAACAGTAATAAGCCCAATGTTTTATTTTCAACAATTGACTCTGCTCTAAATCCCACTACAAATCTGTTCCCAGAGATTTCTGATTCTCTCTGCGAAGATTTTGCAACATACTTCAATGAGAAGATCTCAATGATCAGATCTCAAACGTCGCTGTCTATTTATAAAGGTTCCTATATGTTCTTCTACACGGTCTGTCTTTGAACCTGTTTCCCTTTACTCTTTGGTTGAGATTGTTTCAACTTTAAAAACCACTAGCTGCTTTCAAGATGTAATTCCTACTACATTTTTTAAGCAGGTTCTATATGCTATCGGTTTGGATTTGACTTTTATCAACAAATGTGTCTGTACTGGGGTTGTTCCTAACAGCCTGAAACACGCCTCGGTCTTGCCGAAACTAATGTATGCTCAACAGGTAGAGAATACCTATAATGCATTGTGAGAGTCGCGCACAGAATGAATTCCCGCGTCTGACCAAAAGATGGCGCCCGCAGCTGAATCATTCATCCATTCATTTTCCAAACCGCTGGTCCAGTGTGGCTACAGCATTATCATAGTATAAATTCCTTTTTAATTGATTATTAGATTGTTTAACTACGGTTTATGTATTCTATAGTTTCCATGACAGAGTTCAAGATACATTTTTTCATTACTACTGTTATACTACTATACAGTTTGCTACGTCTTAAATGACTATTAAGCAGCACAAAGCATGCTAAAGCTGCAGCGGTTCCGGCATTCACGTAGTGTAGTGCTTCTGTGTTGTACGTCACACGCATCACACACATAACCAGCATCGGCCAATAGTGAGCCTACATTCTGACGTACAACACAGAAGCGCTACTGTTACACTACATGAACTCACTCAGAGGCCCACAGAGAAATAAAGTTGTTATTTTTGTTTTATTCGCGCACAAAAAGTATTCTCGTCGCTTGATGAACTTATGGTTAAGCCACTGTAGTCACTTGGACTATTTTAACGATGTTTTTACTAACTTTTCTGGGCCGACAAGTTTCAATAACAGAAGCCTATGGAGGAGTGAGACAGCTCTCAGATTTAAATCAAAAATATCTTAAATTGTGTTCCAAAGATGAACAAAAGTCTTACGGGGTTGGAACAACATGAGGGTGAGTAATTACTGACAGAATTTTCAGTAACACTTTACAATACGGGTGCACTAATATGCATTAATTCACGTTTAACTAATGCATGGATAGTCATGAGTTAATGTATGACTCATGAAGAACTAAACCATTAATGAATTATTACTGCATCAGCAACTAAAAAAGAGTCTATATGATTAATAGATTAAGTATTAAATAAATTGCTATTAAAATGTGTTGTGTATTTTATACACAATATATTATTAACTAATAGTGTTATTTAATGTGTTAATTACCATGGGTCAAAGCTATGCACTTCAACTTCCAGTTGTCATCTTTAATTAATCATTAGCTAATGATTTGAAAAGGTATCATTATGTTATGACCTTACTTGTTGAGGCACATGATTATTAAATAATTAAGTAATATGTAATTTTGGTTTTGACATCCACACTATGGATTTCAATTTCCAGCCTTCTACAACCAGGATTCCACTGTGCCAGATGAACTGCCGCCAATAGTTCATGGCACAGGAGTGTGTCAGGTTAAGCTTGAGCTCTAGGATTTAAAGGCAGAACAGTCCTGTGCTGGTTTGTTTATTATGTTTCCTGCTAAGACCTGATTATATTACTGCCTGCTTTTGTTTTGTTTGTTTTCTGGATTTATTTTTACTTTAATAAATTTCACTTCCCTGCACTTGAGTCCTCAATCCTTTCCGGCAACCCAACCGTAACATAAAAGGGTATAAATATGATATGGTTTTTGACATTATATATATTTAATGTTTTACATTAACTTACCATACAGGTGGATGTCCAAAGACATAGCAGCAAAAAGCAAATGAAACAGTGTGTTATCCTGTGAACTAAGACACTGTAATTAGAAAAATGTGCAAATGTGACCTAATACACACATTCTTACATCTTTCTTTGTGAGGACATTCATTGATACAATGCACTCTCATACCTTACCCATCACAACTAGGTGCCTTACATTTTTTTATAATATTACACCAACCAAATATTCTCGTTGTCATTGCAGGCTGGTTTAGTTTATATTCACCATTAGGAAAAGTGATTAGTGTAGCCTGCTTAAAATAACATTGAACATAAAACAACAGGACAAAAACATAGTTGATGACTAAAAAAACAATTTCATGACTGTAGACATTACTTTGTGAAGACAGTGACATAATATGTTTTTTAGCCATATCAAAACAGTAGTAATGTGCATGGGTAAATCATCCCCATTAGCGGTTTTAGGTATACAATGACCCCTGGCAGTTAAAGTGTTTAAAGGGGTCTAAAACAGTGAGGACTGGCCCAAATGTCCTCACTTTACTTATTTTGTCCTCACTCCGCTGGTCCTCACAAAGATAGTTACAAGTACACACTGAATTACATTTAAAGTAAAAATAAAAATCAATTTGATTTATATTTTAATCGTATTTATTTTCTCATTCATAATAAACTCCCTATAAACTACTATTTACCTGGAGAATTACCTGTGGGTGGAATGAACATGGTCACATCCGATGGTTTTCTATAAGACACTGTACAGTAGGGGTATCCAGACTCGGTCCTGGAGGCACTGTACTGCAGAGTTTAGCTCCGACCCCAATTAAACACACCTGAACCAGCAAAACAATTGGTTGTCAAGGACACTCATTAGTTTCAGCTGTGCACTAATCAATCATCTCATTATCCTCTCACTATTTAAGTTAAGTTCTGTTTGTGTGTCTTTGTCTCGCCAGAATTGATGTTGTGTTGAAAAAAAAAAACAACATAATTCAAGCAAACAAAGGTAGACATGTGAAGACAATGAAAAGAAAATTAATGTCCATGAAAACTAGAACTGAACATAACTGTGACAGTATAATGGTGAAACTTGCAGCGTTGTTCTAGGGTGGGATGTATCTAAAATGCCAAACCTGCTGTGTGCGTACATTCACAATTAGATTTTTTCCCCACATGTGTTGCAATTTCAAAATAAACTCCCTGATCACCCTTTTAACACAGCTAGACATTCTTTTAAAACCTGACCTCGTGCTTTCATTACATTGATTTCCTTACCATATAACCCCTGTTTTAAAATACAAGATTATCATAAAATTGTCCGTAAAGTATGGAGTGTCACAAGAATCTGTGTTAGGCCCTCTGCTATTTTCAATATATGTGCTGCCCCTTAATATTATAAGAAAACATTGAATTCAATTCCACTGTAATGCCGATGATACTCAGTTATATATTTAATCATGACCAGATGAATTCACTAAATTATCTAAGTTGACAGAATGTGTTAAAGATATAAAATATTGGATGACCTGTAATTTTCTTCTATTAAATTCAGCTAAGACTGAGCTATTACTTCTTGGACCAAAAACCTGTACACAGAATCTCTTAGAATACAATTTGCATTTGGAAGGATGTACTGTAACTTCATCCTTTACAATCAAAGACCTGGGTGTTATATTAGACAGCAACTTCTTTTTCGCAAATCATATTTCATATGTTACAAAGACAGCCTTTTTTTGCACCTCAGAAACATAGCTAAACTCCGGAATATGATCTCTATTTTGGATGCAGAAAAGTTAGTTCATGCATTCATGACCTCGAGATTAGATTACTGTAATGCTTTATTAGCTGGTTGTCCTGCATCCTCAATAAACAAGCAACAGTCAGTCCAAAATGCAGCTGCTAGAGTTCTTATAGGTCAAGAAAATATGATCATATTACACCAATTTTATCATCTCTACACTGGTTACCTATTAAGTTCTGTATCAATTACAAAGTATTTCTACTGACCTATAAGGCCCTAAATGGTTTAGCTCCTGTGTGTTTAACTAATATACACAACATAATATAAAAGTTCATCAGGGTTTTCCCAGGCTAGTGACAGAGTAATTAAATTGCTAACAAGCAGCTTGGGTGATTGTGGGTGTCATGAAACTGCACATGGAACATGGACAGAGGTGATCCAAACGCAGGCTTTATTAAGAGGAGAATCCAGAGACAGGTACAGGGAAACTTTCAGGGGTCAAAACCAGGTAAGTAGTCCAGATAAGCAATAAAACAATGCAGGGATAAGGCAAACGGGAAGACCAGATACAGGCAGGGAATCTAGGAACCGTTAAACTAGGAAACACTAAGAAACCAGGAAAACGGTCGATGCAGTAAAACACTTACAATACTGAGCCCCGAACAAAGGGAAAACTCAGGCTTAAATCAGGGACCCTCAATCTAAAACAGGTGCAACAAATGAACCATAATCAGTCCAGGGTAAAACATGAAGGAAACAATAAACTAGGAAGAAGTGCCCCCCAGAGGCTCAAGCGGGCACTCCAGCCGCAGATCGTCACATAACCCCCCCTCTAAGGAGCGGCTTCCAGACGCTCCTTTGAGCGTCTGGAACCAGTATGCTAATACAGCTAGCTAAAAAGTGACTGTCAGGGGTGGGGTGGGTTGTAACACTTCTTGAAAAAGTGTTACAACCATCCCCTATCATACAACTGATTGAACTTTTGTGTTGTTTGCATGGAGCCATTGGGCAACTCAAAGCCAAAGGAGATCTGGGTAAAATGTGCCCTATGTATTTGACACCAACTCACGAGGTGTGTGATATTCTTGTCGAGGATTGAGTTGGTGCCATTTGTAGTGAACACATGTTGGGAACTCTAGCTACAAAATTCAGTGAGTTAGTTATTGAAGCAAAAAGTGTTAACATACCCGGTCTACCCCTGAATAGGTGTCACCAATTGTTGTTACGCAGATTTTTTAAAATAAAAATAGGATGTGCATTGACCTCAGAGAGCCAAATAAAGCAGTGATCGTGGACTCTTTTCAATTGTTACACATGGATAAACTGCTCTCTGCTTTAAAAGGTTAAACTGATTTCAATACCATCGACCTGAAAAATGCTTACTACCAAGTGCCACTGCACAAAGACAGTCGTGCTCTCACAGCCTTTATTACTCACAATGGACTGTTCCATTTTTTTGTGTTCCTTATGGATTGGCTTCATTTCAGAAGATGATGACCTGGCTACGCGTGCTACACACAGCCTATGGCAGGAGTTTGACGCAGAAGTATTAATTGGGCTTTAAGCCGAACACATAGCCTTATACTCCATAATATTACTTGCTCCCTTCCTGAACCTTCGAGCATACCTTTACTGATCAGAAAGTTCAAGAAGTATACACTGAATATGTTATTGCATACTGTTTTACTGAGGTGCCAATAGTTTTTGCCACTATTTCTACCAAGTATAAGTAGCATCTATTGTCATTTGCATTTAGTACAAACAGCCTCTGCCTTTTTTATAACAGATTTTTCATTCTCTAATATATTGTACATTAGCTTTGCAATAATCAAAATGCATCAAAATAGTTTATTTTCTGATCCTTATTTTATGTTTCATATCAGTGGTGTAGCAGACAGACACGCACTGTGTGAATAATGCTTTACTTGGGAAACTTTGTCTATGTTTGGAATTTTACGACATACTAGCAATACTTTTACTATTGCTGCAGATTATAGTTCATACCAGGGTCGGCAGAGCCCTATCACTCTAGTCATCTGCTTGAGAACATAAATCCAAACTATAAACTGGCAATACTGGAATTTATTAGCCATGATTACACTGAAAATACATGTGTTTAAAAAACAAGTTTACACTCCTGAAAATAAAGGTTCTTTATTGACATTGATAATCTCACAAAGAACTTTAACATTGATGGAACCCTTCCATTACACAAAAGGTTTTTTAGTTTTTTTTATGTTTTTCACACCAAGATAAAGATGGTTATTTTTAAAACTGTTTTTTGAATAATTATTTCACTGAATTATTTATTATTATTGTTATTATTATTGCTATGGTATTGCCCCCCCCTTATTTTATTTTATTTTTAAAGTCACCATGATGGTGATATATTTTTTTATGTAATATTGCAGCATTTATTATAAATATTTATCTCTTCAAATCCTTTTTTTATTATTCATATGCCCTATTGAATCAAATAACTTTCCCTTCCTCTTGCAGTGACATCTCTTCTCTGATGACATGATTTGCAGTGTGAGGGTGGGATCTGTCACTCACAGTCACATGAGATCAGCAAGAACAAACCCCTACGCACATGGTGTAGATTTTCTGCATGTTTTTTTGATTTTCTGAGCTGCATTAAGGCCACTTTATCAAATCAACATCCAACCTATCACAACAATGTTTTTTTAAGCATTGAGTAATTTTAAATCTAAGGAGTTTGAGCAACATATACAATATCATATTTTGATTAATATCAATATTCATGTATTTGCTTGTTTTTTTTAATAAGCAAAAGTTAGTATAGCCTCAGTCTTAAGAGATGTTGTTAACCTGTTTGATTGATTCATTAGAAAAGCTTCAAATCAAAAGAGTGAATCCTTTGTAAATCTGATATTTCTAGTTCTGATCCTAAACTGCTAAAAATACTTGACTTGATTATTTGATTACGTAATATAAAAATCTACAAAAATAGGTAGGCAATCAGGCTTAAGTAACTTTAAATTTAATTTATATTAGATTATATTACTGACAGGACCTAATATTGAATGGCAACGTGTGTCATTACTTCACACTTGGTGGCTATTATGTTTATAAAGAATGATTGAACTGACATATGCATTCTGCTTGATTGAACTATCTTATTATTTTTGTGTTTATATGCCTGCAAATACTTTCTGTATTTGCATATAATCTTACTATTTTTCTTACTAAAATCTTAATATTTTTGCGTTTATATGCCAGCAAATACCATTTGTTTTGGTGTTTTGCAATAGAATGAATGAAACAATGAAACTCTAGTCAAAAATTCTATAATTAATTGTTATTTTTCTCCTGTTCAAATAGCTTCAAATGACTAGAGAAAAAGGAGATGAGTGCCTGTGTTTTAAAATTAATGTATGATTCTCGTGATTTTTGGACATTATTGTGAGGGGCGTTTGAAGTGGCGAAAGCACCAATCTATTTCCACTGGCTGTGAAGAAGGGGAGGGTCTTTTTTTTACCCCGGACCGAGACTGAATCAGTTCAGTACAGTTGGAGCCGGAGACAGACGCCGCATCGGAGAAAAAGACGCGCATCACGACGCGCCACTGGAAAACAAGATGCTCGCAGAGTATTGAATGCATCCTGACTGCATTCATAACGGTGACTCGGTTATAATGTACTAATGCCTATTCCGCTACTGTAGTGGTTCTCCATCACCGCAGAACAACATAAGCAAACGTTTCTAAAGGGATTTCTCTTACGGTCGATACTGATGGACGTACAAGCGTATATGATATTGTGAACGTTCGCGATAATTTTTTTTTCTGAGGACTGAGGGGAGAATCTGCGCACTGCAGTGACTCTACATTCGACAATGCACACGACTGGACTGTAGATGTGATGGATATTGGATATATCTCGGCAAACAACGATATTACATCTGGGTTTTCATTAAGAACAAACTTTGCTTGCATGGAAACCTCATTTGAATTGATTGTTTGTGTGCAGTTGCTCATTCACTGTAATTGAGTGGTTCAAGCCACTCTATCCTTCAACAGATGAGAAGCAACCAGTTCCTACAACTTCAATTGTCTGTGCTAGGGGAAAAGAATGGAGTTTATGACAGAAATCTCAAAACATATCGGAACCATCCCGCAAAAATAGTATCCCAGCCTGGAATCGCAATGAAAGTGTTGCGAAGAAAAAGAATAGTACTGTTTATAGCGTATTTTCTGCTGTTAGTTCTCACAATGCTGAACTTGGCTAACTACAGATGGACTAAAGAACCTCAACAGTGTAATCTCCAGATGAGAAGCACTCCATATCAGGGAAGGTCGGACATCCGATTCCTCTACAGACCATCTCTTGCTAAGAAGAGACAACTTGTCTACGTTTTGACCACATGGAGGTCCGGTTCATCATTTTTTGGAGAGCTATTTAATCAACATCCAGAGGTTTTCTTCTTGTATGAACCTATGTGGCACATCTGGCAGAAGCTGTACCCGGGTGATGCTGTGTCCTTACAGGGAGCAGCGAGGGACATGCTGAGCTCATTGTATCGCTGCGATCTTTCAGTTTTTCAGCTGTACAATAGCCCTGGGAGCAAAAACTTCACCTCCCTTGGACTTTTTGGGGCAACACTTAATAAAGTCATCTGCTCGTATCCTCTTTGCTCAGCTTATAGAAGAGAACTAGTTGGGATGGTGGATGACAAAGTGTGCAAAAAATGTCCCCCACAAAGCCTCAGTCTTTTAGAGGAAGAATGCCTTAAGTACAATACTATAGTCATAAAAGGGGTCCGGGTCCTGGACGTCAATGTTTTGGCACCCCTTATGGAGGATCCGTCTCTGGATCTGAAGGTGATTCACCTTGTGCGAGATCCCAGAGCCGTGGCCAACTCCAGGATCAAATCGAGGCACGGGCTGATTCGTGAGAACTTGCAGGTGGTCCGAAGCAGGGATCCCAAAGTCCGTCGGATACCCTTTGTGGATCCCGGCCACAAAATTAGTAAAAAAGACGGTGCAGATTACCATTCGGTTGGGGCTATGGAGGTGATATGTGATCAGACGTACAGGAGCCTGAGGACTGCCTTACATCCACCTGACTGGTTGAAAGGGAAATACCTGGCAGTGCGCTATGAAGATCTGGTGGATAACCCTGTCAAAACGCTCCGGAATGTTTATCAATTTGCCAATCTCAGTGCCAACCTAGACATTGAGTCTTTTGCTCTTAACATGACTAATGGCACAAGTTCTTCCTCAAAGCCATTTATTGTGTCGGCCAGGAATGCGACACAGGCGGCCAGTGCATGGAGAACAGTGTTGAGTATTCAACAGATGAAACAAGTAGAGGAGTACTGCCATAATGCAATGACCATCCTGGGTTATGAACGTGTTAGAACAGCTGGAGAAGCAAAAGACCTGAGTAAATCTTTATTGACTGCCTCCAAACTGTGACAGAGTTCTTGCACTAGAGATGCTTTCGAAAGCCCACCTGAAACTGTGGATTTGTTTGTTCCAATCAAAGTGCTTTTTTTTTCTTTTTCTAGCATTTCGCAGTCGCTTTTATCCAAAGCGACTTGCATTGCATTTCAAGATACACATTTACATTCTTATCAATTCTTGCTTTCCCTGGGAATCAAACCCATGACATTGGTGTTACAAGCATCAACACTCTACTGTTTGAGCTACAGGAAAGCTTAATATTGTTCAAAGCTTTTGAAGGATTTCACTATCGCTTTCTGGAATGTCATAGCTCTTTGTGGTCATTCAATAGCATTGTTAGTTTTCTAAACGAACCAGTAGATGTTTGATACAGCAGCATCTGTGAACCACTGCTGGAAATTTTATATTGTACAAAACAAATGTTGCATTGCCCTTTTTCCCTTAAATGGATGCTTAAGGTTGTTTGGAATGTTCTAGGTCTGTTTTTGATTTTCAGTTCATTTGCTGTATATAAAATCAAGAAATGAAAATGGAAAATGAGCAACAGAAATACTGATCAAAACTGTTATTCAGAGTGCAGGTAATGCTATTTCTTTAGAATTAATTCAAAGACAATCATTAAAGTTCACAATGAATGCCAGTGTTATGTGTTGTGTTAGGCATATTTCTCATTACCAAATAAAACGTTAAAGCAATTCTTTACAAAATCTTAAAAGCTATATTTAACTTTGCTACTTAGTTCCAGGCTTATTTGATCAAGAAAGCCTTTGAGTCCCCTTTACATTTGCCTTTATCACATTAGGAGAAAATTATTACATTTTAACGAAGAAGAAAAAAAAACTCCAAATATGGTCTAGTTTTAATTAGTTCTGAGAAAAGATCTAGCAGCATTTGTTGGCTGATTTGTTTGGTTTGGTGTTTTGTCATGGACAGTGTACTGTACTCAGTGTACTGACATTCAGACATTTTGTCACATATTTCACCAAAACTTGGAAGTAGGTTCTTTAAACTCAAATACATTCATAAGTATATATCAAAATACAAAAGTATACATTAAAAATATATGTATGTGTATACACACACACACACACACACACACACTCACACTCACATTTGTGAACAATGTTATGTAAACAAAAACTTTTAAATTAGATGCGATTAATCATGATTCATCGATTTGACAGCACTATTCCGTGTACACGGTGGGACTTCAGAGTCCCATATTGGTCAAAAATATAATATTGATCTGCATTTTTTTGTTCAGGGATGTAAATGGGAGTGAGAGAACACTGATGCTATGGATTCAAACAGGGTGTCACTTGATTACCATTGATTGGTTAATTGGTAAACTATGAGACTGGTTTAACTGAGTAGAGGGACTGGTAATATCACTGCTCAAAGGGTTGATCCATGAACTGTAGTTACAGAGAGAAACTGCTTTCGATGCAAAGACTCCAAAGCAAAAAGTAAACAATTAAACCCCGTTCACATCAAGGACGATAACTATAACAATAAAAAATATAGGTCTAAATAAATAAAAAAATAGCAGAGTCCATACCACAAATATAGTGATAACGGTACCAAGAAAATCTATTGTTGGAATCACTTTCAGAACGTTTTTTTTTCTTCTCCAGCTGATGACCTATAAAAGCATTGACAGCCAATCTGTATCCATCCGATAATATTGCTTTAAAGCCCGAGCTTTTAAAGCGGCAGATGACAACTGCAGCGCGCTTATAATAAACAAAATTATATTTTCCACTGGTGTGGATGCTAGTTATTGTTATAGTTATCTATCTTTATAGTTATCATTCTTTGTGTGAAAGGGCCTTTAATCAGAATTAACCAATTGTCTTTCCACTTTGACTGTGGAACTATGTGAAGTGTCAGATTTTAGGCAGCTTTTAATCATTTTATGAAAATTGTTTCTTTGATACACTATAGTGCATGCTGGGAAGAAAGCAAATAGGAATAAACCACCAATTTTTCAGCCTAAAGATTTTATCATAATTATACAGATCAACTGCTATTTTTGTTGGACTTTAACAAAAATGTAAAAAATGTGCTACTTTGTTGTTAGAATAGTAAGTAGCCTAAAAAACAACAACAAAAAAAACTATAATAAGTAAATCTTTGGTTAAATTTGACCCAAATTCAATGGGAAAACCTACCAAACAACGTTTCTGTATTAAATGCAGTTATTTTCAACACACATTTGACTTTTTTCATGTGGTTATGATAGCTCTCTGGATACTAAGACGACACAAGGGTCATTGTCTTTCTTGTACCACAGGTCATTTCCAGGGGTATTAAGGACTTCTTTACAGCTTTCATATTTCTCAAAATGAATGGATGTTATATAGAACCATATGTAATCGGCCATATGGGTTCTGTAAGAAACAAAATGTCTTCAGCTAACCTTGCTTGAATGTAAATATTACATGACGTGAAGGCCAAGTATGGTAACCCATACCCAGAATTTGTCTTCTGCCATCCAAGTTAGTGCACACAAACACACACACACACTGCAAGCCATGGACACACACACCCAGAGCAGTGGGCAGTTATTTTGCTATGGTGCCCAGGGGTTAGATTGCCTTGCTCACAGGCTGTAATTTTCTGCCGGTATTGAGAATCAAACCCCCAACCTTCGGGTCACCAGTCTGACTCTCTAACCATTAGGCCACGACTGTGCAAGCTACCAACACAGTCTGGCTACAAACAGACAGGAACACGCTTGCGCACAGTTTGTTCCCCTACATCATGATGACCGGGTACCATAGCATCTCTCTGCTTACCTCTGATGATGTCTTGTGCAGTTGCCATGACAACAACTCAAGGAGGTGCAGCTATTATTGTGTATGAACTGAAGCAGGTGGTGAAGACTCAACCTTATGAGAAAGAGAGACAAAGAGAGAGAAGCTGTATACACACTCTTGTTGAATTAGTATATGGTCCTGCACTTTTGGTGGCATCATCACATGTTGGAATTGTCCATGTTATGACTGGATTAGATGCTATGCCTGTGATATGACTCTCATCTTATTGTCACAAACTGTGCCTATACTTTTAAACTGAATAATAATTTTGAATATAATAAATTATTCTTATTCTAGTATCTGTATTTTTTTTTGTTTCAAAATATCTTTATATTTAATATTTTTAAATTACTTAAAAAATATAAATTAATTGGAGAACCAAAACTTATTTTTAATCATATAGTCTATACTTATTGATATTTCAAGTTAGTTTTTGTGACATCATCAAGAAAAATCTTTTAAGAACAAGTAATTTAAAAACAAATGTGTTAATACTGCAAGTAAAATAATGCAAATGTAATAATAATAATAATAATATGTTTATTTTTTATAGCGCATTTCAAGAACCCAAGGTCGCTTCACAAAATAATACAAATAGTAGACATACAAAAGAAACAGGCAGTCAGCTTATTAGGCTATATCAAGCGAACAAGCAGAGAAGCAGATGGAGACAAGCAAACACTAAAAACAATGAACATGAGTCAAAGATGACAAATAGAGGTGAGAGAGTAGAGGCGAGAGAGAATAGAATTGAAGATTATTTATTGAGCCTGATAAAGATATGAGTTTTAAGTTTTGATTTGAAGATTTGTTGGTTGTCGATGGCTCGAAAATGGGGGGGGGGGGGGGGGGGGGGGGGGTATAAAATGTATGTAATATAATTACTTTTTGTCTGTGCATATACCACTAGTATTTGATTTTAGGCATTTTTGCTATATTTAAGTTTGTTATTCCTGTTTTAACAGAGGCATTTTTGCTGTGTAACAACACAAAGTTCTTCTGCATCCACAGTGTTACGCCCCCCCCCATACACCCCCCCCATACACCCCCCCATCCCCATCCCCAATGTAAATGAGCCTGAACTTGAATCTACTGGGGTCAAATAGACCATATCCAATGACCCATGCACTCAAAGAAAGTCCTTTCCGTCAATGGAAATAACCCAATGTTGTAAATGAGACACCAAATCTGGGGGCGGGGGTTCCCTTAAAAAGAGCCTCATGTAAGGTTTGATTATTCTTCCAGGTGAGATGAAGGTAAGGTTGTCAGTTACACTGCCTATTTACATTAGAATAATGTTCAGAGTGCTTTTAAAACCTCATGCCCTGTTGCTCAGTTTGTATGCTGGCAGCACACAAGTTATCTCTAAGACAAAGGAAAACTACATTCCCCGAAACAACATTTGTATGAAATGAAGATGCAAATGCTGAGGATTACTAAATCCAGTCATGCTATCAGTCCTTCAACAATAATAAAAAGCACTGATGGAAGCACTTCTATGCAAAGGAAGGATGCTTTTCTTTAATGCCAACTCATTATTGTATACACAATACTAGACAAAAGTGTGAGGGAATTGAAAGTAACAAGAGTAAATACCAAAGCTTTAGAACTGCTTAAAAATATGGTAATGAATTATTAACATTAATTAGGTATTACTGCAATGTTTAGTAATATAAAATATTAATACAAATCATTAAGATAGGCCTATATTCAAAGTAGAAGAAATAATAGTTATTTTTATTGAATTATATTTGTGTATTAACCTTTTTGTGTTAAGGTTGGGTGAAGGGATGAGGTGAGGACTCATGGATGCAGAAACAATGGGCTTTTTATTAATAATAAAATTAAACAAGACAAAGAAAAACTACCTTGTGGGGGAATACATGACCTGACCGGCAGCTTGATTGGGCAGGAAACAACAAAGCAGGGCAGGAACACACAAGGAAACACAGGAATTTAACATTTGATAAAGAACTGGCACAGGACTGCGAACAAGAGCCAGGACAAACAAACTGTGGGACTCTATATTCTAGCTGAGCCCCCAACATAAGTTTTATAAGCGTTTATCTCAGCGTTATTTTAGAACTGTATGACAGATGTAAGCCTATCGCAATTATTTCGTTTTTCCTTTTTTTCCCCAAAAATATTCACAAACTTATATTTCATGATATGATATATTCCAATTGTCACATTTTTAAGTGAATAGGTTTTTGTCATTTAAACACCTTTATAATAATCATGTTAGATCTATGACGCGTGATGGGAGCCGCCACGTTAGTTTGCACACAACTCAGAGACTCGGATCTGTTGGATTTACATCACGTAAATTCCCATTTCTCACGAAGTAGGCTACATAGAAGTAAGTGGCCAGTGAACTGGGAGAAGATCGAGAAGAGACTTGATCGCTTTATATATATAATATTCCAATTGAATTTAGGCTTTTATTCACATATAAACATTGATCAGCGAACATAAACAGAAGCTCAATCGAACCTGCTTGACGTATGAGAACAAACCTTCTTGCTCAAACGTGCTGCGTAACACGAGAATGATCCTCATTGGTTCTCACGTCAAGCAAACATGCTTGAGTTTCCATTTACCACAACTGATGTGTGAGTTGATTATTGTTTATGTGTGAATAAAAGCCTAAATTCAATCCGTTCATCATATAAAGCAGTCGAGTCTCTTCAGAAAATTATTATCTGCTCGATTAGTTTTATGATCTCTTTATGAACTTTTTGAAGTGTAAAAGTGTCAATTGTGGAGGGATAGAAAGCTCTCAGATTTCATCAAAAAGATCTTCATTCGGGGAGAGGTCCCGCGACCCATAAGGACGATGGTCGAGGCTGTCAGAATGAGAGTCGTAGATCCAAATGCAAGCAAGCAGTTAATTTGTGCAGGCAGAAAAGGTACAATACTCAAAACACCACGTTTAGCAGGCGGGCGACCTGAATGCCACAATCCCAGGAATATAAAGAGTGACAGGGATCAACACAGCGTGGACGCGGACCAACAGCTGGTTGAAAGGAACTCCAGATGATCTCCAGAAGCCTGGGCGCACAGATGAGATCGAGGAAACAACTCGGCTAGGGAACTCAGACACAGGAACTAGGTGAGAGAACACCAAGCATAATTCACTCCAGCTAGATATAGGCAGCTAACAAGCAGAAGTGACTAGCTGCAGCTGAAGGCTGATTGAGTGATCAGCTGGTTACTAGGCAACAAACAAGCACTACACACACAGACCCCAGTGAGACAGTGAGAAGAGGCCCACACCAATCCTCGAGCCTGTCCCTTAGCACTGGAGCACCGCAAGGCTGCGTGTTGAGCCCGTTGCTCTATTCCATCTTCACGTATGACTGCATCCCCACCCACCCCTCGAATACAATAATAAAATTTGCAGATGACCCAACAGTGGTGGGAGAAATCTCGAACAGCGACGAGAACGCCTACAGAGATGAAGTCGACAGACTGACAGGATGGTGTAAAGACAACAATCTGACCCTGAATGTCAAGAAAACAAAGGAAATCATAGTTGACTTCAGAAGGTTCAAGGTGGACCCTCAACCCCTCATCATGAATGGCGAGGAAGTGGAAAAGGTCTTTTGTTTTAAATTCTTGGGGATCATGATCTCAGAGGACCTAAAATGGGAGATAAATACAACCTCCATGGTCAAAAAGGCGCAACAGAGGCTCTACTTTTTACAAATACTCAAAAGGAGCAACCTGTCTGCTGAGCTGCTTAAGATCTTCTATCAATGTTCCATTGATAGTGTTCTAACATACTGTATGACTGCATGGTATGCCAACTGGACAGAGAAGGACAGGAAATCCCTCAATCGAGTTATAAGATCTGCTGAAAAAATCATTGGACTTCCACTGCATCCACTGTACGACATCTTTAAGATCCACTGCCTACGCCGAGCGCATAATATTCTGCAGGATGAGACACACCCCTCAAACCATCTCTTCTCCCAGCTTCCATCTGGCAGGCGGCATCGGGCTCTTGGAGCACGCACCTCCAGGCTGCAGAACAGTTTTATCCTCAGGGCCATCACAGAACTGAACAATTATGCTCCTCCGCCCCCCCAGTCGCACAGCTGCACTTTCTAGATAGGGACTTTATGCAATGGGATTTCAGTGCAATGTTGGATGCCTATATATTTTCTAATTTTATTGTATTTATTGTATGAGTGTGTTTGTGAAAGTGAGTATTGTTTTAGAGGTTGCACAAGCAAATTTCATTGTATGGTTCTACTGTACAATGACAATTAAAGTCTATTCTATAATGTATGTCCTACAACGTTAGGACTCCCTTCCAAGGAGGCCTGTTTAAGGCCTACTACCCATCAGTGAGTCTACTGCCCGAACTACTAAGGTCAACCACCTGAAGTAATCTGGCCTACAGAGCCCTCTTGGGGGCTGCCCAGTCAAGGAGGCCTGCTGAGGCCTACTACCTAACAGCGCAGCCTTCGTTGGCAGATAAGCTGTTTACACAGCGCCTACAGCATCCTGATACCTAATCACATTGCCCATGGCAGTGTACTCAGCAAGAATGCAAAACCCTTTAATCATGGGTTGTACAACATACGCCACTCTGCCTCAATGGAGGCCCCAGAGTCAGGGGCAATAACGGGTCCAACACGGGTCGGATGTATGACGTATGTAGGAGTATTGTAAGCTTAGAAGCCTCTCGCAGTTTAAACAAATAGGGCTGTGCAACAAACTAAAGCTCATCTTCTATTATATAGAAATCCTCAGACATTTCTCTTCAAAATGTCTAATTCGCAAAGGGTGTTTTGTTTTTCTCTTTCCTCCATTTTCCGTACACAAACGCATGGCTTTGCTTCAGAATGCCTTTATTAACCCAGTGGATTATGGATTACTTTTATAATGGATGGATGCACTTTTTTGGGCTTAAAATTGTCACCAGGCATTCACTCACATTATAAAGCTTGGAGGAGACAGAACATTTTTTAATATAACTCAGGGTTATAAATCATGGGCTGATTTTCATTTTAAAGTGAACAATCCCTTTAAACACATCTAATCCAACACATACTTAAATCAATGTTCTTCACCATAGCAGTAAGAAAAAAAACTAGAAAAGAATGAATGGTATTGCCGATGTAAACAGAGTGTTACTGAACAGAATGCCAAATCCAGAGTTTGGTTTGAGAAGTGAGAAAACAGGAACATGGTACGGTAGCTGCCCTGATAGGGAGAGCAAGGTCCAGAATTTAAAGCTATCTAAACGTCAAAAAATATTCTCTCTAGGGATTAAAAAAAAATTAGACACAAGTGTCTCACCAGGTTCCTTGTTGGAATGTGAACACCTTTTTGACAGATTTTATCTGACAGTATGTCCTATAGCTACAGCTACAGGCACAGACCTTCCAGCTTTGACAGTTACATACCCTTATGAAAAGAAAATATATTTCCCTATATATGAATGATCAATATATTAAATGGTTTAATAGTATATTTTTTTTTTCTTTTACACAGACGTGTTTCGGCGTGTGCCTTCTTCAGTGTGCAACAAGATCACTAGCCAATCTTATATACCCACACCCATTGACACACCCATAATTAACACCAACCAATAATGTTAAAGATTGGATAATCCGCCTGGCCGTCCAATTGTATCTGGGAATCAGTCTGTGACTGAGCCGTTGTCTAAATTTGTTGATCATCATATAAAGGATTTAGTGCATAACCCGCCATCCTTTTTAAAAAGATACCACTGACTTTCTGGTGAAATTGTCATGTATTGGAGAGGTTAATGCAACCGATCTCTTGTGCTCTATGGATGTGACCAGCTTGTATACTAATATCCCGCATGATGCAGGTTTAGCGGCCTTAGGGTATTACCTACAGATAAATCAAGTGCCACATACTGAGTTCCTATTGACATTGGCTAATGAAGTTCTAACAAAAAACACATTTCATGTTCCAAAACATTTTTTTCTTACAAACCCACGGTTATGCCAACCTTTTCATGGGTAAATTTGAACAGGATTTAATTTATATACATATTCATTTTATGCTCACAGATAATTTGTTTAAACATCCAAAAACAGGCAGGATATACAAAGTAAAGGGCAGAATCAGATGTTTATCCACTTTTATTGTGTATTTACTGACGTGCCCTTGTGGGCTGCTTTATGATAACCTGAATTTTTGAGCATAAATGCGCTATCAGAAAGAATGATGACAAATCATCAGTCACAAGGCATTTTAATTCTGCGGGACATGCTGTCAAAATGCTCAAATATATGGGCGTAGAGTTTGTAAATCGGTCTCCAAAAGGGGGAGACCGTGAGAACCGTATCCTACAACAAGAGGTCAAGTCAAGTCAAGTATATTTATATAGCGCTTTTCACAATATAGATTGTATCAAAGCAGCTTCACAGTATCAATCAAAATAACATAACAGTGTTTGTTTCTTAGTGGAAAAACATCCACGTTTGGTAGGGCTGATCAATGGTATTAATGCTTGGTCAATTAATTTGAATATCCCCAACTGAGCAATTCAAAGGCATAACTGGCAAGGAACCGAAAAACTCCATCAAGTGACTTACTGGTGTCCTAAAACTCCATCAGATGACCTAATGGAGAAAAAAAAAAACCTTGGGAGAACCCAGGCTCAGTCGGGGGCCAGTTCCTCAAACTCCTCTGGCGTTTATGAACTAGAGGCCGGATTTACAGTAACGGTAAGATAAAATTTTTTTATGAATGCCTGGCTGAAGAGATGCGTCTTTAGTCTAGTTTTAAACTGGGAGAGCGAGTCTGGGCAACGAACAATATCAGAAAGGCTATTCCAGAGTTTTGGAGCAAATGCGAAAATCCTCTCCCTCCTTTGGTGGATCTGGATATCCTAGGTATGACCAGAAGCCTCGAATTTAGTGATCTTAAAGAGCACGATGGATAATAGGGCGATAGAAGATCCGTTAAATAGACTGGAGCTAAACCATTTAGGGATTTATAAGTCAATAGCAATACCTTATAATTAATACGGAACTTTATAGGTAACCAATGTAGTGATGATAAAATCGGTGTTATATGATATTTTCTTGATCGAGTAAGAACTCTAGCGGCTGCATTTTGCACTAACTGTAGCTTGTTTATTGAGGATGCAGGACAACCAGCTAATAAAGCATTACAGTAATCTAGTCTCGAGGTCATGAATGCATGAACTAACTTTTCTGCATCAGAAACTGATAGCATATTACGTAGCTTAGCAATGTTTCTAAGGTGGAAAAAGACTGTTTTTGTAACATATGAAATATGATTTTCAAAAGACAGGTTGCAGTCTAGTATAACACTCAGGTCTTTTACTGTAGAGGATAAAGTAACAGGGCATCCTACTATGTTATAAGGGTATCACTTATACATATCAAAATTTGATATCACTTTAACATTATTGGTTGGTGTTAATATGGGTGTGTCAATGGGTGTGGGTATATAAGATTGGCTACATTGTGATCTTGTTGCACACTGAAGAAGCACGTCTGTGCAAATAAAATAAAAAGAATATATACATAGTGCGGCCTCTCTCCTATTTTCTGTATGTTAATCATCCAGGCCAGCACTCTAAAGTTTATAAGTATATGCATTGAGTGAAGCCTGCTCCTATCCTCACTTACTTAATAGTATATTTTAAAATATACAGAATAATATATTGTGTTAATATATTACAATATATTGAATAATACATAAGGAACTGACGCTTTTCATATACTGAAAATATGTGATAATAATATTTTCTAATATATCATAATGTATGTAATTTATATTCAGTAATACACTTCATATTATAGAGATATATAAGTGAACAGATATGGCACTGCATGTGTAATAACATTTACTCATTTACTCATTTAACATTTACTCATGCAGCATTAACACATGTATAGATAAATATGCAATGTGATTTAATATATTTTGTATATTTTTAAACTGCATAAATGTTTAATATTATCTACCTAGTTACCAATGCTTATGCAGGCCTGAATGTACTAAATCATTTAGCCAAGAGACTATTGCTGAACTGTAATGAACACAGTCATAACTTTTACAATTTGATTAAAAAATTCTTTAAATATTTTTGGGCCAATCATCAGCCAAACCACAGGCTCTACTCTTCAGCACAATGGTAACCTCAAAAACTCAGCCATACCAGAATAATAGAACATTAAACACTAACAAATCTCCCCCTATATTAATTTTGAGCAAAACACATTAAATAACAGTAACACAATAAATAAAAGCTCTCCTTTAACAGTCAGAAGCAATGCATGCTGGGAACTAGAAATCTGCTGTAACTCATTCCGTGAATGTTTGTGTACATCTATGTGTGAACATACATTCACATTTATATGGGAACATGTAAGTGCAATATATATACACAATAAAGAATACAACTTTGTGAATATTACATGTAATGCTATTTTGTCTTAATTTATAAAGAACCATTGAGGTAAACAAACTTCAAAATAAGGGTCCACAGAAATGCATATTGGGGAAACGTGACAAGTACATGTTGTTAATTAAAATTACTCAGTACATATTTGTGTACTTGTAACAAGAACACCTAAAAGTAAAAGTGTAATGGTAATTTCATAATTGCTACTGTCTGTAACATTTTTTTAATTAAAGCTACGCTAGGCTAGCCTGTCTACGTCAGACTTCGTACTTCTGCTCTATTTCAGTTCGCTTCTGTACTCAGTCTGAGACATTGGCATGTCTCTCAGTTTTCCTCCGGCCTGAAAACAGCCGGCCAATCAACGAACAGAGGGCTGAGAGCCGTGACGTAGATGCTAAGCACCGAGTTTAAGATTGTACTTTAGGTTAGGGAAATTGAAAATGACCACGGATATGGAGACACGGTATGCAATTCGCTCTGTTGTGGAGAATATTCCCGACATTTGCAATCTGAAGCCCGAACAATTAGAGTGTTTGTTAAACATTTTGAATGGAGGTGATGTTGTGGCCCTACTCCCGACAGGTTTTGGAAGAAGTTTAATTTACCAACTATTACCAATCGTCATGGAGAAACTGGGGAGGCGAAAGGCGATAGTTGGGATTGTGTCCCCCTTGGTTGCACTCATGGAGGATCAGGTTAAGGAGGCCGCAAAACTCGGTCAATCATGTTCACTCTGGTATTTCGATGGTTCCGTTTTCGCATCATAAATGTGTTTACAGCTGAGCTGGCGAATAACCCACGTCATAACCAGACGTTATGTGATTGGCTTACGGGTAACCAATGATTTTATACTTCAGACAAGTGCCCCCCGTCAGAAAGAAAACACTTTTCAATTATGCCATGCCAGACTCTGTCTACGAAGCAAAGCGAAGTTGCAGAGATTGGTATTACCAGGCTAACGCTAGGCAATGTTTTTCACAAACACTTTTTGTTATAGTGGTTGAAACTCTCTTGTACGGTGGCCCAGTAGTGCACAACACAACAAAATTTAAAAAGCAAACATAAGTTCACAACACAACGAAATTTAGCCACAACAAAACGGAAAATGTACAACACAACAGAAATGAGCCGCAACACAGCAGAAATTAGCCACAACACAACGAAATAAAGCTGCAACAAAACGGAAATGCTCCCGACCACTAGAGGGCTCTCGGAGCGCCATAAATTTCGTTTTTCTTGCCATTGAGTCTAAAAAATATATATAAACACCACGAATAGTTTTAACAGTATGTAGCTAACCATTGATTGACATTTAATCAAATATCGACATTTATTCATTCAAAATCACCAAGGAACACCAATTATAGCTGCATACTCTAGATAACTTTGACGCGCTACCACAGCGCATGATCCCAAAGGGAACGTCTGCCAATTCCTCCAAGATGTTAAAACGTATCTTTAAACGTAAAAAACGTAAATTACTTTTAACATTCAAAAACAGACATGTTCAAAATCCTTGGTTCAAAAAAGCTTGGTTGTATTGGTAGTAGACTTACTGCAGTTGACTTTTCCAATACCTCCCTTCATGTATTTACAGTAAACAATTATTTTTCAGGAAATGTCTGTTTTTCTTTTATCATGTTTCAAAGGTTGTAGTTCCTAATAACCAGACTGACTTACAACAGGTGAAATTGTGCCAATAGCTCAATTTCACCCTTGTAAGGACAGTAGACATTTTTTTTATAAAAATATTAGGCCTACTGTGATTCACCTAAAGGTTTTTTTTTCATGTCCTAAAGCTTGTGGTAGGTTCCTAGTGACCAGACTGACTTATTACAGGTGAAATTGTGCCAATACCTTCCTGTAATTCTGCAATTCACCAAATGGTTTTTATTATTATCTATCAAATTATATTATATTAAATTATACGTTTTAACCACTTGGTGATTTCCCAGACGTTCCCTTAGGGATCATGCGCTGTGGTAGCGCGTCAAAGCATTCTCGAGTATAAATACGAAGCTATAATTCATGTAGGTGATTTTGAAGGAATATTTTATGTCGATATACAATAGTTACATACTGTTAAAACTAATCGTGGTGTTGATATATTGAGATTTCTGACTCTATAGAACAGTGGCATGGAAAACTAACTTTATCGCGCTCCGAGAGCCCTCTAGTGGTCGGGAGCATTTCCGTTGTGTTGCGGCTTTATTTCGTTGTGTTGTACATTTTCCGGTGTGTTGTGCATTTTCTGTTGTGTTGTGGATTATTTCCGTTGTGTTGTACATTTTCCGTTGTGTTGTGGCTCATTTCTGTTGTGTTGGATTCATTTTGTTGTGTTGTGGCTTAATTTCATTGTGTTGTGAACTTATGTTTGCTTTTTAAATTCCGTTGCGTTGTGCACTACTGTGCCACCGTACTCTTGACATCTTGATCGCAATCAATAATAAAAGTTATCTTAATATATATATATTTTTTTTTACATCTTCTGTGGAAGTCGCAGGACCAAAAATGTTCATCAAATCACTGCATTTAGTCCATATTATTGCCGCAAACAAACAGCAGCCACCAGTTCCTCCTGAACCAAAACAACAAGTTTATGCTGCGTTCACGCCATGTCGTAATTAGGCTATCGCAATTGCGAGATGGCAACCTGTGACATTCTACTTTAAGCTGTTCACATCCTTAGACTCAGATTTATGCGTTTCTATGGCAACATTATCAATGCCGAAATGATTTTGTGTCAATCAGGTAGTACATGTCAGAGCTTTCTACGTTGTTTATATTCATTAATATTGTAATGTAATGTGCTTCGAGACATGAAGCAATTTAACACCGTCTCTCATGACACTGTGCAGACTCTGCTCTGGCTCTGTGTGTTCATGTGTTTTGGAGGAGGCGTGGCATTAGAGAGTGCTCTAAAGGAGGTTTATATTTCCCAATTTTGACTTTATTAATCGCAATTGCGTGTTTTACTTTTGAGGGGAAAAGTGAAGAAAAATCTGAATGGCAAGATATAAACTCATTATTATACTGAATAACGAGCTTATGTTTCTGATATTTCTCAGAATAGTGGGATAAAAACATTTTAAACATCATAGACATTTTACGCTAGTTCTTGCACTTTGCAGCAGTTTAGAAATTTAAATTTAGAATTGCAGCAGTTTAGAAATAACATATCTGGTGAATGTGCTAAAAGCCCCTATACATAAAAGGCATTATAATAAAAAAGTAAAAAAATAAAAATAAAAAAAAATATGAATTAGAACTAGAATGTACATTTCCAGAAGAAAATGTGAAGTGGTGCTTGCAGTGGCAAAACTCGCCACTCGGTTGCTAGCGTGCGGTTAGCTAGTTTTTACCAAGATGCTAGCATGATTAGCATTTTGCTAGTATTTTTTTAACTAGATACTATCAAGATTAGCATGTTGCTAGCATCATGCTAGCATGTTTTTAGCATGATGCTAACATGATTAGCATGTTGCTAGCATCATGCTAGCATGATTAGCATGTTGCTAGCATCAACCTAACATGATTAGCATCTGGTCACATTGCTAACATGTTTTTAGGTAGATGCTAGCATTATTAGCATGTTGCTAGTATCATGTTAGCATTATTAGCATGTTGCAAGCATCATGCTAGCATGATTAGCGTGTTTTACTCTCATCATGCTAGCTTGATTAGCGTGTTGCTAGCATCATGCTAACATGTTTTTAGCAAGATGCTAGCATGATTAGCATGTTGCTAGCATCATGCTAACATGATTAGCATTTTGCTAGCATGATTCTAGCATGATTAGCATGTTGCTTGCATCATTCTGGCATGATTAGCATGTCGCTAGCATCATTCTAGCATGATTAGCATGTCGCTAGCATGACTAACACAATTTAACATATTCCTTGCATGGTTACCAAGATTTACCATTTTTACCATGATTTACCATGTTCTAGTATGATTTACCATAATTCTCGCATCATTTACCACAGTTTACCACGATTTAGGCAAATGAGCCAACCCCCATCTTTATTCGACGTTCTGATGCAGAGATATAGGTCTTGCAAAAATGGTTGCTAGGGTACTCTGTATGGTTGCTAGGGAGTGACTTGGCAGCTGCCAATCATGAAATTCCAAAGGCTGCTTGTCACTATGAATGATATAAACCAACTCCCATGTGTCTGTAATATTCAGAATGGAAGATATCCCTCTTTGGATTTTGGTTGCTAAGGTGCTCGACAATAGTTGCTAGGGAGAGGCTAGGAAGTGTTGATGTGATTTCTGATTGGCTGTTTGCTGCCCCGAGTCAAACGAGACCACCCTTGTGTTTCTATGACACGTCTATCCGGAGATATCCCTTTGATCTCTTTCATTTGAAGTCTATGGGACTTGTTGCTAAGGTGCTCTAAATAGTTGCTAGGGCGTGGCTTGATAGCTTCACAATGATCCTGAGAGACTGATTGGCCGTCTGAGTAAAATGAGCCCGCCCCCTTGTCTCTATGACACTGTGATCCACAGCTATGTTCAATACAAAATCCCCATGCAATTTACCATAGTAGGAAAAACACGTGCATTTCATGGGCGGTCCTTCACCATAGTAAGTCAATGGGGCAACTTTGGGCAGCTCCTGACCCCCAGGGGTGCAACTTTTACCCCATTGTGAGGTATTTTCTTACAGAGCCTGTCAGCCTCTTCAAATGTGGCAAATCACACGTTTCTGCGAAATCCTCGCTCGGAGCTGTAACTCGTCAAATTTTTTCGCAATGTTTCGCCTGATCGCTTAGAAAAGTCATAGCACACCTCTCCTCAATAGGCCACTCGATTCGACGCCTCACTCAGGCGTCTGTGATAAACGGTGCGGGACTAGTTACGCGCCAAACTTTGTGTGGAATAATTTTTGCAAGATAACACTAGTGTTGCCTTGCCTTTGGCAAGCACCACTAAATATAAATTATGTTAATTTTAATAAAAAAATAAACCCCTAGGACATAAAAGTGCCCAAACTGAAGAAAACTATCTACGGAATCCCTCTTTTATCACTCACTTCTTCTGATTAGCTTGATAACCTTTTTTTCCCCCCTGCATGCCTTGTGCTGTTTATCTCAGAAAAGAGGTTATCAGAGAACTGTGAGGAATATAACAGAAATAAGTGGCAACAGAGGAGAATCCAAAGCTTTTAATAAAAAAAGGAGTAAAGCGTCTGAAAGCTAGATAAAGGAATTAAGTGTGGGCTCATAAAGGTACACAGAGCCTGCAGCAACACTGAACACTTCTTCTTAAAACTGAGCCGACTTAGATGTTGGGCTGGATGGTATATTTGTCATAATTACCAGACATTTATATGTTTACCTAGATTGTGATATCATGTATACTGTGGTAGATGTTTGCATAACAGTCAATGGGTATACTGTACATTAACTAAAGAGCGACATGGAATAATATAAAAATACAGAGCAGGAAGTGTAAATGTTGCCATTGTGTTTCATTTTTACCATAATACTGTTTAAAAAGTAGGCAAAGTATGATATACATTTCAGTGATGACCCTATTCTTAAAATACCTGTTTGTTAAAAGTATACTCTGTAACGTTTGGCGTTAAAGTGGTTAATAAACAAAACTGCATTACAAGATCAGTTGAATTTCGAGCAAAAATAAACTCTGGAATTAAATTTTGGTTATGCTGTCCATCCCTATGTGCAATGATTGAAAGATGAGCAAATAACCTCTACTTCAACATTTAAGCAAGGTAAACACTTTTATAAAAACAACAACTTACTTTCTCTAGTTGAGTCACAAGAACTGTACATAAGTTGAGGATAGCCTACTCAATGAAGAGTTGAACTTGGTTCAATGGATCTAGTAAGTTCTGTAAACAGTCAGACTATCTTTTGGTGAAAATCTCTTAATAATGTTGTCGTTTATGGCTCATGCGTGCAGAGACTGTAACAGTTAGATAGCCATTGTTGGCAGCATGAGAGATAAACATGCTCCACCCATTCAGCCTGGCTATATCCTTCCTTTCATTTCTGAAATCCCCTTGCCAATTCAACGGAACAAAATGGTTTGAGAAGTTAAAAACAAATCTGCAGACTGTGAAAAAATGATGCAGAATGTCCCATAGCTAAGTTTTGGGGTACTTGCCACGTATGACTCCTCTTCCAATGCATTTTCTATCACTCTCAGACTCAGCGGCAGAAGGTTAAATACTGAGGATGTGGTACTATTGACTAATTTCTCTCTCTCTCTCTCTCTCTCTCTCTCTGTCTTTAGAGCTGTGAGAAAATGAACATAAACACTTCTGGTCTCATTCTGTTTCTGGCAGAATCACATTACTCTTGCCTAGCCTTCTAATATGCTCTGTAATCTTTGGAATGGGAAAAAGTTGTCTCTGAATGTAAGAAACCAAAACGGCATGACAGGAGTAAGTGTGGGTGAATGTACGAGAAAGAAAGAGACATCCTTTGTTCAAATCTGCTTTCATTACACCATCCTGTCGTCTCTTCTTCCTTTCTTACCTCTTCCTCCTCTTTCTCTATGTCTGCTTTAAAAATTATTCAACTCCTATGCAGGTGATACAAATTTAAGAGTGCTTTTGAATAATAGAAGAGCAGAATAATAATCACATGGCATAGCAAGCTGTGGCTGGAGAAGATGGGTTCATTCTGGCCCTAAAGGCTCAGTCAAACTCTCTTTGTCATGCATATCAAGTCTTGAGCCCCAACCTGATCTCAGTTTAAAGGATACTAGACTTTCTGCCCGGATCTTTTCTCTTTTAAGCTAATTTGTCAAAGTTTGATGAAGCGTTACTGGCATTAACCCTCTGGGGTCTGAGGTGTTTTTGGGGTCCTTGAGATGTTTTGACATGTCCTGACGTTTGTGCTTTTTTAAGTTGCTTATAAACATATTAATGGCAAAGGTGTCATACTCTATTCAGCACAAACAGGGCTACCATAATATGTGAGAAACATGTATGTACATGTTTGTATTTTTTAGAGAATAATGTTTATGCATGGTTATTGAAAATACTAAAAATTTAAGTTTCTGAAATAAGGCCACAAAACATATACTAAATATGTGTCCACAAGACTTTTGACTAATGGATGTTGTCGCCTATAGTTTTTGCTTCAAAATGATCTTAAAGTCATCCTGCCTAATCATTCACATAAAACAATACATTTATTCAAATTTTTAAGGCACTTTTTGTTTAGAAAGCCAATATGCGTGGGGGCGTGAATGATCATGAATTATGATGTGATTCACACCTAAGAAGACAATGACCTGCATAATGAGCCTTTCATTCAGGCCTTTCATGAGAGGGTACCACTAGAAAGAATACCAAAAGAGGACAAAAGACATTTTGTGTTTTCCACACATTTTTTATGCATGCAAATTGTATAATATCCAAGGAAAACATTTCTAGTAATTGTGCAGTTAATTCTCGTACTGTATTTTCCAACACTATCTCACGACCAATTCGTATGAATTTGTACGATTTGTCTAAACCCACGTGACGGTTAGGTTTAGGGGCGGGGTCAGGGGTAGGTCGTTCGTACGAATTCATACGAATTGGCCAACTCGTAAAATATGTACGATTTAGCAAAAATCATACTAATTTGTACGAGAGAGGTCGTATGAATTCGTACAAATTAGCCACCTCGTAAAATTCATACGAATTGCCGTGAGCTCGGGCTGGTATTTTTTTTAGGAAGTTTTTGAATATATCCTCTCCCCAAATGTGTCACACTCTAACAAATGCAGGGTTGTTTTAACCCAAATTTGGGTCAAATTTGGACAAAACCAACCGTTGGGTTAAACGTTTTAATGTAAAAATGTAACCCAACGGCGTGTTCACATTAGCAGATAATGAGCTGCGAGAACGATAATGAGAACGACTGACATCTCTCTTTTCATACAGATTACATAAACAGAGAATATTTGTCACGGTTCATAAATCCTATGTCTCCTTCTTGTCTCGTGTTTCTGTTGTTGTGTGTGTGTGTGTGTGTGTGTGCTGATCATGTGGGCGTGCCAGCTCATCAGCGCTCATCAGCAATCAACTCATCACTCCCGTCACCAGCTGCAGCTCATCTCATCATGTATATAAACTCATCACTTTCTCATCTCCTTTGTCAGATCATTGTTTGTGGTTTCCCGGTGTGTGTTCCAGTCAGCGTCTCGAGTCTTGTGCATTCCCTGTTCCTGTTCCTGTTCTTGTTTCTGTGGATTTGCTTTGGATTCATCTCACCGCTGGACTCTCTTTACCGCACTGCTGCACTCTCTGCACCTAGTTCATCTGGCCATCGGGGTCCCTGCGCCACTAACCTGTCTTCTCTGGACTTTGACTAATTACTTTGTCAAATTTACAATAAAGAGTTTTACTTGCATTTTGCTTCCTTCTATCAATCATGACAGAATGATCTGACCAAAGCATGGAAGCAGCGGGTGACTCTTCAAGTTCACTGGATGCCTTTGTGAACAGCAGCATACAGAGAATGGACACTCAGGAGAAAAACGTCAACGATATAGCTCGCGCCGTTCAGGCTTTAGTGGTGTCCGGGCTCACCCAACAAATCCAACATCTTCGTGCTCCCACTGCCCCACCCGCACCGCCGATTCCCCCACCACCACCAGGGGACCCCTCCCAGTCTGAGCCTCGTCTGCCGGTTCCCGAGTCCTATTCAGGTGAATCTAACTACTGTCGAGCTTTCTTAACCAGATGTTCGATGCATTTCTCTCTCCAACCCTGGACATTTCATGATGAGCGAACCAAGGTCGCGTTTGTATTAATGCTACTGACTGGGAGAGCGGCGCTATGGGGAACGGCGGTGTGGGAGAATCAGGACGAATGCTGTTCCTCGTTCCAGCAGCTCTCCGCCGAGATGTGGCGGGTATTTGATCGTGCCATTGCAGGGAGAGAGGCTGCTAGGGTGTTGGCGGATTTACGGCAAGGAGAGAGGTCCGTATCTGGCTTTTCGATTGGGTTTCGAACCCTGGCAGCCGAGAGCCAATGCAACGAGGAGGCGCAGTGGGACATGTTCCTGCATGGGCTGGCTGACCGCGTCCAAAGAGAAATCTACGCCATGGACCTTCCCACCAAGCTCAACGACCTCATTGCTCTGGCCCTGAGAGTGGACGCACGTCTTTCACGACTAGACGACTTCAACCTGACCGTCCTTCTGGAGGGATCGAGGGACAGCGTTCGGGAGGCGGGGGCGCGGTCAGCCCCGTCTACGATCACGAGCCCATGCAGATGGGCCGAGCCCGGCTTTCCCGGGAGTAGAAGGAGAGGCGGAGATCCATGGGTCTTTGCCTGTACTGTGGAGGAGCTGGACATTTTGCTTACAGTTGTCCATTAAAAGGCCCAGCCCGACAGTAAGTATGAGGCTACTGTCGGGTGGGATCTCTGCCGAGAAGGCCTCATCTACATCTACTCTCCTTCCAGTAAGACTCCGATGGTCAACTCACCTCCACGACTGTCGGGCACTGCTGGATTCAGGGGCTGAAGGTAATTTCATGGACCACATATTTGCACGCAAATTTCAAGTTCCCCTCAGAGCCCTCTCGCACCAGATTGCACTACCCGCCCTCAGTGGTCAAAGACTCCCCACCATTTCACTGACCATCGAAGACATCACCCTCATCACACCTGGCAATCATACCGAGACCATTTCCTTTTACATCCTGGACACTCCTCTTGCACCCTTTATCCTTCGTCACCCCTGGCTCACCCGTTGTTGGGGAATTTCATTTGTCTCATACATGTCTCATACATGGGTCTGAATATAAAATACTGTAATGCTAGAGAAAACCAGGTCTGAATCTGTCATGTCTTTACTAGAGAAAACTAGGCCTGAATACATGGGTAGATGTTTAAAAGGCGCATGCGCTGAGGTCTTACCACCAATAAGAAAAAGGCATTGATCCGGTTGCACTTTCTGTCGAAATGATGGATGATGACCTATGATCTAGTCCCGCCCCTTGCATTTAAACTTTCTGTCAAAATGATGGTGACGGTTAGTTTAATTGTTTGAAGTTTGTTTGATAAGAACAAGGGGAGTGTGACAGATAGTTTGAGATGTATTGGCTTTGATGGTGACAGTTTAATCGTTTGAAGTTAGTTTGATCAAGACAAAGGGGAGTATGACAGTTAGTTTAATCGTTTGAAGTTAGTTTGATCAAGACAAAGGGGAGTATGACAGTTAGTTTAATCGTTTGATAGTTTTAAGTTAGTTTGGCGACAGACCAAGGAGGAGTAAGTAGAAAAAGATAACTGTATGAGCGTTAATTGGACACCTGATAAGAAAAAGGTATAAGACCTGAGCGCTGGCCCTTGTGGAGTCAGATGCTTAGCTACCATCTCACTTTATTGAACTGCTCAATAAAATTAATTCTTCTGAGACCTGAAACCTCGACTCTGCATGATTTCTTGAGACCTGAATTCGAGATTGAGAACCTGACCAGAAAACTCTGAAGTTTGCAACGACATCACAACCCCAAAGTAGACTGTTTCTGTTCCTGTGTTTCAGGAGGAAGCAGTGGATTTATCTTACGTGCCCACGGAGTACCTAGATCTGAAGGAGGTGTTCAGTAAGTCTCGGGCTGCTTCTCTTCCTCCGCATCGTCCCTATGACTGTGCCATAGAGTTATTGCCAGGTACGTCTCCCCCTAAGGGCAATTTATATTCACTCTCTGTCCCAGAGAGAGAGGTCATGGAGAAATACATTTCTGATTCTCTAGCAATGGGGTTCATCCGCCCTTCCTCTTCTCCAGCGGGGGCGGGGTTCTTTTTTGTGGGGAAGAAGGATGGATCGTTGCGACCTTGTATTGATTACACACTTGTATTGATGTTGTATTGAACAACATCACAGTAAAGAATACTTATCCTCTGCCGTTGATGTCTTCAGCCTTCGAGAGGTTGCAGGGAGCATCTATCTTCACGAAATTAGATTTACGGAATGCTTATCATTCGGTCCGCATCAGGGAGGGGGATGAGTGGAAAAACGCTTTTAACACTCCCAGGGGGCACTTTGAATACTTGGTTATGCCTTTCGGCCTTTCCAACTCCCCAGCGGTCTTCCAGGCACTTATCAATGACATATTGCGAAAGATGGTCGATTAGTTCATATATGTCTACCTGGATGACATCTTGATTTTTTCATCGTCTCTCCAGGAACACGTGCAGCACGTCCGACAAGTGCTTCAGAGGTTGCTAGAGAATGGGCTTTTTGTCAAGGCGGAGAAATGCGTTTTTCATGCACAGTGTGTTCCTTTTCTAGGATACATCATCTCGGTTGAAGGAATGCGCATGGATCCTGAGAAGGTTAAGGCTGTGGTGGATTGGCCAAGTCCAGATTCCCGTAAGTCCCTACTGAGGTTTCTGGGATTCGCCAATTTTTACCGGCGTTTTATTCGCAATTTCTGCCAACTAGCCGCACCTCTGACCGCCTTGACCTCCCCCAGAACGACGTTCAGGTGGTCAGACGCAGCCGAGGCTGCGTTTGCCAAACTAAAGGGTTGCTTCGTTTCAGCCTCCATCCTGATAACCCCTGATCCATCACATCAGTTTGTGGTGGAGGTCGATGTATCAGAGGTGGGGGTAGGTGCAGTGTTATCCCAGCGTTCTCCTTCAGACGACAAGTTAGATCCTTGTGCGTTTTTATCTCATCGTTTATCCCCTGCCGAGCGCAATTATGACATTGGCAGAGTTGTTGGCGGTCAAGTGGTGGGCTCTTTTTTTCGGTCGTTTTGATTTTACTCTCTCGTACCACCCGGGTTCCAAGAACATCAAACCTGACTCTTTATCGCGTATTTTTGACCGTTCCGAACGCCCGTCTACTCTAGAGTGCATTTTACCAGAGACCCTATTCATCTCTACACTCACATGGGAGATCAAATCACAGGTCAAGAAGGCCTTAGAATGGGTAACGCCTCCGACCCATTGTCCACCGAATCATTTATTTGTGCCTGAGGGTATACGGTCCAGTGTTCAGCAACACTGTTCCAATGTGGCTTGCCACCCTGAAGTCAATCGTACTAAGTTTTTAGTTAAGCAACGATTCTGGTGGCCTCTCATGGCTCGTGACGTTCACAGTTTTGTATTGGCTTGCTCAGTTTGCGCCACGGGTAAGACTTCCAATCGACCTCCAGATGGGTTACTTCAACCGCTGCCGGTGCCTTCGAGACCCTGGTCCCATATCCCTCTAGATTTCATCACCGCCCTTCCACCCTCCCAGGGTCACACGGTAGTTTTGACCGTGGTGGACCGATTCTCGAAGGCGGCCCATTTAATTCCCTTGCCCAAATTACCTTGAGCCAAGGAGCCAGCGTTGATTGTCGTTAACCACGTCTTTCGGCTACATGGCTTCCCGACAGACGTGGTTTCTGACAGAGGACCCCAATTTGTGTCCAAATTTTGGCGAGAGTTTTGTAAATTCCTGGGTGCGACTGTCAATCTGTCCTCTGGGTTCCATCCCCAGAGCAATGGTCAAACTGAGCGAGCCAACCAGGATTTGGAGAAAACGTTGCGATGTTTAGTGTCCAAGAATCCTTCCTCTTGGAGTCAGCAACTGTCTATGGTGGAGTACGCCCACAAGACGTTGCACGTTGCCAGAGTCATCCACGGGCCTATCACCGTTTGAGTGTAGTGTAGGATACCAGCCACGAGTTTTTCCTAGTCTGGAGTCCGAAGTCGCGGTCCCCTCCGCCTGGAGTCCTCACCGCACTCACCGGACCAGAGCCCGTGAGACTTTACTCCAAGTGGGGGCGCGCACCAAGGCCAAACCCGATCGCCACCGGCGTAGGCCTCCCGTATACGCCGTCGGTTCCAAAGTGTGGCTTTCTACCAAGGACATTCCTCTCCGCTCCGTTTCGAATAAGCTTGCACCTAAATTCATTGGCTCGTTCTCTGTCACTAAAATCATTAGTCCGGTGACAGTCCACCTCAATCTTCCGTCTTTCATATGTCCAAAATTAAGCCCGTTTTTTTTTGCTCGCATTAATCCGCCAGTTCCGGTCACACCCCCCCCCCCCCGCGACTCGTAGACGGGGAACCTACTTATTCGGTCAATCGTGTTAAGGACTCGAGACAGAGGGGACGCGGATTTCAGTACCTGGTGGACTGGGAAGGTTACGGTCCAGAGGAGAGAAGTTGGGTTCCTTCTTGTCTCGTGTTTCTGTCGTTGTGTGTGTGTGTGTGCTGATCATGTTGGCCTGCCGGCTCATCAGCGCTCATCATAAATCAACTCATTACTCCCGTCACCAGCTGCAGCTCATCTCATCATGTATATATACTCATCACTTTCTCATCTCCTTTGTCAGATCGTTGTTTTTGGTTTCCCGGTGTGTGTTCCAGTCAGCGTCTCGAGTCTTGTACATTCTCAGTTCCTGTTCATGTTCATGTTTCTGTGGATTTACTTTGGATTCATCTCACCACTGCACTCTCTTCACCGCACTGCTGCACTCTCTGCACTCTCTGCACCTAGTTCATCTGGCCATCGGGGTCCCTGCGCCCTCTTCTCTTAGACTTTGACTAATTACTTTGTCAAATTTACAATACCTTTACATTTACATTTATTCATTTAGCTGACGCTTTTATCCAAAGCGACATACAATTGCTATATATGTCACACACCTCTTGAGCAACTAGGGCTTAAGTGTCTTGCTCAGGGACACATTAGTGTCTCACAGTGGATTCAAACCCGGGTCTCTCACACCAAAGGCATATGTCTTGTCCATTGCGCCATCACCACCCCTACACCACCCCTACAATAAAGAGTTTTAATTGCATTTTGCTTCCTTCTATCAATCATGACAGTATTTGTTTTAGTTTTGAATTAGATAATTTAATAGTACACACTTAAATGATTATAAAGATATATTGCTCATGCCTGGGTGAATAGTATTCGTTGAGTTTTGTTTCACGAGTTCACACTTACAAATAAGTCAGATAGAATAAATGCGTATTTGGCGTGCTGTCCGAGGAGAGGGCTCCAGGCTAGGTATTCGGCCCGAACCCAGAGTACTCCCCCCCGTATTCCTGGCTGTGAAGAATAAGCCAAGACTGAGGAGTCGGGATGGTGGAGGGATGCTGAAAACTGTCAAGGAATGTTAGGTGAGTTGACAGAGTGAATACATATGCTTCCTCTCTGCTGATAGGGTAGACATGGTAATTGTTTGATGACAAGTTGATTGGAATAATTATTTGAACATGCTCCTCCCGAACTTTGTTTATAAAACAATATTTAAGTTTAGAGACATGCTCCAGAAAAAAGTTCACAGAGAGGCAGAAAGCACACCCTGTTTATTTTCTTTATTTTACAAACAATGTTTTTTTTTATTGTACGTGGACACATACAAAAGTAGATATTTTATAGTTTATTTTTTCATATTTCTTAAGTATGTATGACCATAAATGACAAAGTATTTTAAGTCTATTTTGCTGCTATGTGAAAAAAAATCCCAGAGGGTTAAGTACCTCTGAGGGTAAGTCACCTATAACCTCCGCTTCCCATTCAGGAACTAGACATGGAGTTTCCAGAGGCCTGGGCGCGGGTGAGTGTGCCGTGCAACACTTACCTGGTTTCACAGTTGGGCAGAGGGTGCATGAGAAGGCTTGGTTGCGTCCTCGAACTGCCCACTGCTGCCCGCTGGTGACGGAAGAGGTGGATGAGAGTGGTAAGGTATTAGGCCTTCCACTACCCTCCGAGCCCTCTTGGGACCCTGAGATAGAGGAAGTTACTCTTTAATCAAAAACTCTGGGGCCAGCGATGAAACAGAAGCAAAATGGAACACAGGATTTTGCACTCGGCCCTCCTTCACCGACTCCCGAAGAGCAATTCCCTCCATCTCCGGGTCGCCCGTCCTAGGGTCTCTTACCCTTGCGCTTCTCGGCGGTTTTGGCGAGGGGCTGGTCAAGCGGGACGCCATGTCTGCGGCCGGCTCTTCTGCGCTGCTTACGTGGAGGCTGCTGCTGCGGTGCAGGATCGGGGGCAGACGAGGGAGGGCGCACTCACCGACGAGCAGACTTAGGTGTTGCGGCCGGACCACCGGGGCAGGATGTGTGAGATAGCCTCAGTCTGCTTCTGGGCTGCTGAGAACTGGTTGGCAAATCTCTCAACCATGTCACCAAAGAGGGCGGTCTGGGAATTAAGAAACCTGATCTAGTCGGTTTCCCTCATGTCAGCCAGACACAGCCAGAGATGGCGCTCCTAATGTGGACATCGCACGACCCAGAGACAGCGCTGTAAACTTTGTCGCACGAAGCGCAAGGTCTATTGCGGTGCGAAGTTTGAATAGAACTTCTGAGTCGTGACCACCCTCGTGCAGGTCCTTCAGTGCCTTGGCCTGATGGACCTAGAACAACGCCATGGCGTTTATGGCAGAGGCGGCTTCCCCACAGGCCTGGTAAGCCTTGTCGGTTAAATCCGACGAGTGCTTACAGGCAACACAACATAATCGTCATCTCCAAAGAGGTCTGGCTCACCCTCTGATGCAGCGATCGATATCTGGTCGTCGGGGGGAACCCCGAAGGATACAGCTCGTACAATGCCTTAAAGGGTTAGTTCACCCAAAAATGAAAGACGAGAATACTTTGTGTGTGCGAAAACCCCCCCCCAAAAATTACGACTTTATTCAACTATTCATTTTCTTCTCTGTGGGACTGAGTGAGTTCACGTAGTGTAAAAGTGCAGCGCTTCTGTGTTGTACGTCAGAATGTAGGCTCACTATTGGCCGACGCTGGTCATGTGAGTGATGCGTGTGATGTACAAAACTGAAGCACTGCGCTGTTACACTATGTGAACGCACTCAGAGGCCCACAGAGAAGAAAATGAAGTTGAATAAAGTTTTTTTTTTTTTTTTTTTTCGCACAAAAAGTATTCTCGTTGTTTATTAAACTTATGGTTGAGCCACTGTAGACACTTGGACTATTTTAACAATGTTTTTACTAACTTTTCTGGGCCGGCAAGTTTCAATAACATAGAAGCCTATTGAGGAGTTCGACAGCTCTCAGATTTAATCAAAAGTATCTTAATTTGTGTTCCAAAGATGAACAAAATATGATTACTTACAGAATTTTCATTTTTGGGTTAACTAACCCTTTAAAACGTTCCAATGCATTCCTGAAGCAGCTTTACTGGCTGCGGAGCACACGAGGAGTGAGAGTTCCTAGGGGGTTGGTTCCCCGAAGGAAGTGCGCTAACTGAGATCCTCAAATCACCCCTGCTACTGCCTGAAGTAATCCTGTGGAAAGGATTAGATCGAGGCTGAGGCATGGGGACCCCACCTCTTTGGAGGTATTGGAGTCTCGACCGCAACTCCGCGATGGTCATCTTCCCGCAATGGGTGCATGGCTCATCCACGAACACAATCTCAGTGTGTTTAAAGCCCAGACACATGACACAGCGATCATGACCATCCCTCGGCGCCAGGTAACGACCGCATCCAGAAACACACAAGTTGAATGTCATCTTTAAAAAGACGCAAGCTCAAACCCATATAAGCTCTTTTAGAGCATTTTCTCTCTCTCACTACTGAAGCACGCAGGGGAACGGCTGCAGCAACACATATAAGGATTGTGAAGCCTATCGTCTGCTTTCACTCTTTGGAGGTCTTACCAGCTGTCAGAACAGCTTTTTAGCACTCTCACACAGCGCACTGACCAGTTGTGAAAACAGCCTGGCAAAAAAACCAAAGAGAAAATCCAGCCCCGCTGCTACACTTTCTCACCAACACTGACGAGGAGAGAGCTTCTGCAAAAAGAGCTGCTCGTTAAAGAACACCACTTGTAGAGAGCAGACAACATGAACCGCTCGGCCCCGAAGTGAAAAGCTAAAGAGGCGCGTGCACAGCACAGCTGATGCCAATATGGATTGGCTCCTTTTAGTTACACTCGAAGTAGATTGCCAATCTAGCGAGATTCCTATTCGTCGGTCACCAACGTCCCATCGAGAGTGACCGACTGAAAGGGAAACTCTAGTTCTGTGTGAAGACACTGCACTCATGAAGACACTGCACAAAAAAAGAAGTAGGCAAACCACTACAGCATAGTTGCTAGGCTTTACTTGTTCCATAGAAATAAAGTTTAGAAGAGTTTTGGTATTTTTTATGCATACACAGAGAGGAAATGCATCTTAGAACCTTTTTCCTTTCAGTTCCTTCCAGGAACTAACCCACATTTCTCACAATGCCACTGTAACAACATTTAGTTTTACATTAAATTAGCTCAAATTATATATAGGGAATTTTAATAATTAATCATGAATATGATTAATATATTGCATATTACAGTTAAATTATCGAAGTTGAAAATAGATTGATTGTACACACGAATGATCAATCACAACGAATTATAATTCCTCATTCATATGTCAATGGTCCATTTTCAGATCGATTATATGAGATAACCTTTAATGGAGTTAATTTAGCTATCGAACTGTTTGTCCAGCAAACGGCCGTAAGATTAACTTATCAACTTCTCAACAAAGTTATCCCTTCTTATAAACTCCAAGAAATATCAATTTTCTGGCCGTGAACATTAATTTTCCTGTGTTTATAAAATTAGACTAAGCAACGTAGTCAATAATGAAAGCTTTGTAGCTATGATCGAAATTTCATTGACTCTGTAAAATGAGCATTTTAGACAGAAGGCAATCAAGAATATAATGGTTTTAATAGTTGGACTAATAATACATCGAACTACAATTCACACAGAATATATGTATATACACCCGAAACAAACAAAACGAAAAACATTACAAACACGAATTAAAATAGGATGAGAGAGGAAGATAAAAATGAGAGGGAGAGAGAGTTGGGAAGAGAGAGAGAGAGAGAGAGAGAGATCCGTAGGATCACAGTTTGGCAAAATTCACCTGGACATTTAAACCTTTAAGAGACAACACGGAAAAACAGTCTTAATGCTCTAAAATCTTGGTAACTCAAATATACTTGCATATAGTTCTCAGGTGTCTGAGCCCTGCGGCGTGTGTGAGCGGCTGGTCTTTGTGTGTTCCGTTGGAGCGTCACGTGGTTTGCTGCGGTCTGGAGCGCGCAGTTTCAAAGAAGGCTTAAAGGTCTTTGACGTAAATTACCAAATAAATAATTCAGACTAAGTTCATTTCTGGTGAAATGAACAAAGGAAAAACAAACTTAAACAAAAGAAAAGAAGAGGAAAGATCCCCCAGGGCGGGGATCACGAGTATGATGGTTACATCGGATCGAAGGAGAGGGAAGAGTCCAGTCAAAAGTCGAAGTTCCCTCGAAGAAGGGAGTTCCCCCAAAGATGCAGTCCTTTCTCCCCCCTCCTTACTTCTCCAAAACTAAAACCAAAAACCAAAGATGAGGTGCTTGGTGGTCTTCTTAAAAGACACTTCTGTTTACGCCTCCTCTGGCGTGAATGCACCAATCAGCTGGGAGGAAAGTGTGCGGATAAGTGTTCCTTTGTTCCCTCGAGATCGACTTTGCATGTTTCATGACCGTGATGTAAAAATGAGTTCAATTTTACTCCAGAGATGATAAAACATAGTAACATACATTTTACGGTTTGCACCCATATATATATGGTTTGGTCAGATCAAGAGGATTCTAAAGGTGTGAAGAACGACATACAAACATTATAGGAAAACACAGTTACATTAAAAATGCATCTAAAGCACCTCTGTTCATTTAGAATTATAATACGATCACATCTAACCCCAATGGAACATGGGCAAACATAAAACATATCGAATATATCATAGTACAAGTCTCTCAATTGAGGAGATTGGAGAAAAAGTCATTGTGTGTGTGTGTGTGTGTACTGTGAACGTGGCTGGGTCATTCGTTGGTGAAGATGTGGTGAACTTTTGCTCACCCCCCTCCCGGGCAATGATATGTGTGTGCGTATTCTTTGAATTGATGAGTTTTAAGTCTGGTTACAATGACCAGTGTGGTTCATCACACAAGGTTGTCTGTGTTTGTGAGGTGTCCTGAAGAGGGGACACCACGGGATCTCCGGCCAGAGAGGCGCTCCTGTTGGGTCACATGTGGTAAGACAGAGGACCCTGTGATTACTTATCAGCGAAAAACGCCGCGGGGGCACTTCTGGCATCGGTCATTTAATTAAGTCCCATCACCATTTGCTTGTGTGTGAATCAGTAACTTAAAAAGTCTCATGACATCTCCATTCTTCAGATTGTGAAAGAAACAGGAGTGTTTACTTAATTGGAGACTTAGTTGATTAAAACCACATGATTGCGCTGATCATCTGATTATTGCTACATTCCCCCCTTGATGGTTCGGCAGGACCCGTGTGGGTGGGCCTCGTTGAACCATCACGACCGCATTGGTCAGGTGGCAGGTAAATCATGGAGGTTGGATGCTGCAGATGATGGTTAGGGCTGAGGGCTCAGCTCTATGAGGTTTTCCGCGTTCTCTAGCGGGGAGTCTTCTTTCCGAGGGCCCCTACGGAACCCTCCGGACATGGCTTGGGTGAGCCTGGCTGTTGAGGCTCTCATCTCGTTGAGTCGTCGGTACAGGACGTAGGCCAAACCCAGGGTTAGGGTGTGGCTGATGATTGTCGAAATGCAAAGTGCCGTGTCAGCGGCGGTCCATGCTTGAACAACAGGTGAAATGTTCAGGAGGGCGATCTGGACAATGCTTGGAGGGCTGTGTCAAGGGGAGCTATGTCGATGATCTGTGACCCCCCCCCCTTCCTCAATCCATTTTTCCAGTTCTGGATTTAGGGTGAAATTGTGGTTCTTGAAGAAGGATGGGATTTCCAGTTCGGATTGGTATTCTTCACTCGGAAGGTGGTACAGGGCTAGGTCGTCCAGGTGAAGGATGATGCAGTGAGTGCAGCTGTGCGCACAGGAGTGTTAGCGAGCCACCTGTCACCTACAATCTCTGCTTGGGTCTCGATGCCTTGAGTGCGAGGCTTTGCTTCGGCAGGGCAGCGGGTGTCGCTGATCTGCAGCCTGCAGATTCCGTCAGTGTTGTCTCTGAGGAAGGGTCTGTTAAGGCAGAGATAGTGAATGTCTTTGGTCAATGTGCACATGTGCAGGTTCGGGGCCAGGTACAGCTGTGTGTTGCTGTCGTGGTAGGCCACCACGTCTAGAGTGCGAATCTTGATGTGAGTGTCACTTTTCAAAAATCCGACCTTGACAATGTCTTTTACTTGGTAGAGTCGGCTTGACTCTATGATGGGTAGGTTCAGGAGAAAACCCACTTTCCTCTGCTCGGAGTCGACGCGGAGTGGGATGGCGCTACCCAGAGAGTAGGTAAGGTGTGCTTGTAGAGGGTCAGTTGGCGTGGTGATGACAGGAGCCAGCATGGTTTGCACCAGGCTTAAGGGTATCAGGTACGGTGGAATTCTACCCATGGCTAGGCTGTCAATGGAGGAGCTCACCTCCCGCAGCAGGTCTGTCATCCGGGCTGTGACCAGCTGAGTTTGAGCAAAGTCATTCTGGGAGACAGTAAATAGCTGTTTCATGGAGTTCACTGTCTGGTTCAGCAGAACGCTGTGAGTGTTGAGAATTACCACTGTTCCCTTAAATGTCTTGTGGGTGATTTGCAGGGAGGCACTCTGTGTCGTAAGTTGCTCTTTTAGCAGTGGGATCTCAGTTTGAATTTCAGTCACATGCCGTCTCACGGTGGCTAGGTTCACTGCATTGACACTGGATATGTCAACGTTAAACAGAGTTCCGACAGCAGCGGCGACTCTGAGCAAAGCTCCTAGGATCCGTTTGGCACGGCGGTTGTGTCCACTTAAGTCCGCTTGTGTGACAGTCATTTTATCAAGTTGGTTGAGCATGTGCTCAACATTGGCCTCAGCGTGAGCGAGGGAGTCCTCTGTCAATCGGGCACTGGCCCAGCTGAATTGGGCTACTGTGCTGGGGTAGGGTTTTAGGTACACGTTGCGGGGGTCCACTTGAACATACACTTTCTGGGTGTGTGTGCGGCAGTTGGTTATCAGGAATCCCATTTGTTCTTTTAGGACGATGCCTGATGCCGGACCCGGTGAGATGCTGTCCGTTTGCGGCTGCCCTCTGGTTGGCTGAAGGCTCAGAATGGCAAACCACGGCAGCATCCTGGTAAAGGCAAAAAGAAGAGAGAGAAAGGTAGGAAAAATTTCAGCGAGTGTCGTCCTTGGTTGGCTAGGACAGTCTTTTCGTTTCAAGGACGACGGTGTGTCACTTGCTTCGGTGTCTTGTAAGTGGTTCTGGTGCTGCAGTGTGCAGCACGTGATGCGTCATGGGCATACATTGGCATGACCCCCCTTCTGCATTGTGGCACCACAAGCCTTGGCGCTGTGATGGCATCAGGTGCATAACGTAGAATGTTGTCCTGTGCACGCATCATGTGTTTGGTGACCTGCAGTTGTCTGGGGCACCGGTTATCGGTGGTTGCAGACGGCGTGCTTGGGTGGTTGGAGGGGTCTGAGAGGTGGTTTCTCATATTGTCCATTGTTTTGTCATAGTCTTTGGTAAGCTGGAAGGTTAAGGTCAGGTGAAGCAGGGGCTCTGTGACATTTTGTCATACTTGTGGTGAGAGACGCATGCATGACCTTAAAAGTTCAGAACCACGGTTTAACTGGTTCGCTAGGTCTGTAGCATAAAGCTAGGTGTTTCACGTGTAGCTAGCTAGTGAAATGTGTCTTGTATCTTATCTTAGCTGTGGATCTTAGGAGGCTAAGATGTATGTGGTTCCGAGAGTATTTCCTGGAAGGGGCATAGCCAAGATGAAATAAATGACTTAAGATGGTTCTTATGACTAAATTATTTCTCTGGACTGAACTAGTGGTTCACTACGGCTTGACGAAGTGAATGATAGGGGGAAAAGGACAGCTTTCCTATTTGAATTGTGCTTATTATCAATCCTCTGGACCATAGTTGTGCCCTAGTAAATTGTTGAAATTACTTGTGTTGCAGGGTCACAAAATGAGTACACTGGTTGAAACTACGCCAAAATAACAAATAAGGGTGTCTCTGTTTCCTTTCTGGGCCCTATGGGGAATGGAACCACATTTGAACAAGAGAGGAAATGAAATTAAATCATATAGATGACTGAATAGCCAAGGGAATAGCTGACTGCTATTATTATCAAAGTCAAAGAAATGAAAGAGTTAACAAAGAACAAAAACAAAGTAAAATTAAAAGCAAAAGGGAATAAAATGATCAAAACAACGGGAATGATCTGAAGGCGAGAATAATCAGTGGCATTAGTGATGAAAATTCCTATTGCTATATGAATTCTTCTCTAGCTACACAGTTTACATGTAGTCAGACTTAAGTTTAATTAACAGGGCATCTGCAAAGTTAGCCTTCGACGGTTAGCAAGGACTATGCCTAAACTAGTGAAGGTGAACTTTAGCTAAGAAGAGTTGCAAACACGGAAAGTGAATTAGAAATCCTAACTGGTGTTAAGGAAAGTATTCTAGAATACTCTGCACTGTGAAAAAACAACAACGGTGATTAAGGGTTCAAGTAAATGATGATAACTTCTAACTGTGGAAGTTATTATTTAGCTTAGCCTACGCTGGATGGATGCTATGTTAGGTTAGCTTAGCCTAAGTTGGATGGATGCTAGGTTAGGCTAACTTAGCTTAAGGCTGGAAGGATGCTAGGTTAAGTTAGCTTAGCCTAAGGTAGATGGATACTAGGTTAGGGTAGCTTAGCCACCTAGGCTGGTTTGTTTACAAAGTGACGTCACAAGTTAGCACTTCCTGTGACAAGTTGTTGTCATGGGAACTAGAGTATGTCAGAACAATTCAACAGTCCCTGAAAAGTGTCTGCACCTTTTAACGGGTTAAAAGGGGGCGCCTATACTTTAAGTCTTTCGAGAACTTGATGTTACATTGAGTAAAATGCGACTGTTTTGGCATTTGCTAATTTTACTCATGTAACTCTTCTCTTTACTTTACACAACTTATTCTATTTGTTTACCGAGTAAGGAAATAGATTTGCTGTAAGTCAAAGGTTGTCTAAGCATCTATAGTTACGTTCCTCTCATGCATAAATGCTGACTTTTCAGCGAGTAAACAGTTTTGATCGCTAGGTAGCTCTCTGCTTGTAGATGCAGCTAAAATTTAGGTGAATTACATCAATCTAACAATAATTTGTAAGGCCTTTACATTGTAGAAAGGGGAGCATCACCCAGGTCTACATATATACAATTCTGTCCTGAGCTTTCTTTGTCAGACACAGGTTTAGTCATACTGCAATTTGGATTTCTTTTTGACCAAAGCAGAATAGATTTCGGTACAGATTAGAGGCTGCTGAAATGAGATTCCTTTGTCACACAGACTTACGCTTTACGGCTGAACTTACTGATATTAGTTGGAAATCGAAGACTCTTTCACTTAAAGTAGAGATGTCAATTCCAGCTATCGTTTTATCTGCATTTAGACAAGCCAGCGATCAAAAATGCTTATTGCACGTTGTGTTCTAGTTGGATCGCAAAGATCAAATGCACGCCTGTAGGTTAACAGTAGTTTAAGGCTGAGGTGGTTTTCCTACACTCTGGCGGTAAGGTGACGTATGCCCTATTTGGAGTTAGTGTTTCTTGTAACCCTTCATTGTCAGGAAACCTAGTGTTTAGCAGTGCCAATTCAACCAGCATCTAGAAACTGTTTGTTTCAAAAGAGTCGTGCATAGTCTGTTGGCCGTTGAGATTTACACGTCCATTTAAGATTCTTTTAACTCAGTAAAATTCTAATTTTACGAATGCAGAGTTTTGCAACTCTTTGAGCACACATTTTCATCTACTTTTAAAAGTTCTATGTCCTATGCTGATCAGGGACCCTTTTAGCAGAGTCTTGCACTGTGTTCTTGCAGTGTCTTTTGGTTTTGCAGTTCAAAATCAGTGGGGTTTTAGGACTTCTTTCAGAAGAGGCCTTCTGGATTAGGTCACGCATCGTTGAGTGGGCATTGCGTGGTCTTTGGCGAGCTGGAAGGTGCAGGGTAGCGGACTTGAACCTTGACTTGGTGCTGAGGCTGTGTCTTCATGGCTGGCTGCGGGAGTTCCTGTGAACTCTGTGACCTGACAGTCTGGCTCTGGTGGCCTGTGTGACTGGAGGGGGAGGGGTTCTTGAACTTGGGCCCAGACGATCAGGTGTTTATAAGTCTAATAAAAGCTCAGAGCAGTCTAGCAGGTCTTTGCCAATCAGAAAGGGGTACGTGTCCATTTGTGAGATGTACACCGGGTGGATCAGACTCATAGAACCAATTGTCAGGTGAATGGGAGCTACCTGTTCGATCCGGATGTCGTTCTGGCTGTACGACTGCACATTCAGCTCACACGATTGGGATGTAAGAGTTCGATCTTGTCTCATAGCTTTAGCTCTGAGTTTTCCTAAAAGTTCAGCTGATATCAAAGTAAAGTCTGCGCCGGTGTCTACCAGTGCTTCAAGTCTCACGTCGTTTTCCAAAGTGATGGCTAGGTAGGGTTTCCGGGCCACCCCCTTTTCGATCAGGTTCCCCAGGAGCTTTGGTGTCCGGGTTGGTGAGGTGATCGATGGGCGGTTAGGGCCGGTCTCGTGTTGTTCGCTGTGGAGGCAGGTAGACAAAGCAGCATTTCCTGGGTCTTTGTGATGTTGGACCCAGTCGTGGGAAACTGTGCTGTCATGCTTAGGCTATGCAGCTGTCAGCTGTGGTGGCTGGGTGATGCTGTCACTTTGTGGTGTGACAGTAAGCTCTGTGGTCTGATGCTGATGAGCAGTGTTCTGGGTGCCTGTTTCAGGCCTTACGCTTAGACGTAGGATGTCTGGGTCGTCCCTCTTGTGTCTCTTGTGAGATCTCATGTGAAGAAGCTCTTTCAGCACCTTCAGGATCTTTGCCGTCTCTGACGTGGCTGCACTGTCTTAATCTGATGTGTGCTCAGACTTGTGCTTACCAGTGGCATGTTGAGAGGGATACCGCTCCGGGCTGTCTGGGCTTGAGTCTCTTGGTGATGGGGGTTGGCTATTTCTGGGTCGCCGGCTGGCTTCCCAGAATCTTTCAGAGCGCTCGCTCTGGTGCCTTGGATGAGCACCGTCACGGCTGTGCTGCCTTCTGCTGGCCTGGAACAGTCTTGACTCTCTGTAAAAAGGGCTGTGGTGTTGTGGGGCGCCCTCTAGAGGCAGCTCTGAGTAGTGTTCAGAGACAGAGTAGATTGTGGTGTCTTTAAAAGTCTTTTCGTACACAGTCTTTTGCTTAATGTGAGCTTTGTGGGCCAAGTCTCGTAGCTGCTGGGTAGACATGCTACGGGGACAGGCCAGGATGCCTAAGTAATGACTCACTGTGGGATGCAGATTTCGAAGGAACAGAGTTCTGAAATTGACATCCTCTTCCATACCTGGCTGGTTCCGTGCTCCGAAGTAGGCTTGTCGGAGTCGGCTGTAGTGGGTCTGTGGGGTTTCAAGTCGGGCCTGCTTGAGGTCCATGGCGGTGAATAACCCTTGGTCTGATTCTGGATCAGAGAATTCACAGATCAAAGCTTGTTGCAGCTGCTGGTAGTCCGTTTTGATAGTCTCTGGTTGACGGTCCATGAAGCTGCGCACCTCACAACTGGAATTAATTCTTAGCAGGTACAATCTGTTCCATGCGGTCGCGTTGGTAACAGTATGTAAGTGAAAGTCAATGTCTTGCAGGTATGCGTGCACATTGTGGCCTCCTGCAGGGTTCGGAGTGAACGTTGGGATGTTTCTGGCCAGCTTGTCAAGTTCTTTGGGGGCCATGCCGTGGTTAGTGGCAGGGGTTCTTTGGAAAGGCTCTCCCCCCCTCGCTGCTGACGGGGGTTCTTGCGGGCTGGCTGGTGGTGTTTTGAACAGCGGGCTTTCGCCCTTCTTTTCAGCTCTGGGTTGTTGGCTGAAAGGTGCGGACCGGTTGGTCAGGAGAAACTTTGTGGTGTGTGTTTCCCCTTCCCGGTCACTCTGCAGTCTATATGAGTGTTTCAGCTCTCTGTGAACAATGTCAAGTTTGTCTTTGAGATAGTGTCTCTGCTGAACAAGCTCGTGGATTTTAGCTTGGGCCGCTTGCAAGTGTTTTTCGCAGGCCTTGGCTTTATTGTCTCTTTCTTTTAGTTCAGTCTCTGCTCTTGCAAGGAGAGCTTCACCTTCTCGCAGTTTCTTGTTGAGTTCCTCTCTGGTTCCTTTCTCTGACTGCTCTTTTCGGTCTGTGTGTATACGAAGATCAGACAGGGCAGTTTGAAGTCTTTCCACTTCCTTCTGTAGCTCGGGGTCGGTGTCATCCTTTTCCTTGGTTTCGAGGAGTAGTTGTTCTAGACGACTGTGGATCTGGGCCTCCTCCGCTTGCATCTTTAGCGTTGCTACTTCATGCTCCAGGGCGATGCGGCTCCTTTCGTGGAGGCGTGCTTGTGCAATGAGCTTGTGAGCGAGGTTTCCGACGTGTCGGGCCCAGTCTTTGTCGTTGTAGCTTTGACTCGGTTCGTGAGCCGTCAGCTTGTCCAAGTCGGCGTCCAGCTGCTTTTTGCTCGGGGGCTCTGAGTCACTGGCGACCTTGGGCAGGAAGGTAGTCGTCATGGCTTTCGGCCATGTCTCGAGGTTGTCCCAGTGGACTGCGGGGCTGGAAGATCGGAACATACTGGCTCACTGTGGGCGAGAGGAACACAGCACACACAAAGAGACCAATGCAAGTTCGTTTACAAGCTATAATACTAATACGGGCGATGCCGTCTACAAGAATTTCGGCTAACTGATGCAGGCAGTTAGAGTTATGTGGGGAAAATTTGCGTAGGTCAGCATGGGGCCTAAAAGATTTTGACAGGGCGGTAGCCTAGTGGGTCATCTGTTGATGCTAACGGCTTGGTTATCAACCTGTTATTTAGCTTTCCTTGGTGTCTCTCGTAGGTTCAGTCTCTAGGTGAACTGAAAGGAACAGATCACAACAGAACAGAAAAATAGCAAGATGGGAAAGATTGAAGTAAAATGAAACAATAAAAGTGAATAGGTCTGTAATGAAATGGAGTGAATAATAACACAGGAAGTGTTACAGGGGATAAGGAGGCCTGAGCCTGCTATGTGTGGCTTGGAGAAAAGGGGATGGGCCAAACACTTAAATGACCAGGGGAATATCTAATATTCTGTGGCCTATACTAAGTGGATGGGTTTTACCTTATGTTAGCTTGCCTGGGGTGATTTGAGGTCCTCTCTGGTCGGAGCCAGCGTCGCGGTCAATCTTTCCGTCGTCCCTAAACACTCGACCGCAGTGTCCCCGGGCCCTTCCGTTCATCTGTGCCATGGTGCGCCCTCTCAAACAACTTGACTTTAAACACAACCGGCAATACCAAGGTGTCAACTTGCCAGACGGCACAGCAAAGTGGATTTTCCCCAGAACCCTCAAAAAGAGTGGCCCCTCTTCGGGCCTTGGTTTGAGTAATTATTCCAAAATTGCCTTGTGTGTCGACTAGTGTGGTTGACTTCCCTTTGGAGTGCCAAATTGCTGAGTCTTATTGCGTGCCGCACCAATGGAAAGAAACAGAATAGGTCCGAGACTCACGCACGGCAGGCGTCGGTAACGCCGGTCAGATGACCCCGCTCGCTGGAAACCAACCAGGGATGACTGTCAAATCACCACAGCATAAGAGAGTGTTCTACCTATGAATACAAAACAGGATGAAGAACAAGTGAAACTTAAAGTGAATTAAGGCTTTCTTTGTCTAAACCAAATCGAGTACTTATGTAGAAAATAAAAAGCAAAGGCTTTACTAAATAATGGTAAAAACAAAAGGGAATTATGACAATGTTAATTATCAGAATCACCTAATCCCCAAAAAGAAGAGATATCAACAAGTAAAGCAGGATGTCACAGGAGGAGGCAAGCTGTAGTAGCGGGTTTGTGCCACAAGGGGGCGTACTTCCTCTCAGTGGTCAACCTGGTTGAAAAGGCAGCTTAATTTAAATTGCAATTCAAACTGGTTTAAACTCAATTTAAATAAGTGTATAAAGAGATGTTAAGTAACATCTAATCTAGTAAGGATACAGTTGTGATGAAGTATCAATACGAAGAATAAATAAAAAAAATAAAAAAAAATGAACTGAGAAAGTTAATTCAAATTTAAATTCGAAATTTGTTTGTTTCAACCCAAATTTGAATGAGTGTAAGAAAAGTAAAGATCAAAATTATATCTGATGATGATCACGATTACTGTAAGGTATCAGTGATAAATAAAAATAAAGCCAATGAAAAACTGGAAATATACCACTTCAAAACAGAATGAAAGGAGGAAAAAGTGATACACCGTCTTAGCAGGGGATGCCACAAGGGTGCGTGTCCCTCTAAGTGGGTATCAGTGACTGGAAGGGCAAACACGATATAAATTTAAATTCAAAATGGTTTAAAACCAAATTTAATTAAGCGTGTAAGGGAATTGAAAAATCAGGATAATATTTTATAATAATTAACGATAACAGCAAAGTATCATCAATAACTATAAAACAATCAAAAGAGAAAAGTAGAGATAGGCAATTCAAAACAGAATTTGAAAAGAGAGAAAAGGAGAGTTGAGTGAGCCGACTTAGAAGAAGGCCACTAGGTGGTGGACTTTTAGCAGTAAGAGAGCATTATCTGAAACGGCCCTCGCGTAATAGCACTCATGCATGCCGAAGTTAGAAGGCGGGGCGTAATTTGAGACTTCTAAACTCCCTCTAGTGTTTAGTCAGCGGAATTACAACCACTTTTTAATGTGATTCAAAAGCTAAGAGCTTTCAGCTCGCGTCACGCACTGATTTTCTGGAATAAATCACAAGTATACAATTAAGATCTCTGCGGATCTTTTGGTGCTATACTGCACAAGAGTATATGGCGGGATTTCTTCGCCGCACATACACAAATGTGGACAACAGGAATTTTCGTCTGTTGGTTCGAACTCCAATAAACATTTTTCACAATAGCACTTATGATTTAAATGTATTAGATCTTCAATTGGGTAGCTACGCCAATTTGTTGACCAGGAGTTTATCGTTTTTGTTGAATATCACTGGGTTAACCCCGAATTCAATAACGATATTTGCATGTAAGGCCTATGTTTAAAAGGAGTCTCGCTTAAAAACATATTTATTCAAACCGGTAATACGCACGTGAGAATTCTTCATTCACAGCGATTTAAAACAAATATTAGAAATGTATCAACTGCAGAGGTATTTATTCATCTCTTAACAGGACATTTGTAATATTAAAGTACTGCAGTCTTAGCATTTAACAGTGCTAACAATTGTCTAGGCATATTTTTAGCAACTTGTTAAAAATGTAACGTTACTGACTTCGGCTTTTTACCTCGGTCGGTTAGGAGTGAGTTCGCGTTGCGACTTATCTCACAATTTCATAATTTCATAGCGCGCACAAAGAAAAAAAAAATATATATATATTAATAACCATATACACAGATTGAAACTGGATTGCTCATAAAACAAAGTTTGAAATTGCCCGCATTCTCCACCAAACTGTAACAACATTTAGTTTTACATTAAATTAGCTCAAATTATATATAGGGAATTTTAATAATTAATCATGAATATGATTAATATATTGCATATTACAGTTAAATTATCGAAGTTGAAAATAGATTGATTGTACACACGAATGATCAATCACAACGAATTATAATTCCTCATTCATATGTCAATGGTCCATTTTCAGATCGATTATATGAGATAACCTTTAATGGAGTTAATTTAGCTATCGAACTGTTTGTCCAGCAAACGGCCGTAAGATTAACTTATCAACTTCTCAACAAAGTTATCCCTTCTTATAAACTCCAAGAAATATCAATTTTCTGGCCGTGAACATTAATTTTCCTGTGTTTATAAAATTAGACTAAGCAACGTAGTCAATAATGAAAGCTTTGTAGCTATGATCGAAATTTCATTGACTCTGTAAAATGAGCATTTTAGACAGAAGGCAATCAAGAATATAATGGTTTTAATAGTTGGACTAATAATACATCGAACTACAATTCACACAGAATATATGTATATACACCCGAAACAAACAAAACGAAAAACATTACAAACACGAATTAAAATAGGATGAGAGAGGAAGATAAAAATGAGAGGGAGAGAGAGTTGGGAAGAGAGAGAGAGAGAGAGAGAGAGATCCGTAGGATCACAGTTTGGCAAAATTCACCTGGACATTTAAACCTTTAAGAGACAACACGGAAAAACAGTCTTAATGCTCTAAAATCTTGGTAACTCAAATATACTTGCATATAGTTCTCAGGTGTCTGAGCCCTGCGGCGTGTGTGAGCGGCTGGTCTTTGTGTGTTCCGTTGGAGCGTCACGTGGTTTGCTGCGGTCTGGAGCGCGCAGTTTCAAAGAAGGCTTAAAGGTCTTTGACGTAAATTACCAAATAAATAATTCAGACTAAGTTCATTTCTGGTGAAATGAACAAAGGAAAAACAAACTTAAACAAAAGAAAAGAAGAGGAAAGATCCCCCAGGGCGGGGATCACGAGTATGATGGTTACATCGGATCGAAGGAGAGGGAAGAGTCCAGTCAAAAGTCGAAGTTCCCTCGAAGAAGGGAGTTCCCCCAAAGATGCAGTCCTTTCTCCCCCCTCCTTACTTCTCCAAAACTAAAACCAAAAACCAAAGATGAGGTGCTTGGTGGTCTTCTTAAAAGACACTTCTGTTTACGCCTCCTCTGGCATGAATGCACCAATCAGCTGGGAGGAAAGTGTGCGGATAAGTGTTCCTTTGTTCCCTCGAGATCGACTTTGCATGTTTCATGACCGTGATGTAAAAATGAGTTCAATTTTACTCCAGAGATGATAAAACATAGTAACATACATTTTACGGTTTGCACCCATATATATATGGTTTGGTCAGATCAAGAGGATTCTAAAGGTGTGAAGAACGACATACAAACATTATAGGAAAACACAGTTACATTAAAAATGCATCTAAAGCACCTCTGTTCATTTAGAATTATAATACGATCACATCTAACCCCAATGGAACATGGGCAAACATAAAACATATCGAATATATCATAGTACAAGTCTCTCAATTGAGGAGATTGGAGAAAAAGTCATTGTGTGTGTGTGTGTGTGTACTGTGAACGTGGCTGGGTCATTCGTTGGTGAAGATGTGGTGAACTTTTGCTCACCCCCCTCCCGGGCAATGATATGTGTGTGCGTATTCTTTGAATTGATGAGTTTTAAGTCTGGTTACAATGACCAGTGTGGTTCATCACACAAGGTTGTCTGTGTTTGTGAGGTGTCCTGAAGAGGGGACACCACGGGATCTCCGGCCAGAGAGGCGCTCCTGTTGGGTCACATGTGGTAAGACAGAGGACCCTGTGATTACTTATCAGCGAAAAACGCCGCGGGGGCACTTCTGGCATCGGTCATTTAATTAAGTCCCATCACCATTTGCTTGTGTGTGAATCAGTAACTTAAAAAGTCTCATGACATCTCCATTCTTCAGATTGTGAAAGAAACAGGAGTGTTTACTTAATTGGAGACTTAGTTGATTAAAACCACATGATTGCGCTGATCATCTGATTATTGCTACACCACTTTACAGTCGATAAGTGATACATCAATTTGTCTTAGAGAATTTGAGAGAATGAGTCCATATAAGTGGTGTGTGGTGGTCTTGTGAAATGAGGTCCTTATATTTTTGATAGTCTAATTTAAATTCCTGTTCCATTATATTGTTTACTCAGTTTCAACAAGCTACCAATACCATAATATTGATATATTTATTGATGAGAACATTAGTCACAAAGACTTATCAGGTTTTACCCTTTTTTTATTGCTTCCAAAATAATAGCTATTATACCGTACAAAATAATATTGTGTTACATTTTTGTACTGCTAATTATTTTCTAATTTCAGGCAAACACCCCTGGTTCATACATTATTTGTAATCCTTACTTGTTGCTTTTATCCTCCAGGACTGTTTTTTCCCCTTTGAGGTTAACTTTGCTGTTTGAAGCTGTTTGAACTGTTGTAGTTGTCATATTATTTCAAAGTCAATCAATTTATTTGTCATTTATAAAGATCACACCAGATAACCTGGGCACTAAAATTATTCAGGTAGATCCTTCAACAATAAAACAGCATAAAACAACAACAACAATATATATATATATATATATATATATATATATATATATATATATATACAGTATATATATATATATATATATATATATATATATATACAGTATATATATATATATATATATATATATATATATCAGTACAATGTACAAATAACATAAAACAATGACAGCAAAATTATACAAATACTAAATATACCCATGTATCAGAACAATGTGCTAACAACATAGAATAATGACAGCAATAACATAATTAAAAAGGCAACATACAGTATATACAGGTATAAACCAGTCAATCCATCCATCCATTTGCCAAAATTAAGTGTAGTGTCAGTTCTAGCAGGTCACGTTAGTCAAGCTCGCATCAGCTGACACTCAGCTGATCCACGTCTGCCTATAGGAATAGGACGCCTATCACTGTATATACTATCCTTCAGTATTATCAGCAGATATCGCGTTTTTCAGGAGCTAAAGACCCTCCTCCATCCCCAGCTCCTCCTCTCATGCAGTTAGTATGGCATTGTGATTCCCCTTGAATCAGAATAAATTCTCGAATTATGTTGTACTTTAAAATCTTGAATTGATGATATCTGCAATATATTCATGTTGCTTCTGTTCTGTTTACCCTAAGGGGGGTTATTGCTGCTCTCCCTGCTCTTATCCATGCTAGGCTGCATGGATGCGCAGGGAGTTCTTGCCCAGAACAGAACCATACCGCAAATCCTAAATGTATGCTAATTGCCAATCGTATTTTTGTCGATAGTGGTTCTGACAGAACTGCTTTTACTGTTCATCTTGAGGCTATATGCAGGGAAATCAGTCCTTCATGTCTTTGGAATGTGGGGGAAACAAATGGAAGATACTGCAGACACTGGGAGAACATGCTAACTTAATGTCAGCAGACTTCACAATGGTGTTGGTGTTATGGTTTGCCACACAGACATGTGTAAACAGCATTATACTGGGACCCTGGTGCAGAGGGTGAGAGTGGAGGATGTAAGGCTACCAATTGTCATTTCTAATTGTCATCCAATTGCATATACATGGTTGTCCAGCTAAAGGCCCTGTGGCTTTGCAACAAGCTTGGCTGGAATAATGGTGTTGAATGCTGAAGTGTAATCATCATTCTCACATTTTTTTTTCAGATGACTCAGGGAATTGTGTAATGTAAAAGCAATAGAGTCTTCTGTCTATTGGAGCAATATTCAAACTAAAAACAGGAGCCATGGAGGCAGATGGAGAAGTGCATGCATGTTTGACCAAACACTAAAAACACTTCATGATGATGGAAGTTGGTCGAACTTTAATCATCAAAAATGTCATAACCTGAGAGCAGTGAGTCGCTATACTGATTCCATGTGACAGCAAGAGTTAATTATAAAATGGCCCCTCTCGCCCCTTTACTGTTCTGTCAATGAATAGTTTTGTAAATTTGATGTGTGGAACAGCCGAATCAGGCACAGTATATTACAGTTCATAATGTCCTGTTGAAATCCTGGCATACAGTTCATCTAACTTGTTGTCTAATGGCTATATATTGGCCAGCAGAATACTGGGTAGAGGAGGATTTGAATCCCTACTCTATTTTCAAGCATAGAATACCAGCTATCTTACCTCTCTTCCTCCTTTTTCTTAAACAAGGGGGAGAGGAGGAGCAAAGCTATTGTATTGTAGTTGCCTTGTTGAAAAGTTTTAATCTTAATTCACAGATGATCATATGTCCAAAAGTGCTTGTTGGTCATACTGAAACAATAACCTCACAACAGGAGCAAGGACAGACAAACACAACAAAACAACAAGCGCAATAAACCAATCCATCTCCAAGCAACACAGAGTATTGGTGTTTCGTTACTTACTGAATCAGAGTTGGTGAATGATTCAGTTAAGTGAATGATTAAATGACTCGTACATAAAGACAAGGGCTGAATCCAAAATTGCATTCTTCCCTACTATATATATAAAATATAGTAAGTGAAAAACAGTAAGTGAAAAGAGAAGAATGTCTGAATTCACAGTATTCATAAACAGTAGCAAAAAGTACCTGGATTACTTAATACTTCTGTCAATATTCCGAAGTGTGCATTTAATGGACATCTTATGAGGCCACAGTAGTAGAGTTATGAATGGCAGTGAAGCGTCGCAACTGATGCTGGTAGGTCATAATAATGACAACATACCAATGCAGTACTAACGGATTATGCATTCTACATACTAATACTATTGTTAATGTATTTTTTTTACGTTGCAAAGTAAAAAAAAAAGAAAAAAAAAAGAAGTACCTACTCAGAGATTATGGAATGTCAGATGCTGAAAGTCGCTTATTTCTTTCTTACATTAACCCTCTGAGGACTAAGCTCTTTTTGGTCCGTTTTCTCTATTTTTACATTTGGGCTTATAAACTATATGTAATGGAGATGGAACACTATGTGTTTGGTATCTATGGATTCAGAAGACCCTAAGCTAACATAAGCACACATGTAATATGTTTATAAAGGAAGTATGAGTGAAAATGTATACTAAACTAGAGAATTTCAAAAACGGAAATTCGATTTTTGGCATTTATTTCTGAAAATCACACATCACTCAACAATAGTGAACAGTTTTTGAACAAAAAATATATTTGTCAAAGCCTTTGCTTGACAGACATGTGTAATTGTTAAATAAAATGTGTAAAGAACAATGAAAAATGTAACTTTATTTACAAATAGTCCCAGGCGTTTTTCATAGGAATGCTTAAAATTTTCTAAGCAATGCTTTCTCCTCGTCACTCTCCAGTAATTGTTCCAGAGCTTGTTCCACCGTAAATCGTTTACTGCTTGCCATCATAAAAGTGCTAAAACAATAAATAATGCTATAATTGTATGTGTATATATATATGTTCTGTCTCTCTCTCATATCTCTGTGCGCTCTCGCTCCGTAAAGCCTTGTTTATACTCGACGTGTCCGTTCGCTTTCTGTCGTCTCTGCCACTCAACGCTGTTTGCGTAATAGTATATAGTACCACCCCTTGCAAGGCTACAGAGTCCTCCGATTTGCTAGAATATGTCATGGTAACCTTCCTCTGATTGGTTAAGAAAAATATTCCTCCATCGGCAATTTTTCCATTGGTTGTTGCTCGTGAATCTGCCAAACAACATCGATTTCATTGGCCTTTGACGTAGTGGTATTGCGCAACAATGAAGTGTGTATACAAGCCGGGTAAGTTTGTTATCACTGTTTTAAGCGGAATCTGAGGAAGACGGCAAAAAGGACCACACCTCTCTATCATTAATAGTTTTTAAGATAATTACACATTTGTAAAAGTATGCCATTTTGGGCGGTACCGCCCAATCCGTCCCCAGAGGGTTAACCGGTATTTTTGCACGAACGGGTTGAGTGAATGATTCCATGACTCATTTGTTGCCTCCTTCTGGCATTACGGTGCAATCTGCAGGAAGAGTCACAGAAAAATCCCCAGGATAAAACAGGGTCCCTGGTAATAAGCTACCTGAAATGGTTGGAGTGCAGTGCTCTACTGTATGCATTTATTTTTATGAATAATTCTGTGCTATTATTGTACATAGATGTGTTATGTGGCAGACTGCTGGCACTGACACTTGTATTTGATTGAGCAAACTACATGACCAGCACCACAGTCTCCCTTCTTTCTCTGCTTAAAGGGTACCAGTTTATGACATGCCAAAATCATTTTCTGTGCATATCTCTCAGCAACGCAGTCTCATGAAAGTGCATATCAATACCACGAATGTTATTTCTCGTGCCATTTATACGGCAAAAATGTTTTTTGCGTGTACATGCTACCCACTGAAAACCCCTTGGGTAGGATTAGGGGGAGGGGGGATGGGGGTGCGTGTGTAGTACACGCCATAAAGTGCGTATCATATGCACGCGAAAACTGCGTATCATATACACGCAAAAATGATTTTTGGCATATAAATGGCGTGAGAAATAACATTCGTGGTATTGATACGCACTTTGATGAGATCGGGCTGCTCTCAGTGTTGTTATTGATGTCATGTCAATATAATGGGTGTTGGCTTGATTAGAGGAAAGGAGGATGTTGGTTTCTGTGGTTTCTCTGCTCAGTCCACTGCTCACCACTCCCTGTTGCACTGTCATATGTTATCTCTTTAACACGGCTCCATATATCTACAGCTGTGAGACCAAGAAGTCCATGAGGGGGATAGTTACAGAGAGAGAGAGAGATACAAACAAGACAACTGTAACAAAATCTGAGCTGACTTGCTATATAGTCTTTTAAGGCATCATCGGTGCACACTAAAAACAGAAGTTGAACTGGAAAAAAAATGGCGTAGACATTTTTTTTCTCACAAATTTCTTATAAATTTCACAAATTACAAAGAACCAACAAGTAACGTATTACATTAAAGTATTTTTTTTTAAGTGTGGGTAACGCTTTACAATAATGTTCCATTTCATGAGCTAACAATTTTAATAAATTAACAAGCTTTTAAAAAAAAGCTTGCTTAATTTGCTAAAAGCTTGTTTTCTCTATTTTTACATTTGGGCTTATAAACTATATGTAATGGAGATGGAACACTATGTGTTTGGTATCTATGGATTCAGAAGACCCTAAGCTAACATAAGCACACATGTAATATGTTTATAAAGGAAGTATGAGTGAAAATGTATACTAAACTAGAGAATTTCAAAAACGGAAATTCGATTTTTGGCATTTATTTCTGAAAATCACACATCACTCAACAATAGTGAACAGTTTTTGAACAAAAAATATATTTGTCAAAGCCTTTGCTTGACAGACATGTGTAATTGTTAAATAAAATGTGTAAAGAACAATGAAAAATGTAACTTTATTTACAAATAGTCCCAGGCGTTTTTCATAGGAATGCTTAAAATTTTCTAAGCAATGCTTTCTCCTCGTCACTCTCCAGTAATTGTTCCAGAGCTTGTTCCACCGTAAATCGTTTACTGCTTGCCATCATAAAAGTGCTAAAACAATAAATAATGCTATAATTGTATGTGTATATATATATGTTCTGTCTCTCTCTCATATCTCTGTGCGCTCTCGCTCCGTAAAGCCTTGTTTATACTCGACGTGTCCGTTCGCTTTCTGTCGTCTCTGACACTCAACGCTGTTTGCGTAATAGTATATAGTACCACCCCTTGCAAGGCTACAGAGTCCTCCGATTTGCTAGAATATGTCATGGTAACCTTCCTCTGATTGGTTAAGAAAAATATTCCTCCATCGGCAATTTTTCCATTGGTTGTTGCTCGTGAATCTGCCAAACAACATCGATTTCATTGGCCTTTGACGTAGTGGTATTGCGCAACAATGAAGTGTGTATACAAGCCGGGTAAGTTTGTTATCACTGTTTTAAGCGGAATCTGAGGAAGACGGCAAAAAGGACCACACCTCTCTATCATTAATAGTTTTTAAGATAATTACACATTTGTAAAAGTATGCCATTTTGGGCGGTACCGCCCAATCCGTCCCCAGAGGGTTAACCGGTATTTTTGCACGAACGGGTTGAGTGAATGATTCCATGACTCATTTGTTGCCTCCTTCTGGCATTACGGTGCAATCTGCAGGAAGAGTCACAGAAAAATCCCCAGGATAAAACAGGGTCCCTGGTAATAAGCTACCTGAAATGGTTGGAGTGCAGTGCTCTACTGTATGCATTTATTTTTATGAATAATTCTGTGTTATTATTGTACATAGATGTGTTATGTGGCAGACTGCTGGCATTGACACTTGTATTTGATTGAGCAAACTACATGACCAGCACCACAGTCTCCCTTCTTTCTCTGCTTAAAGGGTACCAGTTTATGACATGCCAAAATCATTTTCTGTGCATATCTCTCAGCAACGCAGTCTCATGAAAGTGCATATCAATACCACGAATGTTATTTCTCGTGCCATTTATACGGCAAAAATGTTTTTTGCGTGTACATGCTACCCACTGAAAACCCCTTGGGTAGGATTAGGGGGAGGGGGGATGGGGGTGCGTGTGTAGTACACGCCATAAAGTGCGTATCATATGCACGCGAAAACTGCGTATCATATACACGCAAAAATGATTTTTGGCATATAAATGGCGTGAGAAATAACATTTGTGGTATTGATACGCACTTTGATGAGATCGGGCTGCTCTCAGTGTTGTTATTGATGTCATGTCAATATAATGGGTGTTGGCTTGATTAGAGGAAAGGAGGATGTTGGTTTCTGTGGTTTCTCTGCTCAGTCCACTGCTCACCACTCCCTGTTGCACTGTCATATGTTATCTCTTTAACACGGCTCCATATATCTACAGCTGTGAGACCAAGAAGTCCATGAGGGGGATAGTTACAGAGAGAGAGAGAGATACAAACAAGACAACTGTAACAAAATCTGAGCTGACTTGCTATATAGTCTTTTAAGGCATCATCGGTGCACACTAAAAACAGAAGTTGAACTGGAAAAAAAATGGCGTAGACATTTTTTTTCTCACAAATTTCTTATAAATTTCACAAATTACAAAGAACCAACAAGTAACGTATTACATTAAAGTATTTTTTTTTTAAGTGTGGGTAACGCTTTACAATAATGTTCCATTTCATGAGCTAACAATTTTAATAAATTAACAAGCTTTTAAAAAAAAATCTTAGTTAATGTTAATTTCAACATTTACTAATACGTTATTGAAATGAAAAAAATTATGGACTACGGGGACTACTTGAGCTAACATGAACTAACAATGAACAGTTTTGTTATTATTATTTTATAACAAACAAAGATGAATAAAAAATGTAACAAATGTATTGCTCATTTAAGGTAATGTTAATTTATGTTAACTAATGGGACTTTTACTGTAAAATGTTACAAAAAGTTATTCCAAAAACATTATGCTGTTTTAAGACAAATCTTTTTCTGTCAAATTCAAAGCCAGAATTAAATTAATAATGAATTTAATTAATAAATCAATAAATCATTAATAAATCAATCAACCATTCAAACAATCCATCAATCCATTAATCAATCAATCCATCAATCAATCAATAGTAACAGGTTTCAAATATTTACTAAATAAAATAAATAATAAAAAAACACTTTAAGAAACATTTGATTATTTATATAATACAGGTAAATTCATGTAATAGGGGAGCACGCAAAACATGAGACAGCTAAATGTTATGTTTGCTAATTAAAATTAATTCTTAATTGTTTCCTACAGACATAATGACATTGTTCTCATGATTTTAATTATTAGATACAGCTGAAAAGGTCAAGACCATAAGATGCGGCCACCTTATACACGTTTTCGCACTCAAGGACATTGAATTTGTGCCTCTTATGGTCTAAAAAAGTGGGACTTTTCACATTTGTGGAAAGTGCGAGTAGTCTGTGTAGGCAGTAAACAGCAAGGCAGCTCACTGAGCTATACAGTTCAAGAGAACCCCATGAGGATGACTGCAACTTAGCATCTTAATAGTGTGATACTGAGAGCGAGAGAGGGAAAGATGTGCCTGGGCTGTATGATTAGGCAAGATAACATTTCCCTTCTGATCAGCATCAGAGCTGTAATCCCTGCTGAAACTCACTGTCTCATTACCAGAGCCTTCGAGCAAGATGTGCAATTAACATTCTTCACACATTACATCCCACATCTACTCATCAGCTCAGAGTTCAGGCCCAGTTAATGTAAATGTTAGCTCATCCTGATTGCTGACATATTTTGCTGTGTCAGTATAGCCGAGTGTTGTTCCAACTGTGAAGAGGTTGGTGAGTAATGTCTGAAACAGCTGTAGGAGACATGAATGTCTGTGTTGGGAATGCAATAGACCTATCCCAAAAAGAATGGAGTGAGAGGAATATTGTATTAACAGGGAGTGATAAAATGAGAGCGATTCAATTCTGTCTAGAGGCAGAGTAAAAACTAAATCAATAGCAGAGTTAGCTACTACAAAGCTCACTATATAAACCGAAAAGCTTAATAATTCAGGGTCATTTTACAGAGTGAGTGCCATTTCTTTCCCTAAAAACTAAAACTGAAAACTATAGCAAAACAAAACAGGGAGCAGAAACAGGCAGATATAAACAAACTAGACGAACTATGTTAAATTTTAATTTTAAATTTTAAATCGGGTTGAATGGTGGTCGTCTCGCACCCCCCTATCGCATGTGAGCGGAAAAAACACACTTGCAACTTTCAGCCGACGGGCCGCCGGCCGCAGCATCAGGAAGTGTCGCGTGATATCAGGCCTCGCGATGTAACGAATTGCTTTACTGCAAAAAAGATCTGATAAAATTAGCATCAAACAGAAATAATACATGAAGTATACATGTGGTGTTCAAGGTGCACACACAATACAGACTGCCGACAGTTCAACAGGGCGCGCACAGGTAAAAAAGTTGCATAGTTCTGCTTTGACTAATAATCAGATAGCTTATAACTAAAAATCAGATAACAAGAAGGGTGGGGTGTCCTGTGGCCAGACCCCAACAGACGGCGGGATCCATGAGCCCACGTATGCACAATTGCCATGATTTTCTGTATTTACAGTATAGTATTTTTTCTATTATCCTATATTTTTTTTTGCTTTATCTGAATTCATGTTACTGCAATGTACAGTGCTGCAATGTACAATATTGAGTAGGCTTATTTTTGGTTGTTTAAAATGTGCCTCCTGAAAATATGCCTTCTGAAAAAACAGTGGAAATCAAAGACTGCAGTGTTTTATATAAAGTAGACTTGTGTGATCCCCCTGATCTGAAAGTGTATGCATGATGCAAGTATGTGTCATTTTGTCATCAGAGTTATATTTTGACAAAGGAATGTTAGGTTTTGATAGTAGTTTCAATTTGACACAGATGTGAAATGGTATATTTCCCAATGTTGTGTCATGTTTACTTGTGTGTAGAGTTTTGGCACAATGAGTGAAGTTTTGCAAAATATGTTCAAGCAACGGGATAAACTGTAATAGTAGTTACTAGATTCTTAATATTGTGTTACTCATTTGTTCCTGTGTAGTTATTCATTAACGAAGGAACCGTATTCTAAAGTGTTACCGTATTAAGTAAACGCTATTATATTGGAGCTTTCTGCCTTTTCGCCTTTCTTCTTGTCTTCACCACACCCACTCCCACTCCCCTCCCTTCTTCTCACAGCCATCCACACCCATTTAAGTTGCATTTTTTTAAAAAGATTGTGAGCTAGACTTGAGCTGAAAGAGGGGGGTTTCATGAACCTTTAAAGATGTAATGAAGACCAACAGTCTGAGTAGGAAAGTTGAGGACCTCTTGACTGGCCTGTTCACCTTCTATCACAGGAGCCCACTGAACAGAGCCAAATTAAAGGAAAGTTTCTCAGTGCTAGGGATAAAACTCCTGATGCCCACCAGAACAGGAGGTACAAGGTGGGTCTCTGACCTATTGAGGGCCATGGACCATTTCCTAAGGGAGTGTAAGGGAATTGTCCAGTACATTGAGCAGGGAAGTAGTAGCTCATTGTATTTTTTGTCAAATCTTTGTCGACATTTTGATTTAACATGTCAAATGCAGTTCTTCCATTTCCAGTCCAATTCATTTTGTTCTTGTGTTCTAAAGATGCAATCACCAGACGATGAAGGGGTAAATGCTGCTCAACAGAGCAAGTCACGAGGGTTCTATAAGTTGGTGATAGATGGAGATGCACTTAAGTTCAGCAGCTTCCTGCATGATATGTTGACTCATCTTAGAAACCTGTCTGTGAAACTGCAGCAGTCATGTTTAACAGTGGCTGACGTCCACAGTTCCACCCAGGCTGTGACCCTCAAATACAAATACAGGTACATAGATTGATTACTGTTTATAGTTTAAAAGTGTTATTAATCTTTGCTTCAGCTTAAAAAGTTGTTTTCCCATTCCTTAGACCTAGTACAATTATACCTCCTAATATGTGACCTCCCTTGTCATGACTCTGTCTTGACGCACATGTATTAAATGCATTTATTCTGATGAAAATTCAAAATGCTCTTTACCCACAGCATGTATCCACTGAACCACTCATTGTGATTGTATTGTAATGATTAGGACTGTAAAGTCTTGATGTGCTAATTCTTTTGAAAAAAGTAAACTAAAACTTAATTTTTGACTAAAGACCTGGACCAATGCTGAGGAAGGTATTGGATTCCATCACTGCATCAACAGCAGACTGTGAGCGTGGGTTTAATGCAGTGACGTGCGGTAATGTCTTAAAGAGGCTAGGCACTGAGTTATGAAAGCCAGATTACCTGATTTATTGTTTAGGCTTATAATACGTAATAACATTAAATGTTACGCACAAGTGTGGCATATCAAGAAATGTTTGATATTGAAAAAAAAAATATTGTGCTGATTGTCAGTCAGCAAAAGTAAAATCACACACTGCTCAATTGAATATGAAGGCAAATGGCTTGTATTAATTCAACCACATTTATCAATTCAATATTAAGCCCAAAATAGTTTTTGACTCACCAATCGGTAGTTTATTTGTACATAAAATCCATCCGCCGTTCTTTCCTCGTGAAGACAACATATAGCCAATCTTTTCTTCCATACCAGTCTGTTTGAAACGATCAAACTATTTTTGGGCCCTTTTGTTGCACTAGTCCATCTAAGGCTGGCGTAGATCTCCCTCTTGCAATAACTCAGATTTTGAATTCAAATCCAGTTTGGAAAAATGTCTTAACTGTGATCACGGCCGGTGCTGTCATTTTGACTTTGAATTTGGCGGGGATTAGACATGTAGGCTAGCTGTGGTGTAATGGCGTTAGCTGCGCAAATGTCCAGAACTATCTCGATTTTAATTGGTCCATGTCTGATACGTAATAGAGATGATTACTGGCATAAAACATTTACGTCCAAAGGCACAGCAGATTTGTGCTTTTTTCCGTACATGTTGAAGAATACAGGATCGAAGTGCGCATGCGCAATATGGGTTGTTCGCTTGTCGTCTGCAATGAATGGACAATAAAAGCACTGCTTATTCTACCCTTTGTTTTTTATTTGATTATGCGTAACTGCTGCATTTGTCATCAAAACGTCTAAACAATTGGAATAACAAACATATTGCATATATAAATCACAAGAATAAACAGTAAAAATACAAATACAAGTTTATTATATTTAATTTATTTTTAATTAATTAATTTTGGCAGGGAAGGCAGTGCCTACTTTGTCTACCCAGACCGCACGTCACTGGTTTAATGTAATGAACATGGTGAAGTCTGATTGGCGGTCCAGTGTCAAGTGTGAGACACTGTCTGACCTGCTCTAATTTTCTAAGGCATATTTAAAAATCTATTACAAATGACTGCAAAAGCAGAGACAGAGAGATAATTTGAGATTTTATTGTGAAATTCAAGCAGAAGAGGTCTTGGAGGAATATTACAGCTGCAATCCATTTCTGATTATACCACTAAGAGGCTCATCTCCCACACAGTGCTGCATTGTGTATTCCATAGCATCCTCTATTTTGTTTGATAATAATGCAAACCAAAAAAATGTTCATTTCAGAATTCCCAACACGGAGAGATATGGTTGGCCCTGTAAGTCTAGAAATCTCATTACAGCTTGCTTCATATTTCTCTAGTTAAAGTGCACACTCATTTGCGAACTTCATGTCTCAAAGCCAGCCATCCTTTAAATTGGTTTTCGGATGCACATTTTTCAAACTTCATTTATGTTTGTGCTAGATTGAAGAGAGCCGTTTGAGGGGACGGAAGAAATGAGAGAGCAATAGTTTCAGGCTGCTGGACATAGTATCAGACAGAGCACTGCATGGCAGTCATTTCTTTATTCCACTATCTTTATCAGTCCTTCCATTGTTGGCTGACTTTCATTGCGATTTTTGATCCAGGCCAACTCAACACTCTCCTCCTCTGATTACACTAGAGAGAAAACTAGGTTTTGTGCATTGGTTGGACTGTGCGAGGAGAGCTCTGGATACACCATATCTTGTTGCAAAGTGTCTGGCACTGAAAACTGTTACCACCGGTTTTGGGGAAGCTACTTCGAAACTGTAGTTTTCCAAGTTAATTGTATCCCAAAGTAATTCAGACAACCTCTCTGAAAAGGTATAAATAGCTACACTACAAAGTAATGCCAAAAAATCAACCAAACCAAAAATAGTTTTTTCTGGAACAATTTAACCCAGCAAACACAGAACATTCCCCTAACATTCCCGAATGTTTCCCATGTGGTTCTTTTTTGGGAACCAAACAAGAACGTTCTAGGAACGTTCTCTGTAGGTTATTTTTAGGTTATAGCTAAGGAGAAAGTTACGGGAACATTCCCCTAACCTTAAGGGAACGTTCTAGAACGTTCTGGGAACCAAAAACTAACGTTCCCAGAACGTTTCCAGAACCTAAAATTATTAGCTGGATTGTTTTTTTAATTTTAAATTTAAGTTAAATTTTAGGGATAGCTCACCTGAAAATAAAACATATTTCATTTACTCACCCTAATGTTGTTCTAAACCTGTATGAGTTTCTTTCTTCTGCTGAACACAAACAAAGATATTTTGAAGAATGTTGGTAACCAGACAATCAATGGCACCTATTGACTTCCATAGTATTTTTTTTTTCTAGTATGGAAGTCAATAGGTGCCGTAAACTGTCTGGTTACCAACATCCTTCAAAATATCTTTCTTTTGGTTTCAAAAGAGAAAAGAATCTCATGCAAGTTTGGAACAATTTGAGGGTGAGTAAGTAATAACACAATTTTCTTTTTCTAATAAATCCAATTTAAACTGGCACAGAATAAATTATTCTATAAATAAAAAAAACAAAACAAATACTAGAACACACTCTTAATTGTATACCTTGTCCCAGTAACAGTAAAAATTAAATTTTCTTTTTCGTAAGTTTGTCTTTAATTTAAGTGTTACACTTTATTTTGTGTTGCACTTGTTACAGTGTAATCTAATAATCTTTTTCAAATACACAATTACCTGAAACACGGCATGCTGCGATCACTTAGAAAACATGCAAGAGCCAAATGAGGATTTAATATCACTGATGTAAACCCTTATTGAAGCAGCACATTTTTGATTTGTATTGAGCGGGGATTTGACCAATCACTAAATAACAAACTAGGGCTGAGCGATTAATCGCAATGAAACCGCACGCGATTTGGCAAAGGCTTCGATTATTTTATTCGTAGCTTGTCAGTGCCGTGCGGCTGATCGGTAGTAAATTCTGCTCCATCTGAACACCAGAGGGCGCTGTCACGTAGACACGCCAAAAATGCCATGTCCCAGAAGTACGATAACGCACATAATTCCTTTGCTGTGTTGGAAATCGCCACCTATACCCTCATTCACTATTCCTTACATTTCTCCCCTAATTTAATGAATGAAAATGAGTGAGTGAATTCGGACTCTGAGTGCGCGCTGCAGCTTTTGCATGTTTGTGCTGCTTAGTAATAATTTCAAACGCAGCAAACTGTATAATAGTATAACAGTAGTAATGAAAAGATTTATCTTGAACTCTGTCATGGAAACTAGCATACATAAACCATAGTTAAATAATCTAATAATCAATTAAAAAGGAATTTATACCTGTATGATAATGCTGTATGATAATAGTGCACTGAAAAGAAAAATAAGTAAAATTTACTTTTTTTTGGGGGGGGGGGGGTTGCACGTATATTTTTTAAGTAAATTTCACATAAACTCTACTTAACTAAGTTAAGTAAAATGAACAAAGAAAATAAGTAATTTTAACTTGGCCAGTAACAGGTTGAGTAATAGTTATTTAAGTTTCCTTTGCAATAGGCTACATATCACATGAACCATATAACATTGAATTAAAACACACTTTTTAAATGTATGTTTTACTCAGAAACAACTAAATAAACAATACATTATAAATTGTGTGAAACACCATATCTACATATTAGAATTGTCAAATATCCTGAGCACTAGGACCTCAACACTTGGTACAAATTACACAATGACGTAAACATTTGATGGATGGTTTTTGAGTATGAATGTGTAATTTTAAGTAGAAAATTAACTCCAAATGTCACAAAATGGCAAGTTACTATAACAACAAAAGCAATGAAAATACAGTGTAAATACAGCTGGAAAACAGCAAAATATCAACCTAATTAATTATTCAAAGCCCAGTGCATGATGGGAACACCAGTATCAGGAAAAATTTAGTAATTTTACTTAATTTTATAACATTGATATTTACGCTTTAATTTCTGCACACTTGAATTGAGTACTAATATAGAATTTACTTCGCTTTTTAATTCTTTGCCTGAACTATCTTTTTTATGTCGAAATTACATCGTTTTTTTCTGTAGTATTTACTTTACCACAAAATCATTTTTATCAGTGTATGCGATTTCGGACGCAGCCCAGCAAATCCCTATCGGGCATCATACTATAGCTGTAGCTGAATAAACAGAAGATTGAAAGGCTTTGATTGATTAAACAACTAATAAACAAACCAGACACGACTGCCTTATTATGTGTAAGAAGCCACATCATCTCACAGAAGGATGCTTGACTGTTGTTATGAAATGAGTTTGGAGTAAAAGCATGTTATTAAATGTTGTCTTTTGTTGGACAATAGGTTCATAAATGCTCCTCATGTTTGGAAAGATGTTTGACTCGTGATTCTTTTTCAAATTCCCGTTATAAGTGACTCAATCTCATAGTGCTTTCAGATGGAGAAGCATTTACAAAGCCGTACATGAATGACAAGCTGCGCATAAAAAAACATTCGCAGCCTTTGTGATTTCATAATCGCGATAAGCCAAATCGGTTTAAGAGCGATTTCGTGTAAATTACGATTAATCGCGCAGCCCTATATAAAACTGAAAAACTAAAATGGACTTTAATAAGCATTTTTTATTTTGCATGTATTTCATGGTTATTTCATGTTAACTAATATAGTTAAAGGTGATGTAAGATTTTTTATGGTAAAGTACCTTCTCTTAACCCAGTTTATTGACTACTGTTAGTATACCAGTCATGGGTTTATCTTTCCCACAAAGTGTAAACATTGCTCCTTGTGTAACCAGTGTTACACCATATAACATTAATACACTGAGAGCGGTCAGCTCAGATCCTTCAACCTCTTTCTAGCTCAACATATAGAGTGGTGCAGATGACATCAAAGACTAACCTGACACTGTTTCCCATGAGATTTTCCTAAATCGGGCTTTATAATGTTTTTTTTAATTTATTTATGAGGAACATAAGGTCTGTGGTAAACATAACATGACGATACTTCAACGTTTTGTTCTACAACGTAAATTACACACCTTAAATTAAATACCTGATGTATAAAGTCTAATGACAGTAACAACCATAAAACACAGTAAAGGCACCCAATAAATGCCTCTAGAGGATTGGGATAGGGGCCTACTTCTCAAACTGTTTATCAAATATCAGTACTCGCACTGTCCCACAAATCATTGTTTTCCGTTTCGCTGCTATTGCCTCTGTGGCTTGACAGTGAAATCTAATAGGAGCAATAATGGCTTTTGGGCCAAACATTTGGGCATCCACCGTGAAAAGTCAGGTCTTTTGGAGTTAGGCCATATCAGATTGTCATGAGGACTGAGCTTTGCTCAGGTGTCACTAAAGTGTTTATACAGTCTCTATAGCCAGCACTCCACTACACCACAAACAGAAAAGAGGTTTTAGAAGTCCAGTGTTCAGTCAAACCATAGTGAATAGCAGTGCGTTTCTAATGTTCCCCTCAAAATGAGGCTCACAAAGGAGACATAAAAGTTTTACAGAAATAATGTGCCAGAAAACATCCAACTCAATGATAAGTCAACAACAAATGTTCAATTACAGACATGCAGATATGCTTTCACACAGTAAAGATGGGTGAAGCACAAATGGCTTCAATAAATATGCTGACTGGCAGTTTTGGCAGCTTTCAAAACTGTGGTCTCATAGCTGTGGTATGAATAGCTAAATTGTGGATAATCTTTGAAGGATGTGTGTTATACAAGCTGGTCTTATTAAAATGTTTCCCTATAAACTCAAAATGAAAGACAAACCTCTCTGGGAAACGGCACAACTGTCGATTGAAACTTACTTACTAGGAATCTAATACTTATCTAATTATAATAAAAGTGGTATATTCTCATAGTCAAAGGTGGTTTGAAGCTAATGGTTCAGAAAAAAAGTAAGCACATAAAATATCATATTGGTTGCTATTAAACAGTGAAAGTAAGTCAAGTTCCGGGATAATCATCTTATGTTGATCCTGAAAGAACATTTCTGTCAAATATAGTTGTAATCCTGTCCCCATTTCTAACCATAAAGTACCCTGGAATGATATGCTGTGTCATTCACTTTTTTAAAATTACACTAAAATGAAATATGAATGAAGTGGCACAAAAAAGTAAAAAAAATAAATAAAGAAAAACTCTGCATGACAGCTCAGAAATCACGGTTCCCTTTCGAGGGAACTCGCACTGCGTCGTTGAAACGACTCTTTGGGGACGCTCCCTTAGCATGCGTCTCTGAAGTATGAATGAAACTATTCCAATCCTGATTGGTGTTGCGTCATGACGTAACGTGACGGCATAACCGGATGTATAAAAGCCACGCCGGCACACACACACATTAGCTTTCGCTCTTCAGCAAGCGCTCTATGTTGAAAACTGTCAGTCTTATTTGGTGTTGTCTGTCTGTTTTTTCGATGGCGAGTGAACAATTTACTAGATGTGTGCACCCCTGCCCAAGATTTGTTACGGGTGGGGACACACATCAGTTATGTGTGAATTGTTTGGGAGTGCAGCACGCACAGGCAGCTCTCGAGGGAGCTGCTTGTGAGCATTGTGAAGCACTCCCTATAAGAGTGCTGCGCTCCCGCTTGGCTGTCTTTAAAGATGACGGCCAAGCTCGCGATCCCTATGGTTCGGGTCCTGCGTCCGTTGAGGCGGCACGGAGGCTTAGAACATGGGGATCGCAGAAGGATCTCGCAGATGAGAACGAGACTGCTGAGGCACTTTCTCATTCGTCATCTGCAGATTCTATAACGCTCGCTCACGGTGCAGAAGCCCGCGTTGCGGCTTCTTCTGCCGTGACGAGTGCCCGGTGCTCGAACTATCCGGATCTGAGGATGTGGATGTGCTCAGCATCGGGAGCGAGTAACATGAGTCACACTCGCCGGCTCATGTTCCCGCTTATGAGGAGTTGATTGAGGTTGTGGCGCGTGCTGTGGCCAGACTTAACATCAGCTGGCCTCAAGATAAGCAGGATGATCGTCGTCAAGAGTAAATTAGACGAGAGATTCCTGCAGCACCGCGCACAGCCTCAGCGCCGGGGTTTACCTTTTTTCCCAGATCTGCATAAAGAATTATCTAGATCCTGGGAAAAGCCCCACTCTTCTCGCATCTCATCACCTACATTATGTAATTACAGTAATGTGATGGGTGCGAGAGAGGCGGGCTATGGCAAGATGCCGCGGGTGGAGGAAGCCTTAGCCAGCTACCTTTCTCCTGAAGCGGCATCTTTGCTAAAAACCCCGGCGCTGCCCAGCAAACCATGCAGAGACACTTCTGCATTGGTGGGTCGGGCTTATATGGCGGCTGGTCGGGCTGGTGCATGCCTGCACTCAATGGCGATCTTGCAGGCGTACCAGGCCGACCTCCTAAAAGACTTAGACGAGGGCGAGGGACCGACTCCCGCTGATATTGCAGAGTTGAGGAGAGCCACAGATTTGTCTCTCCGGGCCAGTAAGGAGACGGCACGTGCTATTGGCCGCTCCATGTCAGCTATGGTGGCCACGGAGAGGCATCTGTGGCTAAATCTGTCTGGGATGAAGGATAGGGACAGATCTTTTTTGTTGGATGCTCTGCTATCGCCTTCTGGCCTGTTCGGCGACGCAGTGACTTCTGTCGTCGACAGGTTTCAGGAGGCGAAAAAACAATCAGTGGCATTCCAGCAATACCTTCCTCGCCGATCTAAGTCTGGGTCTAGGAGGGCTGGTCCAAGTGGCCAGCCTTAGCCGTCAACCAGCTCCTCCCATCACCAAGAGCAAAAGGAGAGTGGTTCCTCTCGAGCCCCTCCTGCGGGAGCTCGGCAACAGAGCAAACGCTCCCACTTTAAACCTTCTGGCCAGAGTGGCGACCTGAGGGCCGTCATTCAGGCTAGGAGAACTTCGGGAAAGAGGTCCTAGCCAGACTGGTAGAACCTATAAGAGCTGTCCCCCCCATTGTGAAGCAACCGAGGTTGTTTTCACAGCGGAGCCCTCTGAAAAAAGATGTTGTCCCGCCGTCTCTGACGCTTCGGGCCGCATCAACTTCCAGCGAACGCACACCGTGGCGTTCGCCCCAAAAGCTTGCAAAGGAGCACCGACTATGGTCACAAAATCGTTCTCGTCTGCTTCCTGCCAGTTCTCTGTTTCAGGAGGTCGAGAACAGTGCTCGAAAGACACCCGAGGCCAGTCTCGAGAGGCTGGTTCCCTTATTGGATTTTGTGGAGGAGTGGCAACTTCTGCCAAATATATCTATGTGGGTCCTGAATATAATAAAAAATGGGTACAGACTGCAGTTCGGTCACCAACCTCCCAGGTTTGCAGGGGTGGTGCCAACTACAATGGTTCCAGAACAGGCTCGGGTTATGGAACAAGAAGTACAGGCTCTACTGGTCAAAGGGGCCATAGAAATTGTTCCCCTACCAGACAGAGAGTCCGGGTTTTACAGCCGATAATTTATAGTTCCAAAGAAGGATGGCGGGCTAAGGCCAATTTTGGATTTAAGGCAGCTGAATCGGTCTCTGAGGAGATTCAGGTTCAAGATGCTCACGATTCCCATCATCGTGAATCAAATCAGGTCCGAGGACTGGTTTGTCAAAATAGATCTAAAAGACGCCTATTTTCATGTCTCCATCCTTCCATGTCACAGGAGGTTCCTGAGGTTCGCTTTCGGGGGCGAAGCTTACCAATATCGGGTTCTTCCGTTCGGCCTAGCACTCTCTCCCTGCACGTTCACCAAGTGTATGGATGCAGCACTAGCTCCATTGAGACTTCAGGGCATCCACATACTGAATTATATCGACGACTGGATCATTTTGGCCCAGTCTCGAGTTATGGCAGTTCGGCATCGAGATGTTGTCCTTGGCCACATTCAGAACTTGGGGTTGAGACTCAACACAAAGAAGAGTGTGTTGGAACCGGCTGAGAGCACAACGTTTTTGGGCGTAGTGTGGGATTCGGTCACGATGCGGGCACAAAAGTCTCCCGCACGTATCGAGTCCATTCTGGCGATGGTGTCCGGGGTAAAGCTAGGCAGGGCCATCACTGTAAAGCAATTTCAAAGAATGCTGGGCCTCATGGCAGCGGCATTCAACATTATTCCTTTGGGCCTTCTACACATGAGGCCCCTTCAGTGGTGGTTGAAAGCCAAGGGGTTTTCCCCCAAGGGGAATCCGTTCCGTATGATCAGAGTAACTCACAGATGCCTTCGTTCTCTAGTAATATGGAAGAAACCTTGGTTCCTGTCCCATGGGCCAGTGTTAAGAGCATCATGTCGACGGAAGTCCGTTTCGACAGATGCCTCCCTCACTGGCTGGGGAGCGGTCATGGACGGCCGCTTTGCCAGGGGTCTGTGGCAGGACCATCATCATTCCTGGCATATAAATTGCCTGGAGATGTTGGCTGTGTTCAGGGCTTTGAGGAGCTTCCTCCCAGACGTCAAGGGTTACCATGTCCTGATACGATCGGACAATACATCAGTGGTAGCTTATCTAAACCGACAAGGGGGACTCAGATTGCGCCCTCTATCCAGATTGGCGCATCGGATTATTCTTTGGTCCCAAGGGAAACTATTGTCTATCAGAGCAATGTACGTTCCAGGGGTTCAGAATCGGGGAGCAGACATCCTGTCGAGGCAGGGGCTGAGGCCCGGGGAATGGAGACTCCATCCGGAGGTGGTGGAGTTGATATGGGAGAGGTTTGGATCAATGGAAGTGGATCTGTTTGCGTCTCGAGAGACGTCCCACTGTCCACTTTGGTTCTCCCTCACACATCCAGCCCCACTGGGGTTGGATGCCATGGTACAGGCCTGGCCGAGGCTTCACCTGTATGCTTTACCCCCGATCGCTCTGCTTCCGGGAGTCCTGGAGAGGGTCCGTCAGGAGGGCATCAGTCTTCTTCTGGTTGCCCCAATGTGGCCAGCCCGAGTATGGTTTTCAGACATAATTTCACTCCTGATAGCTCCGCCGTGGCAGATTCCTCTGAGGAGGGGGCTGTTGTCTCAGGCGGAGGGCACAATATTCCATCCTCGCCCAGAGCTGTGGAAACTGTGGGTCTGGCCCCTGAGGGGGTTCAGTACCTAAATGCTGGTCTACCAGCCGGGGTGGTTGAAACCATACTTAGCTCTAGGGCTCCTTCTACTAGTAGATTGTATGGCCTCAAGTGGAATGTATTTTCCACTTGGTGTAGAGAAGAGGAGTTCGATCCAGTTAACTGCCCGGTGGCTTCAGTTCTGGAGTTTCTTCAAGATCGTTTCTCTGCTGGTCTCTCCCCTTCCACACTTAAGGTGTACATTGCTGCCATTTCAAGGCAAGACAAGGCAAGGCAAGGCAAGGCAAGTTTATTTATACAGCACATTTCATACACAATGGTAATTCAAAGAGCTTTACATAGAAGAAATTAAAATAAAAGAAATCAGAAAAATTAAAACAGTTTAGAATAAAAGATAAAATACAGAAATAATCAAATAAAATCAGAATAATTAAAACATTAAATAAAATACAGTACAAACAGTCGGACGAGCAGTGGCACAGTGCTCATTCAGTAAATGCATAGGTAAACAGATGTGTTTTGAGTCTGGATTTGAATGTGACTACTGTAGGAGCACATCTGATCTCTTCTGGAAGCTGGTTCCAGCTAAGGCTGGCATAGTAGCTAAAAGCACACTCACCATGCTTAGAGTGAACCCTTGGTATTTCTAGCTGATGTGATCCTAGTGATCTGAGTGATCTGTTGGATTTATGTTCAGTGAGCATATCTGCAATGTATTGAGGTCCTAGGCCATTGAATGATTTATATACCAGTAATAAAACTTTAAAATCAATTCTATATGTAACTGGCAGCCAGTGTAAAGACCTAAGGACTGGTGTGATGTGTTCATATTTTCTGGTTCTGCTCAGAATCCTGGCAGCAGCGTTCTGTATGAGCTGCAACTGTCTAATGGTCTTTTTAGGAAGGCCAGTGAGGAGTCCATTACAATAATCCACCCTGCTGGTGATGAAAGCATGCACAAGTTTCTCTAAGTCTTGACTGGAAACAAAGCATCTAATTCTTGCAATATTTTTCAGATGATAGTATGCTGATTTAGTTATTGCTTTGACATGACTACTGAAACTAAGGTCTGACTCTAGAGACACACCCAGATTCCTGACTTGATTTTTAGTTGTTTAACCCCTAGACTGAAGGTAACCGTTCACCTTGAGAACTTCATCTTTGTTTCCAAACGCAATGACTTCAGTTTTGTCTTTGTTTAACTGAAGAAAGTTTTGGCACATCCAATTGTTTACTTCATCAATGCATTGGCAAGATTTGGCTCTTTCTCATTATTTGGCTCATTGGGAGCATGTACAGGTTGAATAGGAGTGGCGCAAGAATTGAGCCTTGAGGGACTCCGCATGTCATAGATGTCCACTCAGACTTATGCTCTCCTATAGTCACATAATAACCTCTCCTTTCTAAGTATGACCTGAACCATTTTAGGACTATCCCAGAAAGCCCGACCCAGTTTTCCAGCCTGTCCAGAAGTATGTTGTGATCGACAGTGTCAAATGCAGCACTGAGGTCGAGTAGTACTAGAACTGATAATTTGCTTGTGTCAGTATTTAAGCGATTATCGTTTATTATCTTTATGAGCGCTGTCTCTGTGCTGTGATGCGGTCGGAAACCAGATTGAAAGTAGTCAAAGTATCCATTCGAGCTTAAGAATTTGTTCAGCTGATTGAAGACAACTTTTTCAATGATCTTGCCTATGAAAGGAAGATTTGAGATCGGTCTATAGTTGTTTAATATGGTCTTATCCAGATTGCTCTTTTTCAGGAGGGGCTTGACAATTGCAGTTTTCAGGGAGTTCGGAAAACTCCCAGAGTGAAGTGAGGCATTTACCACTTCTAGGAGATCTACTTTTAAGGTGTGTAACACAGTTTTGAAGATGTGGGAAGTGCGTCAAGGGCGCAGGTTGATGTTTTAAGGTGCTGTACGATTTCTTCCAAAATGTTGCCATCAATTTCTTTGAAATCAGACATAGTGACTACTTTCTCAGGCTGTTGTCTGATCTGTCTGACCCCAGTGCGGCTCAAGGATGTGCTGATCACCTTTCTGATATTATTGATTTTCTCAGAGAAGAAAGAAGCAAACTCACTGCACTTGCTCTCTGAGAGCATTTCACTGGGAATCTGGCTTGGGGGGTTTGTCAGTCTCTCTACGGTAGCAAAAAGAGTGCGTGTGTTGTTTATTTTGCTGTTTATAATATTTGAGAAGAAAGTCTGTCTAGCTTTGCCTAGTTCCTTATTGAAAGCATGGATGCTATCTTTGTAGATGTTATAATGGACTACAAGTTTTGTCTTCCGCCACATGCGCTCTGCTTTTCTGCATTGTCTTTTCATATTTTGCACTGCTGTTGAGTTTCTCCAAGGTGCTTTCTGTCTGCCATTCTTCTTCCTGACTTTCACAGGAGCAATATCATCAATTACACTCTTAACTTTTGAGCTAAAAGAACCAAGGAGAAAATCAACAGAGTCAGCAGATATGCTTGGTGTTAAAGATATAGCCTTCATAAATAGTACACTGTTCTCACTGTTCTTCAAGTGTTCTCATTTAAGCATCTCTTCTTGACGGACACAGATCTAGCTTCAATGGCAGGAGAGATCAATATATCAAAGAAAATACAAAAATGATCAGACAGTGCTACGTCCTTAATAACAATCGATGAAATGTTTAGACCCTTACTGATAAGTAAATCTAGAGTGTGTCCACGATTATGTGTGGGTCCATGTACATGCTGAGTCAGATCAAAAGTTTTTAAAACAGTTTTGATTTCTTTTGCCATATTGGTTTCTGCATTATCTATGTGAATGTTAAAATCTCCAGCAATAGCAAAACGGTCAAACTCTGAGGAAATTGTTGATAACAGTTCTGTAAAGTCTTCAGCAAAGGCTGGAGAGTATTTAGGAGGCCTGTAAACAATGATAAGTAAAATGCGTGGAGCACCTTTTAACACAATACCCAGATATTCGAAAGACGGGTAATTCCCAAATGATATTTGCCTACATTGATAGACAGCTTTAAAAAGAGCAGCTAAACCTCCACCTCTTCTTACAGCTCTGCAGACACTCATAAAAGTAAAGTTAGGAGGGGATGTTTCATTGAGGACTGTTGCACTGCAGCTGTCTTCTAGCCAAGTTTCATTTAGCAACATAAAATCCAGGTTGTATGTGCTTATTAAGTCGTTGACTAGAAGTGATTTATTTTTTAAGTGAGCGGATGTTTAAAAGTGCTAACTTAACAGTCTAACTTTTTGTCCCCACAGCAATCTTAGTTTGGCGTGTAATAGGCACCAGATTACATGGGTTTGCGGTACGGCTTTTGAAGGCCTTAGACTTTCTATCATGTAATCGAACAGCAATAGAGAAAGATAAAGATACAGGCACACTGGGTTCCCGCTTGTTCTGTAAACATTTGAGAAAGTTATTGTTATCATAGCGGGGACCCGACACATATCACTGAGAGCTGGTATCAGTTGTTTTTGGTTCACCTCGAGCCGATGGAGGAGGGTGTGTGCCCTGGCGCTGTGGCAGAGGCCGAAGAGCTCTCACAGGAGGAGGGGGAGGGCGAGCTGGGCCTGCAGGCTTTGGTGGTTGTGGGGCCTGCTGTTTTTTGGTTGGTATCTGGGGGCTTGCAGCAAAAGAGTGGGATAGTCTAGTTCCAGCATACACCAGTTGTTCCCTTTTCTCTGAGAAGCACAGAAGTGGAGATGCTGGAGAGATGGAGAAACTGTCTGGTGAGAGGGGCTGTTGCTCTGGTGTTATTGGAGGCTGTAATATGCTGTCCTGGATTCCCTCGCTGTTTTCCAGAAAGTCTTCCTTGGGTGATGAATCTGGGAGCAGTGCTAGTATGTCACAGTCTGTCTATGGTGAGCTCTGTGCACAGGGCTCAGCTGAGATTGTGTCCGTGAGCAGAGGTTGTTGTGGCTGAGTGGTGTTATCATTGTCCTTGTGTGATGTTTCAACCGCATGCCCATTCAGGTGCTGAAGTGAAATCCTGTGGTCATTCATACTGCATCCAGGTGTGTGTGTGTGCCATTCAGGTTGGGTGGATTGGCACACATTGCAGAAGGATGACGGAGGGAGAAGTATATATTGTCTTTTAGCACTCTTGAACTCCCTCAAGTTTGTTTGGGTGGTGGCTATCCTGTTGAAACAGTTGCCTCTGACTCCAGAAAAGATTGAAGTTGTCAATGAAGTTCATTCCTTTTACATGGCAGGTTTTTTGCAGCCATGTATTAAGCCCAAGCAACCGTGCAAACCTGTTTGTTCCTCTTGCTGGGAGTGGTCCACTGATAAATGTTTGAACTTTCAGTCTTTTAAGTGTTTCAAAACGTTCATTGAAATCCTTCTTAAGGAGTTCCGACTGCTCTTTATGAATATCATTCTTCCCCACATGAATGATGAGTCGATTTGCAGTCTTATGTTTCATCAGAATGTCCTGAAGTTCTCTGTTTACATCAGAAGTTGTTGCTTGTGGAAGGCAGCATGTTGTTGTATCCTTGCTACTAATGTTTCTGATTATGGAGTCGCCCACTATCATAGTCCTGGGTCCGGCTGCGCTCTGAGCTGAGTGCCGCTGTCTGCTCGACCTCGAGCGCCAGTTAGCATCAGTGTTAGCTACAGGCTGATTCAATCTGTGTTCGATCACATTCATCAAATTTGGGGATTCCTCATTCATTAATACTTAAAATCTGTTCTCAAGATGTATAGGCGGTGGTAGGAGACCAGTGTTTGCAATCCTTGTCAGAGCCGTATCTGGGGTAGAGGATGCTACTGCAGCAATATATGATGCTCGTGACAATCTGATATCTTGAGTGCCTTTGGGTCTCGCTCCCTGTTTGTACCATCGATTTGTAAGTCGATCGGCTTGTTTCTCTACACTCAGTATAGCCTGTCGAGGAGCATGAGATTCATGGGACTCACCGGCTGTATGCTGAGGGCGTCCATGACGAAGCTCTGTTGTGTGTCCCGTCTGGTTTGGTGGTCCCGCAATTAACTTTGTTTCAAGAACTGCAATCCTTTGTAGAAGTCTGTGGCAGTTAGAGCAGCAAGTCGATTCCAGAGGAGGCATTTTCTTATCCTTATGAATGTAGGCAGTTGTGTTTTCTCTTCCCCGGAATGTAAGCTTTCAGTGGGAGGCTGGTCGAATAAAAGAATTCTGCTTTTTTTTGTAGCAATCCAAGCGTTTGAGCACTGTGCTGATTTGCTGAAGTTAAAATTAGGTGATAAAAGGAGATAAAATATAAAAATGTAAAAGCGATAGAGCAAAGCGCGGAGCAGTAAGCAAGAGCGTCTGAACAGCAGCTGAGCAGGAAGTGAAGTCCTTTACAGGCATTGTGGCTTTCCATGCACCACTGAGTGATGGGCCTCTGGGGAGGCACCAGCTGGTCATTCTTTTTCTTCAGGAGGTGAAACACACCTGGGGAGGCACCAGCTGGTCATTCTTTTTCTCCGTGGTACATGGAGGATGAGACCGATGACCAGGTCCAGGGTTCCTGCCTGGGACCTGGCGGTGGTTCTCGAAGGGTTATCCCTGGCCCCCTTCGAACCCCCTCAGTCGGCTTCACCCAAGTACCTGATGTTCAAGATGGCTTTTCTCTTAGTTATTACCTATCTAAAGAGGGTGGGAGATCTTCAAGCCCTGGCAGTAACATCAGCCTGCTTGGAGTTTGCCCCTGGCGGAGTTAAGGCCATTTTGCACCCGAGACCTGGCTATGTGCCTAAGGTGCCTTCTAACACGGCACGGTCTACGGTCCTGCAGGCATTTCATCCTCCACCTCATGTGTCGGCAGAAGAAGAGAGGCTCTATTTACTCTGCCCCGTTTGGACCAACTGTTGGTTTTGTGTGTGTTTTGGGTCACCTAGGAAGGGGCTCCCTGCATCCAAACAAACCATTAGTAATTGGATTGTTCAGGCTATTGCCTTGGCCTACAAGGTGCACAGTTTGCCTTCACCTTTGGCCATAAGGGCGCATTCTACTACAGGCATGGCGTCCTCTATGGCCCTCCTCTCGGGAGTGCCCCTCCAGGAGATCTGTGAGGCAGCCGGTTGGGCTACCCCACACACTTTTGTCAGGTTTTATAGTCTGCACCTCCCTAGTACGCCTGGCGCACATGTGCTCTCGTCCTAGCTGAGTGCCTGAGGTCAGTTCACTCTAGGGCAGGCCTTTTTCGGTGCGTGGCCTAGTGGGCATTCGTTCGCCAAAGAGTCGTTTTCAACGACGCAGTGCGAGTTCCCTCGAAAGGGAACGTCTCGGGTTATGACTATAACCCTTGTTCCCTGAGAAGGGAACGAGACACTGCGTCGTCCTGCCACGCCCCTCGAGGCCTGAGAGCATCTTGCTTCATCGCTAGGCTAATGTGTGTGTATGCTGTCGTGGCTTTTATACATCCGGTTATGCCGTCACGTTACGTCATGACGCAACACCAATCAGGATTGGAATAGTTTCATTCATACTTCAGAGACGCACGCTAAGGGAGCGTCCCCGAAGAGTCGTTTTCAATGACGCAGTGTCTCGTTCCCTTCTCAGGGAACAAGGGTTATAGTCATAACCCGAGACGTTTTCTTCACACAAAATGATGTGTTAAAGCCCGAACACACCAAGAACGATAGCTATAATGATGGAGTGTCAGTGTTTTTGTATTCCATCAGCTGAAAAAAAAAAATCTTTCGAATGATATCATTGCTCTTTGCCATTACCATTATAGTTCTGCGATTTTTTAAATATTTACAACTATTTTCAGAACTTTATCTTTATCGTTATTATTGTAGTTGTGGGGTTGTGATACCACAGTAGTTATTGTCCTTGGTGTGAACGGGCCTTTAGTCAGTTTTTACAGTTTTTGATTAAGTATGCCCTAAATGCTTTTTTTATGTAAAAATTATGTACAGGTAACTTGCAGTGATTATAAAAATAGTCTATATTTGTAAGCTGCCTTCATAATCTGCTTGGTTCAGAAATTAGTCCATACAAAATGCAGTTTGCAAGGCCGAGGAAATGTAATGTGTTTGTGTTATATAGCTGTTTGTGAATATAACATTTTCAAACGTTGTAAAGTTTCAAAGATAAAAAGTGCAAAGAAAGAAACAATTCTGAACTGCCTTAAACAAGTAATTACTAATCACCAGTAATTACAGCCTTACTTCCAGCACAAATCTACGTAGGTTTGTTAACAAATTTGCGTAATACCATTCTATGTTCTTGGCTTTCTGCGAACAACATCTATTGACCCGCCTGGAAGAGTTTGGTTTGTGTTGTCGACACGTCGAGAAGACATTTTCTGCGCTGTGAAAGCAAATCCACTTGAAGGATGAGGACCCAGACTCTAATGGATATGGAAAAATCACTTCGTATCAAGTGCTGAGGGTGTTTCGTTTCAGACACGTGCTGTAAGCAGTCGAGAAATCACAACAGACTGGGCCATCTGACCGTTTCAGTCACTGAGAAAACACTGACACTGAATAAACATTGGAGCATCAGCTCGATGCTCCAATGTATATATTATGAGAAAATAAAAGTGTTTTTGACCTTGGAGTCATGTTAACCTATTGGAGACCAAAATTAGGAACCTTTAAAGCATAATAGGGCACTTTAATGACAGATGTATTAAATGTGGTTCTTTTCTGGGAGACTCAGTGGAGACAGAAGCGTGGAGGACATGTTAAATTATGGAGGTGAAAGGTCACCTCTCACATGTGCAGTTGACATTGTAGAGGTCAGCGTTAAAAGTTGATCCCTGTTATAAAGCTAACAGAGTGAAAACGGAGATTAATCAAAAAAGTAATGAACCCCAGGACTAAGCCCCAGTGTATCTGAGAGAGAGAAAATAACTAAGATAATAACAAGATTGATTATCATATATCACTGGGTTGATGTTTTGTGGAATCTGGTCCTAAGGTTGAGATTTATCTACTTATGAGCCACACACACACACACACACACACACACACACACACACACACACACACACACACACACACACACACACACACACACACACACACACACACACACACACACACACACACACACACACACACACACACACACCCACACACACACACACCTATATATATATATATATACACACACATATATATATATATATATATATATATATATATATATATATATATTATACAGTAAAATTGGTCTGCAAAAGAAGCTTGTTGTCGGTATATGTTATTTGAATCATATTGTTTGTGATTACTTGTATCTTTTGCTTTTTTATGATTTGGGGTGAAAAATAACCTAGCCAGGTTTTGTAAGATGTATTTAAATAACACATGGACAAGGACCATTACAGAACATCATGTTCAATCCAACTACAAAATCTGTTCCCACACTCACAGTGCGAGAGCATATGTTCAGGCCTGGAGAGACAAACAGAGATAGAGAGGAACAGAGAGAAATGTATACTCTTGAACTGACTCTAGAAAGGGGTGGTGTGTATGTACACTGTAAAAAGACCATCAGACTCATCAAGATGGCCTTGGACAACATCAAAGGAGACATTTGCAAAAGAGGAATTCAACTGTGAATTTTCACAATAGCTTTGCTATTATTTTGGCAGATGTAGAGTGAGCCTGAAACGAATACTATATTGAATTTCAAAGGTTATGCAAGATATCTAAGGTTACTTAGATAGAAGGTATGCCAAAGAAAGCATCATGTCATCTATGAGATCTGAGACATGCAGAAAAAACAATTAGAATATTTTGACAGATTATAAAAGAAATGTGAAGGTCAGAAAAAAAACCCCACAAAACAACAATACTGCAGACATTCTTTGCAACATTTTGTGAGTGTGCATTGTGATGCAAACTGGCATGGAGCGAATCAATTTTTTAGGAGACCCGAGACTGTAAGTATTTAATGCATTGGAGGGGAATAGTCAAAAGTGCTCTTATCACTCCTAGCAAGTTCTGTTCTGTCTTGAATGATTTACCAACACGTAAAAAAGGAACAGATTAAATTATACGTAAGAACACATCCAATCTGTCCCACACACATACTATATGCTAACTATGAAGGGAACATAATTAAAACAGTTTTGACAAACTTCTACTGTAAGCCCCACCCACGTTCAGTTTTAACCGAATACAGATACAAATTCAAATAAGTTTGCCATTGCAGAAACAGATACTAGATTGATGTGATCTTTTTTTTTTTTTTACCAAGATACTGAATACTAAATTGACGATTACTTAATAATCAACACTCAAATAAAAGTATATAGAAACATTTAAACGGCACATTAAGAAGATTTGATATACACTTTTAATGATTTAATGATTTTTTCATGACAGATTTATGAAAGCAAAAGCTTATTCTTATTATTGGATGGCATATGCACTACAAATAATATTTTGTGAAGTTTTGTTAACATATCTTTGTGTGCATGAAACAGACACAGTCAATATGCACCATTGGAGAAGCTCGAATGAAATGTCACTTCTTTGGATTTTAGCCCTCCAAAACCATTTCAGACAACATTTTTGTGCATCACTAACAGATACAGACATTTGCTGCACACCCCTAGTGGACACTCTTATATGTTATTAATCCTTTTAAAAACTCATGAACATACCTCAGATGTAGTCCTTAATTTGTTTTGCACCCAGCTCATTCCTTTAGGCCACTATTTATTTTGATGGTCCACTTTAGACATTATTCTAACTCTATAACGTTGCAACATGTCAGCTAACTCTCATATGAGTATTAGTAGACTGTCTGCTTAATATCTGCCAACATTTTATTTTAATGGTCCCTAACAGTGAACAGATTTACCCAATACTACATGTTCCAGGATCAGCAGCTTTGTTGATCCAGGAAAAGCATTCCACACAACCATTCAGATTTGAGGGACAAGTTTATAGTCTATTTCAAGTTTACCCTTGTGGAAAAAAAAAAGCTAAGTATACTTGCAGCCAGACAAATTATCAATATACTTCAAGTGTGTTAACGATTAGTTAACTTGAAGTGTGCTATTTTGAAACAGCTAATTTTGCACAAAGAATATTTTAGTTGTAATTAAATTGTAGTAAAGCATAACTTTAAGTGTATTTAGTGTACTTTTGTGTACTAAATTGGAACAACTTCAAGTATATTTAGTATACTTCAAGTATATGCCTGTGTAGGGACTAATTACATGCTTAGTGATGCTTAGTGATATTAAAGTGTACTTTATTTTTGTTACAAGTACATTACATATTCATTATGAGTGTCTTTGAAACATACAAGCAATATACCATAAGTGTATTTTTATATATTTTTGGCTTTTTCACCTTTTATTAGGATACAACAGTAGCTAGACAGGAAGTGAGATGAGGAGAGAGAGAGAAGGGGGACAGGACCGGGAAAGGTCCACGAGCCGGGACTCGAACTCGGGTCTCCAAAAGCACATGTTGACGCACTTGACCACAAGGCTACAAATTGCATGCTTTATCTTTAATAACAAATGTACATTATTAGATAAATAAAACTTAGCTATACTTTGTACAAAATATTATTGTATACTATAATGTATTTTGAAAGTATACTTTCAATGCATTGTTACAATGATCAGCACACAGTTAAAATATACCTAACATTTATTTTAATATAGTGCAAATTAATACACTTTTAAAAAATAAACTGAATTTTTACTTTAAGTATATATATTATAATATATACTTTATATATATATATATATATATATACTTTAAGTATATATATATATATATATATATATATATATATACTTTAAGTATATATATATATATATATATATTTGTTAGTATTTTTGCAATGTACTATTGAAAAAGGGAATATATTTCAAATACAATAAAGTATACTTTTTTTCACTAGGGAGGGCACAACAATGGGCCTCAGGATCTCGTCACGGTATCTCTGTGCATTCAAAATGCCATCAATAAAATGCACCTGTGTTCGTTGGCCATAACATACGCCTGCCCATACCTTAACCCCACTGCCACCATGGGCCGTGATCTAATGTGAGCATTTGCCCACTCAGGTCGGTAACGACGACGAACTCCAGTCAGGTTGAGACCCCAAAGAGGACGACAAGCATGTAGATGAGCTTCCCTAAGACGGTTTCTGACAGTTTGTGCAGAAATTCTATGGTTATGCAAACCGATTGTTGCAACAGCTATCCGGGTGGCCGGTCTCAGACAATCTTGGAGGTGAAGATGCTGGATGTGGAGGTAATGGGCTGGTGTGGTTATGTGGTTATGTGGTCTGCGGTTGTGAGGCCGGTTTGATGTACTGCCAAATTCTCTGAAACGCCTTTGGAGACGGCTTATAGTAGAGAAATGAACATTCAATTCATGGGCAACAGCTCTGGTGGACATTCCTGCAGTCAGCATGCCAATTGACCTATGGCTAAGCCACGCCCCCAAACACGATGAGCCAATCACAGTGCGCATAGCTAACCCAATACACTCAGACATTCTCTGCTTCCACGTCCATTGAAATGCATTTCAGTTAGTCAGTTTTCATTAGTTTTTATATGTTTTTATCTTGTCATTTTAAGTTTAAAATGGCCAAACGGTGTGCATGGGGTACATGCAACTCCGACACTAGGTATCCCGAGAGGCTTGGTGACAGTGTGTATTTTTTACCCTTTCCCAAGGCACATCACAACCGAGATAAGTGTCTGCTCTGGATTAAGTTATGCGGTAGACCACAACACCAACTAAACATGGATAAATTAAACAAGGATTTCTAAGTCAACAACATATTTGAACGTTATCTTTAACATTTCTAACTTAACGTTGGCTAACGTTAGCAAACGTTAACGTTAGCTTCTAGTTTTAGCTTTGTACATCATGTCACTTAGCTTCATTAACGTATCTGTAAATAACTAAGATAACAAATGTTAGCAATGTTGTGCTGAATGATTCATGTAAATACTGTAGCACCAAACGGTGATGGGAACGAGATGCGGTTTATCTTGTTTACACTGTGACCTGTACACTTTTGCCTGGAGCAGAAGCTTTTCACCGACCTTCTCAACAATACAATTATTAATATAACCCTCCAATGCATAGTTAAGGGCCTTTAAGCTGCCATAGCGCCTGTCACTGAATGTTGACTGTTTGTCTGAGTGAGTGGAGGGGGCGTGGCTTAGCCATAGGTGAATTGCACGCTCCCTCAAAACTTGCAACATCTGTGGCAATAATCGTGCAATAATCATGCTGTCTAATCAGCATCTTGATATGCTACACCTGTGAGGTGAGTGGATTATCTCGGCAAAGGAGAAGTGCTCACTAACACAGATTTAGACAGATTTGTGAAGAATATTTGAGAAATAGGCCTTTTCAGAACATAGAAAAAGTCTTACATCTTTGAGTTGAAAAATGGGGGCAAAAACAAAATTAAAATGTGTATATTGCAGTAGGCCTAAGCGTTTATAAAGTACATATGTTTTAAACCCACTAAAAGCTTAATCATTTTGCTATGTTCTTACACAAAATATACTTTAAATAAGAGCAACATAAGTATGTTTTCTGTAAATTGTCAGGTTTGTGCTGGTAGCCGAAGACACAGGAACTGCGATTTAGGTAATTTATTAACACACTTAACTTCTATTATCATACAGGAACAAAGGAAAAGGGAACTCCAGGACTTCAAACACACAACCATACACGGACGACGACCAACAAACACTGAGGGAAAACACAGGGCTTAAATGAACTGGGACTAATGGGATAATTAACAGAACACAGGTGATGGGAATTTCTAATCAAACAGACAGGAAACAACTAACAGGACTAAACCAAAAACCACAAAGACAGGGGGAAAGAAGATCACAACACAGAACAGAACACATTAACAATGTGACATAAATACACTAAAACTTCACTAAAAGTATGTGTGTGTTTAGCATATTTCTGAAAAGTGTAGCTAAGCATATATTTAATGCACTTAATTAAAATGCAATTCAGTATATTTTCAATGCACTTCAAATAAGCATGTTGGGAATACAAATGTATTAAAAACATACTAGCCTACTTGAATTTCAAGTATATTTTTAATACATTTAATACTACGTCTTTTTCACCTGGGGTAGTTGCAAAGTTATTTATAGTTAATAGAATGTCTAAAGTGGACAAGCGAAATAAAGTGTAACCCTCACTGAATCTAGATATAAATTGATCTAGGCTGCCAGTATGGAATTAGAAGCCTTGGATATAGTTTGCCTTCTTGGGACCCCAACACAAGTATGTTTTACAATAGCCACATACAGTGCTTACCATGTGAACATCTGCAGGACATCAGCTGGAAATAAGCCAACTCTGATGTGCAGTGAAACCTGCAGTTTTAGTGTGTAAAGAGTATTTAATGGCAGATGAGCCTGTCTGTGCATGTCTGTGTAAAATATCTCTGATATCATAAGTCAGGGGAATCAGCAATGCTTAAATCAGTGGTTCTTAGCTGGTGGGTTATGAGCCATAAATAGGTCACAGGCCTGATTAGATAGTGGAAACAATGATGATAAAATAATAAAGTAGTAAACTTAATCTTACAAACTTTTAAAAAAGGAGAAGAAAATTCTTCCCATGTTGACATCAAAGGCTGCGCATCCTGCGAAACTATGATGTTTTAATGCAAGTTTTGGTGTCAGTTGATAGAAGCTACACTAATGGATAAGTCCATCAACGGAACTATACAATGCCTTGTGAATTAGTGGCTACTGAATGCATGAAATAATTATTTTGGCAAAACTTTACAATAAGGTCCCTTTACTGCATTAAATAATATGCAAAACATGTATTTATTAATCTTTGTTAACGTTAGTTAACAGATACAAATTTTGATTTTAATTTATTGTTAAATTTTGAAATTATCAACAGCTAAGATTAATAAATGCTTTAGTAGTACTTTTCATCTTAATGTAAACTAGTTAAATGGTGTTTGCAAATGGAAACTTATTGTAAAGTGTTACCATTATAGTAATAAATCTGAATAACATTTCAAAGGATTTTTTTGGCAATTTTGGCTGTTGATGACATATCAGTGTTCTGAAAAAAACCCAGTTTGCCTCTAATACCATTCACCATAAGGCTGAGCTGCAAAGAAAAAAGCTCTGAGGATAAAAAACACAGAGCAGTCAGCTAAGACGAAACAGAAAAATGCTGTTTTAGTGCATGTATCTTTAAATGCAAATGAGCTGCTGTTCCCCGCCCCCTATCCAGAAGAGCGCTGTGCTTTTACAGCTCGTGCCTTGGATACTCGATACTTGGATTCTTTTGATTATATTCTCTATGACATTGTAGTTTTTCATCATCATGAAAGTTATTATTGTTATTTGCATGCGTTTTAAAGCCATATCAGTTTAAACTTCTCTGATTTTTTGAGTGCACACATCCGAAGCACGTGCACAGAAAGGTGGCTATCAGACGGCGCGTCACATGAGTATTAAACTAAAGTTGTTTTTCACGTCTTATTGCTTAAGCTGTCAAATACACATTTAGCGTAGCATTAGTTCTGGCAGGTCATGTTAGTCAAGCTCGCATCAGCTAACTCTCAGCTGATCCACGTCTAGGAATACGAAGCCTATCACTGTATACATACATAAGCTCCTATGGTATTATCAGCAGCTGTGGCGTTTCTCAGGAGCTAAATTACCTAAATTATCCTCCTCTCGTCCAGTCAGGATTTGGCATTCTGATTCCCCTTTGAATCAGACTAAATTACAGTGGCGGATTTAGCAAATTGGGGGCCCAAGACGAAGGTAGTATGGTTAGTATGGTAAAGCTTTCAACTTTATAACTTCCTGAAGTGTCACTTTAAATCAGAAAAACAGGTCCAGGAGACTACTGCACCTTTACCCGCGCCCCCACTCACAACGCGCTCTCCAGCCCCGTTCACTGCGCTAGCTTCTCGCAGCAACATGAATTGCAAACGCTCATATGAGGTGGTTTAAACGGCTGATTAATCATTCAGAGAGCTTGACATTTTATTTTTGAATGTAAAAAAATGACAGATGTTCGGACTTCAGTGACTTCATAGCTGGCTACGGCCATGGACTTCTAACATGTCGTTAGCATTGTTGTCATTGTCATCGGGCATCACAAAAAAGTTTGTTACCTTCTGCAATTTTGCTAAAAACGTTTTCGCTTTCCTCCTGTTTCCTGCTTTTTCAGCACCACTTGGGTAGCTTCGCTTAATTTTTACTCCGTCTACTACTCTGTACACCGTCTGACAATCACTTCTTTTTCTCCATCAGTTTTTTTGGCGCATTACAGCTATTTCACTTTCGCGCAGAAAGTGAGATAATGGAATAGTCCAATGTAGTGAGGTGGGGGGCCGTTCTGTCTGCTACACTAATGATTTGATGCCTTTTTTCGCAAATGTTTTTTTAGAAATATAAAATCTGCGAAAAGTACAAAAAAACTTAAGCATCATTTAATGGGGCATTTTGGGGGCCCCTAGGTAGCTCAGGGCCCAAGGCAATTGCCGACCTTTGCCTAATGGTTAAGTCCGCCCCTGCTAAATTATCTAACTATGATATCTCCAATACATTCATGTTGGTTCTGTTCTGTTTACCTTACGTTTTTTTTTTTTTTTTTGCTGCTCTCCCTGCTCTTATCATTGCTAGGCTGCATGGATGCGCAGGGAGTTCTTGCCCAGGACAGAACCATACCGCCAATCCAAACTGTATGCTAATTGTCAATCGTCTTTGACGATAGTGGTCCTGATAGAAAGAAACAAGGTTAAGTCAAAACCCCACATAGTTCACATAAACACAGTCAGTTATGGCTGTTAAAGTAAACAGCAGGGAAATAAATCACATGTGTATATTAGATCCGTGTATTAAAGTGAAAGCAGCGTAATTTACAGTACCTATGCTGTATATGCTGTTAATATGAATCAAACAACAAAAGAAAAAACAAAAATAACTTACTGCTCTTCGTTGAATAAATTTAGGAGCTTTAATAAGAATACATTTCTTACTTGAATGCTGCTGTTAAATGCTCTGGCGAGGAGATTAACATGGCAGACTGTGTTCAGTTCACTGGAGGGGAAGAGCTAAGCTAATAGGGCAAATTCTGTGCCGATCATGGGCCTGTTCCAATGTGACATCACATTGGGGCACATTCCTGAATGGATCATTTTGAGAAACTGTTTCAGATTTATGGGGAAAATAACAAAAGGAATGGATTTTTTTTTTCTTAGGTGCTTCAGGTAGCTTTATTTTGGTCTGTTTGACAGCTATATTAACCAGATTTGATCTGCTATGAAGCGACTTCAGCATGGCAATTGACTAAAGCTATTTTTCTGGAATCTAATCTTATTAGATGCTATGCTGGAGTCAGATAATCTGTAGTTTATTTCTGTTTTGCATTGTGATTGGCATGATTACATGAAAATGTTCCTGCTGCATTATTATGTATAGGAGCTGTTTTGACACATGGACAACAGCATGACTTCAGTCATGCCACTCTGCATTGTGTAACATTTGCTTTGCAAAATGACAGTTGTTTTTCCTTTTTACACCACAGCATTACCTCCCGCGTGAAAAATCTGCATGAGTCTCAGCAGTTTTAACCAGTTGCTGTCACTGACAGTCACATCGTATACACAGCCTAATATCATGCTGCAACAAACATCACTGCTTACAAATCAGTGTAAGGAAAAATGAAACATAAATCGGAAGATTTATATAACATGGTCCTTGGGGATTTTCCAGGGACTCCTCATAAACTGGGTTGGGACAAACAAGGACAACTCGTTTTAAAAAACAAAACAAAAACAAACATAAGAATAGGCAGTTACACTTAATTTGAAGGTGACGTGGTTATATTGTACTTATTCAAATAAGTATTGAGTAATATTACAGTTTTTTTCTGAATGCTTAAGCGCTAATCGTAATACTTGTAGCACAATTTCTAAAACTATTAATACGTATTGTAAAACCACTCACTGAGTATGCAAAACTAAAAGCACGAACACTGCTTTGCACTCAGTTTGCAATTTTGTAACACACACTTTGCAAAACTGTAGGCACAATTCACTGCACAACACTCTTTTTGCAGAACTTTAAACACAACTCACTGCTTACACTCAATTACCAAATTTCCAACACACTCCTAGCAAAATTGTACTCATGTATGGCTATCATTAACACTATTTTGCCAACTGTCTGGAACACTTTCACATGTGAAAACTGTTTTAGATAATTAGTTCACTTTGCTATCAGCCTAAGCACTATAAATAAGCCACAGGTAAGCTGTCTGTGTGGAGTACAATGGAAGGAGCAGTAAGAGTGAGAATAGTGAGAATCAGAGGAGGCAGAGGAGGCCGAGGGAGAGGACGTGGAGGTGAAGAAGTTGGAGGAAGAGGATGTGGAGGTGGAGGTGAAGAAGTTGGAGGAAGAGGACGTGGAGTTGAAGAAGCGAGAGGGTTAGAGGAAGTTAGAGGAAGAGGACAAGGAGGAGCAAGAAGAGGACGAGGAGGCAGAGGGAGAGGACTTGGAGTTGAAGAAGCGAGAGGGTTAGTGGAAGTTAGAGGAAGAGGACAAGGAGGAGCAAGAAGAGGACGAAGAGGGGAAAGAGGAAGGGTAAGAAATAGAATAACTGATGACATCAGAGCTACAATAGTGGACCATGTCATCAACCATGGGATGACCCTGAGGGAAGCTGGCCAACGGCTTCAGCCTAATTTGAGCCGCTACACTGTCGCAAGCATCATTAGGACATTTCAAAATGAGAATCGGTAAGTACTTTGTAGCACTGCCATACTCTAATGAGAAACACAACAGTACCATACATGCAAAAATACTGAAATTGTTACTTTACAGAATTGCTAGACGTCCAGATGTTGGGGGCAGAGGAAGAATGTTCACTCCAGAACAAGAGACCCATATAGTGAACATGGTGATTGCCAATAATGCAATAAGACTGCGCAAAATACAGCAGCGCATAATTGATAATGACACCATCTTTCAAAATATACACAGTGTAAGCATTTCTGCACTAAGTCGTGTACTTGCGCGCCACAGAATAAGAATGAAGCAAATTTACAGAGTTCCTTTCGAGAGAAACACAGAACGTGTAAAGCAACTGCGATGTGACTATGTGCAGGTAAGCTATAGTGTCATTGGTTCTGAATTTGGAAGTGCATGCTGTAGTGCTGTACATGAGCCTGATGTGTTGCATTTGTTTTGTCTTGTCCAGAGAGTGATGGAACTAGAAGCAGATGCCATGGGACATGAGCTACTTTTTGTAGGTGAGGCCGGTTTTGACATGCTCACTGTTCAGAGACCAGAGCATACCCGATATGTCATCATATGGGACAATGTTAAGTTTCCTTAGGGCTGCTTTGGTCCGCAACTGGTTTACAGACCACCCATTCTTCATGGCACTCAACCTCCCTCCATACTCTCCATTCTTAAATCCCATCGAGGAGTTCTTCTCTGCCTGGCGCTGGAAAGTGTACGACCGTCATCCTCATCAACAGGTAGCCCTTTTACAGGCAATGGAGGAGGCATATGGAGATATTGACCAGGCATCATGTCAGGCCTGGATACGGCATTAAAGGAGATATTTTCCCCGGTGCTTTGGACTGGAAGATATCGCATGCGATGTGGACAAAATTTTGTGGCCGGACCCAGAAAGACAACATGATGTACGCTGATTGTTTTTTTTTTTTTTTTTAAATTACTATTTTGTGTTCTGACTTTGTCTTGGTTTTGATGAGTGTGAATAAACACCAATACTTGAAGTTTGGATCCTTGTATGTTTACATGACACTATGACAAAAGTATGACGTCAAATTGACATCTGTACACAGAGAAAGCAAAAGCCAGATGTGTTTTGAATTCATACCATCAGTGTGTAGTTGGCACATTGTGTGCTTAGTAGATGATGGCTTGTGTTTACTGTTTGATACGAAAACCCCATTTTTACGAAGGTGTGAAGAGTTAATCTAGCTGTGTTCGCTTTTGCTAGAGAACTACAATGTTTTGATAATTGGGTGAAAGGTTTTCTTATTTGTGTGTATAGTTTTGCAAAAATAGCCAATAGTTACAAAAAATGTGCTTAAGCAATCAGAAAAAAACTGTAATTAACTACATTTACTTACAATAGAGTCACGGTTAGAGTAAGGGTTAGGGTTAGTTACTTGTAATTATGCATAATTTGTATATAGTATGTACATGTAGTAACGTGTCACAATGTAACCTTAAAATAAAGTGTTACCGTATAGGCTCTTTAAAAAAAGTGTTTATTATTTCTCTGTTAGATTTGTTTGCACAAATCAATATGTGAAATTGCTTTTGTACAACAGAATAACAATCAAGTATATATGTAAATAAGTAAGGAAAAACTAAGTAGTGTCCAAAAGTCCCCCTTGTGTATGGAAGGAATTATTACTAATTCAAAAATGTAAGACACTAGCAATGACAGCTCAAGCAGTTTTTGAGAAGTTATTGAAGTAACATTACGGCAGCATGATTGTGTGATTTAAAAAAAAAAATTGTATTGAGTAACTTACATTTCAGACACAATGTTGCCAATATTGTTACTATATCTGTTTTTGCTTGGCCAACAAAAATAGTTCCAAACCATGTCACAGCAGATCTGCTGCATCACAGAGAAACACACAGTAGTGGAGTTTTGTTCCTGAATGATTCAGTGTTAGTGAACAAATAGGTTGGGCAAGCGATTCGACTAATAATGGTTTTAAACAAATTGGTTGAGTGAATGTTTCAATGACTTACTGGCATATGTAACCTGAAGAAAGAGTTGAAAGAGTCTGGAACGTGAAACATGGACAAGATGAGTGATACAAACAGTGAAAAGCTCCAGTGCTGTTGGACTGTTACATCAGCACTCTTGGAAGGCTACCTGACAATTCAGATTCAAGATTCCCAAAATATTGTATTGTATTGTATTGTAATATATTTTATAAGGCAGCTTTGACAAATCAGACAAATCAGTCCAACAGTTTCAGGATGAACAGTGGACAGTCCCAGCAGCAAGAGGAACGGCAAGTTACCACAAGCCTGACTGCATCTGAAGCTTGTTAACATTCTTCTGACAGGGTCGTGTTCTATGCACTAATGCGGTCTGACGTTGTTTGTGAGGCAGAATTATGTTCCTAAAGGCCACCGGAACTCGACAAATAGGACACAGAGGGACACAGTGGGCAATATTTAAATTAATCTACATGTTCCCCAACGTGTTTGTCAGCCAGTTCAACACTAAACATTCAACACTCAACCTTTGGTATCATTACTGGAGTAGTATCACCAGATTTACAAAAGTAACATGTGTATACATAATGTATAATATATATATATATATATTTTTTTTTTTACCCAGGTCTGCAGTGGCCTGTGTACTGCTGAATATCTTTGATTGGGGTACACAGAAGCAAATCACACCAGCTCACAAAATCTATTTATCACGTCATTAAAAGTCACTGCATCAGATGGAAAACTGCTGTGACTGGGAATAATCAATTAGGATACAGATCCACTCAATCTAATAATAAATAATCTGTTAATAGTGACTTTTTCCATTCACAGTTTATACCAAGATTGTCTTAACCCAATATTCAGTTGAAAAGACCATGTGGAACCCTAAGAAAATGAGTTGGGAACTGTCATGACATCTAATAACTGATTTCTCCAATCCATCTTCAAAGTCAACAGTAAAATCTTCCATTTATGTCTAAAATATTAGAAAAAGTTGTGTCCGCTCAGCTGGGCTCTCTCTTGCCAGAAAATGACATCTATGAAAAATTTCAGTCTGGATTCAGGCCACATCATAGCACTGAAACTGCGCTCGTTAGAATCACAAATTATTTACTTTTAGCTTCAGACCAAGGCTGTATCTCAATACTAGTTTTACTTGATCTTAGTGCTGCATTCGATACTATAGATCACACAATACTCTTAGATCGACTACAAAATTATACTGGTGTTCAAGGACAAGCATTAAGCTGGTTCAGATCATACTTATCTGACCGCTACCATTTTGTCTATTTAAATGGAGAAAAATCGATCATAACTTCGGCAAACTATGGAGTGCCGCAGGGATCTGTGTTAGGCCCTCTATTATTCTCAATATATATGCTGCCACTTGGTAATATTATAAGGAAACATTGAATTAGTTTCCATTGTTATGCTGATGACACTCAAATATATATTTCATCACGGCCAGATGAATACGCTAAATTATCCAAATTGACAGATTGTGTTAAAAATATAAAAGATTGGATGACGCGTAATTTTCTTTTATTAAATCCAGACAAGACAGAGGTACTACTTATCGGTTCTAAAAACCGTCCACAAAACCTCTCACAACACAACTTTAACATAGTAGGATGCCCTGTTACTTTATCCTCTACAGTAAAAGACCTGGGTGTTATACTAGACTGCAACCTGTCTTTTGAAAATCATATTTCATATGTTACAAAAACAGCCTTTTTCCACCTTAGAAACATTGCTAAGCTACGTAATATGCTATCAGTTTCTGATGCAGAAAAGTTAGTTCATGCATTCATGACCTCGAGACTAGATTACTGTAATGCTTTATTAGCTGGTTGTCCTGCATCCTCAATAAACAAGCTACAGTTAGTCCAAAATGCAGCCGCTAGAGTTCTTACTCGATCAAGAAAATATGATCATATAACACCAATTTTATCATCACTACATTGGTTACCTATAAAGTTCCGTATTAATTATAAGGTATTGCTATTGACTTATAAATCCCTAAATGGTTTAGCTCCAGTCTATTTAACAGATTTTCTATCACCCTATAATCCATCGTGCTCTTTAAGATCACTAAATTCGAGGCTTCTGGTCATACCTAGGATATCCAGATCCACCAAAGGAGGGAGAGCATTTTCGCATTTAGCTCCAAAGCTCTGGAATAGCCTTTCTGATATTGTTCGTTGCTCAGACTCGCTCTCCCAGTTTAAAACTAGACTAAAGACGCATCTCTTCAGCCAGATATATGTCACCGGTGCAGGCCGGGGCGGACTCGTATGAACAACCGCCCCTAACTCCAGACACCACCCTGAGGAGCCGACACCACAGGTACGCAACTGAATGGACCAGATAGAGGCAAAGGTAAATTTCAAGGAATAACGTCTCAGGTTACGTCTGTAACCATAGTTCCCTGAGAAAGGGAACGAGACGATGCGTCAACGACACTTTGGGAACGCCCCCAGCGTGAATGCGTCTGAGCATCAATGTCAACTAGTCCAATGGAAAGAATGAGCGTCACGGGCGGGTGACATCATGACCAGGAAGGTATAAAAGCACATCCGGTGCAAACCGGCATTAGCTTCAAAAAATGTCGAAGCAACCCGATCACAGGGATGCAGGAAGTATGGCAGGGTGACGCATCGTCTCGTTCCCTTTCTCAGGGAACTATGGTTACAGACGTAACCTGAGACGTTCCCTTTCGTGGGAACTTGCGATGCGTCAACGACGCTTTGGGAACGAGAATACCCAAAACGCCAGAATTCCAAGTGCCTGAGTACTTGGACACGGACACGGCTGGTCAGAGTACTCGTATGCAAGTGCAATAGCCTCAACTATCCACTTACTAACCATCTGTTTAGAAGCAGGAAGACCCTTCTTAGGTGATCCAAAGCAAATAAATAACTGGTCGGACTTCCTCATTGAAGATGTCCGATGAACATAAGTATCCAGTGCCCGCACTGGACACAAGAGGTTCAGCCTTTCCTGGTCCGCAGATATAAAAGGAGGAGGACAGAAAGCCTGCAGCACAATAGGCCTCGGAATCAAGGTCAGCACCTTAGGGACGTATCCCTGTTTCGGATATAAAAATGCCTTGACCATCCCCGGTGCAAACTCAAGGCAAGTGGGGGAAAGCGAAAGGGCCTGAAGGTCTCCAACTCTCTTAAGGGATGAGATAGCTAGCAGAAAGATAGTCTTAAGGGTAAGAAATTTCTCTGGAACCAAATCTAAGGGCTCGAACGGAGCCCTAGACAGGCCTTTTAGTACTATTGCCAAATCCCAAGCTGGCACCCTAGTGCGAGTTGCAGGCCTCAGCCTCAATGTGCCACGAAGGAAACGTGTAATCAGGGGGTCTCAACCCAACGATGTACCACCCACCAGGGCGTGGTAAGCCGCAATGGCCGCCACGTAGACATAAGCATGGAAGGACATAGACCTGACGTAAAGCGCTCCTGCAGGAACTCGAGTACTACGTTCACAGAACAGTTAACCGGATCCCACTGATGTTGGTGATACCATACAGAAAAAAACCTTTCCATTTAAGCACATATAGTTTCCTAGTAGCTGGAGCTCTGGAGCTTAGAATGGTCTCAACAACCTCAGTTGAGAGACCACTCTCTATGAGTTGGGCCCCCTCAGAGGCCAAACCCACAGGTTACAAATCTCTGGTCGGGGGTGAAATATTGTGCCCCCGGCCTGAGACAGAAGATCTCTCCTGATCGGGATCTCCAAGGGAGGACCGTCTAAGAGATTGATCAGGTCCGCAAACCAGATCCGACTCGGCCAGCGTGGTGCTACTAGCAGTAGGCTTGGAAGCAGAGCAACAGGGGGAAATGCATACAGACGTATCCTCGGCCACGTCTGCACCATAGCATCCAGCCCCGGGGGGCTGGGTGAGTAATGGAGAACTAAAGTGGACAGTGCGTCGTATGCTGAGACGCAAACAGATCCACCTCTGCTCGGCCGTAAAACTCCCAAATTTTCTCCACCGCCTCGGGGTGGAGTCTCCAACCCCCTGGCCTCAGCTCCTGCCTCGACAGGATGTCTGCTCCAATATTCTGGTCCCCAGGAATATACACTGCCCTCAGGGAGAGTCCCATACCACACCAAGGAAAGTGGTTCTCTGTACTGGAGAAAGAACACTCTTCTTGATATTGAGCCTCAATCCCAACATCTGCATATGAGCGAAAACGACACCTCGGTGACGAATCGCCAACTGCTCTGATTCCGCTAGAATCAGCCAGTCATCGATGTAGTTCAGAATACGTATGCCCTGCAGCCTAAGCGGGGCTAGAGCTGCATCTACGCATTTCGTGAACGTGCGGGGTGATAAAGCTAGACCGAAAGGAAGTACCCGATACTGGTATTCTTTGCCCCCCAAAGAAAACTTTAGGAACTTCCTGTGCTGAGGGAGGATGGAGACATGGAAGTAAGCGTCCATCAGATCTATCGTGACAAACCAGTCCTCGGATCTGATTTGAGGCACGATCTGTTTGAGTGTCAGCATCTTGAGCTTGAGTTTCTGTACTGAACGATTTAACAGACGAAGATCTAAAATGAGACGCAACCCTCCATCCTTTTTCGGAACAATGAAATAATGGCTGTAAAAGTCCGACTCCCTGTCGGTTGAGTACACCTGTTCTATAGCTTCCTTCGCTAACAGGGCCTTTACTTCTTGCTCCATTACCAGAGCCTGCTCGGGATGCACTACTGTGAGCAACACTCCGTTGTAGCGAGGAGGACGAGAACCGAACTGGATTCTGTATCCTTTCTCTACAAACTGCAGGACCCAACGAGAAATATTTGGCAGTAGCTTCCAAGCTGCTAGAAAATCTACTAAGGGAACCAGCCTCTCGAGGCTGGTCTCTGGTGTTAACGAGACAGCCAGTTCCGGAGCCTGAAACATAATGGCAGGAACTACCTGAACTGGCTGCTCTAAAATCCCCCTCAGAGGGCGCGGAACCGATGCAGTGCCGCAGCATAGCATCAGCGACTCACTGGAGACCGCTGCCTCCCGAAGCACCAAGGGTGACGGGGGTTGGCAGAACGGTCCTGTGAGGACCACGAAGTGGAACGGGCACTCATTCTGAGGTGTACACCGCTCCACTTCGGTCGGGGCTGTCCTCACAGTTCTGACGCCAGTGACGTCAGGACCTCCTTTTTTGAACCGAAGTCTCCTTCGCCTGAAGAACGGTCCTCAGATCTGTCTTCCGCTTAGAAGACTTCGACTGAGAGTGTTGCGCCTGTTTCCATTGTTTATGTGGAGGTGCACGAGATGAAACTCTCTCTTTTTGTTGCGCACGATATGAGGAGCTCGACGACTGAGGCTGCTCACGCCCAGCAGCCCCAGGGGGCTGGACACGGCGAGGGAGAAACTTTTTAAAAGCCTCCGCTTGCTTTTTTCACTCCAGAAATCTCTCGACGACCGCATTAACTGTGTCGCCGAAGAGACCAGAAGGCTCAAGCGGAGCATCTAATAAAAAAGCCCAGTCTTTTTCTTTTATTTCGGCCAAATTTAACCAAAGGTGTCTCTCAGTAGCTACAAGGGCTGCCATAGACCGCCCAATTGCTCTAGCGGTCTCCTTTGTAGCCCTGAGAGACAGATCGGTGGCCCGACGAAGTTCTCGAACCTCGTCAGGACCAACTCCCTCACTCCTATCCAAATCCCCCAGCAGGTCAGCCTGGTAAGCCTGGAGCACTGCCATAGTGTGCAGACATGCTCCAGCCTGACCTACTGCCGTATATGCTTTGCCCACTAAAACCGAAGTTGCTTTAAGCGGTCTAGTGGGCAAATCTGAGGCCTTCAGAGACGATGCTGGGCCAGGTGACAGATAGCTCGCGAGCGTCTGTTCAGCCTGGGGCATCGCCTCATAACCGTACTCTTTCAGCCCTCTTATGCCTGAATATAAATGAACCTGAGGGCTGAAAATTCGTGAAGAGTAAGGTTTATCCCATGATCTAGTTAACTCATTATGGAGATCGTGGAAAAAGGGAAGGCCTCGTGGTGGAGATGATGTCACCGAAGAAAGGAAACGCTCGTCTAATTTACTTTTGGGACGAGCGCCCCTTTTCTCAGCTGGCCATTCAATATTTCATTTTTCTACAGCCCTAGATATCACATCCACCAGCTCCTCATATGCTGGGGAAATAGGTGGCGAATCTACTTCCCCAGTGTGTGTGCTTAAACTTTCCACACTCATCACTTCAACCTCCTCAGAGGAAGAGCAATGAAGTAATGGAGGGCTCTCTCCCCGGGCGGAAGAAGCCGCAGAGCGGGCTTCCGACACCGGGGGGAGAGCACTGGATCTTCCGGGTAAGGAAGGAGAAAAGGCCCTCGGACCCGTCTCCAACCTCTCCGAAAGATCCTTTTGCGATCCCCAGGAATGCATTTTCAGTGTTGCCTTGGCAGCAGCGAGGATCGCGAGTCTGCCCACTCTCGTCAAAGAGTGACAGGCGAGAGCGGAGCATGCGAAGCAGAAGGCTGAGACCGCATGCTCCACTCCCAAACAAACTACACAAAGCTTGTGTGTGTCACCACCCGTTAAATAACGCGGGAAGGGAGAAGCACACTGTTTGAATAGCTGTTTCGCCATAACTCTTTCCAATATAATGCAACAGACAACAATAAATAGACAGAGACAGAGTAACACAGATCGCTTGCTGAGACACAGAAGCTAATGCCGATTTGCACCGGATGTGCTTTTATACCTTCCTGGTCATGACGTCACCCGCCCGTGATGCTCATTCTTTCCATTGGACTAGTTGACATTGAAGCTCAGACGCATTCACGCTGGGGGCGTTCCCAAAGCGTCATTGACGCATCGCGAGTTCCCTCGATAGGGAACAATCTTTATTAAGCAATGTATTTATGGAAGTAAAGAAACGGATGATAACGGTCGCTGGGCCTTCTCCCCGGAACAGCTGGGCAGATCGAGGGCTCCTTCCCCGGGATGTTACACATTCCACGGCCCTGACGGTAGAGAGACAGGTAGGCACTCTGCTTCCAGCGATAACTGCACACCTCGGGGCTCGGAAGGTAAGTAACCAGGTAAGCACTCCTTTTCCAACGATAGCTGCACACTTCAGGGCTCAGAAGGTAAGTAACCAGGTAAGCACTCCTTTTCCAGCAATAGCTGCACACTTCGGGGCTCAGAAGGTAAGTAGACAGGTAGGCACTCTTCTTCCAGCAATAGCTGCACACCTCGGGGCTTGGAAGGTAAGTAACCAGGTAAGCACTCCTTTTTCAACGATAGCTGCACACTTCAGGGCTCAGAAGGTAAGTAACCAGGTAAGCACTCCTTTTCCAGCGATAGCTGCACACTTCGGGGCACAGAAGGTAAGTAGACAGGTAAGGATTCTTCACAATACAAAGTATTTTCGTCAGTGCATAGTAATAAGACAGTGATTTAAAAGCTTCTTTCACCAGCGATGCTGCATACTTCCAGACTCGGACAGTAAGTGGAACAGGTAAGGATTCTTCACAGTACAAAGTACTTTCGTCGGATCACAGTAGTGAGACAGTGGTTTAAAAGCTTACTTCACCAGTGATGCTGCACACTTCCAGGCTCAGACAGTAAGGAGAACAGGTAAGGATCTTCACAGTACAAAGTAGCTTCTTCGGTTCACGATAGTGAAACAGTGATTTAAAAGCTTACTTCACCAGTGATGCTGCACACTTCCAGACTCAGACAGTAAGTGGAACAGGTAAGGATTCTTCACAGTACAAAGTACTTTCGTCGGTTCACAGTAGTGAGACAGTGGTTTAAAAGCTTACTTCACCAGTGATGCTGCACACTTCCAGGCTCAGACAGTGAGGAGAACAGGTAAGGATCTTCACATTACAAAGTATTTTCTTCGGTTCACAATAGTGAGACAGTGGTTTAAAAGCTTACTTAACCAGTGATGCTGCACACTTCCAGACTCGGACAGTAAGTGGAACAGGTAAGGATTCTTCACAGTACAAAGTACTTTCGTCGGTTCACAGTAGTGAGACAGTGGTTTAAAAGCTTACTTTACCAGTGATGCTGCACACTTCCAGACTCGGACAGTAAGTGGAACAGGTAAGGATTCTTCACAGTACAAAGTACTTTCGTCGGTTCACAGTAGTGAGACTGTCATGGTTCTGTCACTTATATTTTTGTTACTAGTTCTGTGTGGTGACAGAGCTATGACATTTCCTGTCTGTCTCGTGTTTATGTTAGTTTAGTTTCATGTGGGTACATGGCTCCTGATTATTCCTGTGCCATGTGCTTTCTGTCTAATTGTTAGCTCCTCCCTTCTCGTTATCTGTTTAGTAATTAACATTCCTCACCTGTTGTCTCGTTACCCTCCTGTGCGTGTTTCCTTTATAGCTTCCTTTGTGTTTTCAGTCCGGTGCTGGTTCGTTTTTCTTAGTTCCTTTTTCTTGTTCCTAGTGTTTTTGCCTTGTTAGTATTTGTTCTGGTTTTCCCCCACGTGGGAGTTTTGTTTGTACATTGTATTTTGTTTGGTTGGTTAATTAAAATCTTTCCTTTGTTTTCCTGCAATTGAGTCCTCGTTTATGTTTCCTGATTATCACGTGACAGAGACAGTGGTTTAAAAGCTTACTTCACCAGTGATGCTGCACACTTCCAGGCTCAGACAGTAAGGAGAACAGGTAAGGATCTTCACAGTACAAAGTATTTTCTTCGGTTCATGATAGACTTGACTTAAAATCTTGAGTTCTTTGCTACTCCAGTTTGCTCCTCAACATCACCCTCTGAGATTAGGTTAACTTAAGTTAGTACATTTCTATATATGTTTGATTCATAAGTAAATTTATATAATCATTTTAATTTACTTCTGCATTATAGACATACCATAACATATATTTTATTTAAACCCCAAAACAATGGCTGCATCGAATAACTGCTTTAAATGAAAAAAAAAACATGAAATTCCTATATCTCTTAAATCAGTGTTATTTATTAAGTTCTTAAATGCTTGTTTAACTTTGTAAATTACAGACCAATGATTGGTATAATATCAACCATATTTTTGTACCTTACTTTACACCGTTTTTGTTGAGGGAAGAGTAGGGAATGACTGACATTATTGCTCTCAATAACTTATTGAATCTGAAGCATATTTTCTTCCATTGCCATCGGCTCATTCATATTCCTTGAAATTAATCATCTGTTTATATGTAATTTGCAGGAAATGATTGCTGGAAGTAAAATGTATAGTGAATAACTGCTTTTTGAGAGTGTATGAGAGAGCTGAACTGCGCATTTAATGAGAGCTTGCCACCTCCATATGGTCACCACCTTCAATCAGCCCTCACATCTTTTAGAGAAGGCCTCTCCTGCCAAGTGCACTGAACGTGCCAATCAGAGCAGACCCCATGCTGCCAGAAGAGAAGAAGAATGCAGAAGTACTTTAAACCCTAAATCGTACACTGACCAGAAAATTAAATTTAAAACTGGTGTGTAGGATGTGTAGTTCCGAAGTCCATACCATTAAAGTTCGCAGTGTTCATAACAAATTAACAAGGGGGAAATTTATTGTTTTGTGTATTGGTAAATGTAGTACTGTGGTGAACTGTGGTAAGCCAAACATTTTGTCGTCAACACACACTTGAAATGTAAAATTCCCTGATCCCTTCAAACTATCTCTGTCTTCGACTGCTGATAATATCAATCCACCAATTCAAAGCAACTGGTGAGCAATGACAGTGACTTATACATTGAACTGCTAAGTAATGCAACTAAATGTATAATGATGTGCATCATTTAATTATTGCACAGATTTAGTATAATCTAAATGTATTACCCCCAGTTTCACACACCTGGCTTAAGCCTAGTCCCAGACTAAAATGCTTGTTTGAGCGGTTTTCACTGAAAGCCACTTGCACTGACATATCTTAAAATGTCAGTGCCATTACAGTATTTTGTCTCAAGATACACAGCAGTAAGGTTTTTTCTAAGACACGTTTATAAAAGCTACTTAAATGTCCTAATTGAACTAAGGCCTGATCCGGTCTTGATCTAAGCCCTGTCTGTGAAACCGGGCCTTAGTCTTTGAAAACAAAACTGGCTGAGTATATAATGTGTCGGTTGATTCAAAAAAAAAAAAATATATATATTAGACATAATAAATTCGCTATAATTTTAAGAGAATCTTTGGAGGACTCTGATAATAATAATAGAAAAAAAACCCATTTCAAACATAATTTGAAATGTGATTTACTTACGTCAAACACACATTGTGAAGGTAACTATAAAGTTTAAAATGTTCTCCTCCAACTTGACCAGCCACTCCAACGCTCTCATGACCCATTCGTACGAGTGAGTACGAGGTGGCTAATTCATACGAATTTGTACGACCTCACTAGTACCAATTGGTACGATTTGTCCAAACCCCAGTAGAGATGCACTGATGGGCTATTATTTCATCCGTAACTGCATCACAAAACTCATCATCCGTCCGCCATCCATCCGCACCAACGCTTTTGACCAATTTTCAAAACCGCACCCACCCGCCATCCGCTGATTGGGCGATTCAAGGCTGCTGAAGTGCTGATGACAGCCGCGAGACTAGAAAGCTCTCAGAATATCAGCAGTGAACTCCGTCTCCGATCGGCGCGCAGGGACAAAAATAAATAAATAGCCTAAATTAAACGCACTTCGGCAAACCTGACCTTATCTGATAGGCTACTGTACAATATTTTCATTGTAGCCTAATAGACAACGCATTTTTGGCACATAATTTCAACATGCTGCTATTGTATGGGGCGCCGTTTGTAAAGCGGCTCACGCTGAAAATAACAGCAACATTTTGTCACATTTAGCTTCAAACAATGTGTAAAAACCTTGTATGAATTTTTGACGGTCACTTTTTAGCATATTTACAACAATATTTGTCAACTTAGAGATATTTTAAATAGTTAAATCTAAATATTAAATGTTACACCTAGATGTTACACCTAGATGTTACACCTAGATGTTACACCTAAATGTTAAATCTAAATGTCAAATTTATTTATTAGGATAAACCCCTTGAGATGCACCATCTCGTTTTCGAGGGGGTCCTAACAAATGTTTCGGGTAAAACTTGAATTTGCATATTAGTTAAATATTTTTAGCCTATTTTAAACTATTTAGTCTACTACTAATGAGTGCCTATTTCACTTTATTTTTTAGCAAATAGATAGAAAGCTCGAATAAAATAACAAGTAATTTACATTGTAGGCTAATCTTATCTCTACGCGCTGTCATGTCAGGGTGACGACTAGGACAGCCTGTTCTGAAGACTCCCGTTAATTTTGACTGCACGGAAAGAGAACGGAGAGCGTCTTTTTCAGGCACAGACAGTGCAATTCATTTTATACCATCAACAGGCCTAACAATCATATAATAAACTATAGAGCCTCGATATTAAAGAAATGCCGACTCTATTCATTCCGAAATTCCACCGCACAACAATATTTAACAATGTATACATATTTGTTTCATTTGATTGGTTCAAGCGCCCGCCACCCGCCCGAATTTAATTAAAATATTTGGTAACGCTTTAGATTACAGCCCGGAAAGTACTGTGTAATTAAGAGGAATTTACAGTGTAACTTTCTGTAATTATAGTGTGCCTATAAAGTACTTTCATGTAAGTATAAGGGAACAATATGTAAAGTTTGGGGAATAAAGGCGAAACAACGAGGAGAATTAAAAAAAGTATTATAGAACTAAGGGGTACTTATTCTATACGTATACGTATACATATCTGTGCAATTAATAAAAAATAAAAACAAATTAAAGCAAAAGTGCAGATGTTTAAGTTTGGGCTAATATTTCAAGGCAAGAAAAGCTAACACTATTGCAATTTTTTTTTTTAAATTGGGAAATATATCTTGTTTGATGTGGTTACTGGGTAAGTGGTGCATGTATAATAAATAAAGGTTTCCAAGTAAGTGATATAAGATTGTGTATGCATTTTTATTGTACTTACCCTGTAACTACATGGAACAAGAGGGTAACAAGCAACAAACAAGAGTATCTTTCTCCAATATTTTAAGCAAATAGTTTACAGTAGTTTAACAATAGTTTTTGTT